>SNQJ01S0004031.1:6719-31792 GCA_010110895.2 Picea sitchensis | reverse complement strand
CCTGTGTATACACATGCTTTCTAACTTGAAGGGCATGTATATATAGAAAAATATGATTTTTTTTCTCTGGGAAGTGGAAAAGGGGACTTCAAGTATGAATAGGGAAATGGAAAGGCATTTTGATCAAGTTGCATGGGGTGAGGAAATTCTTGCTATAACATCTAGGCATGTGTAATCCTCTCAACCCCCAACCTTTATCCCCCTCTCTTGTGGAATCATATCCTCCCATGAATCTTTCCTTATTTGTTTGCATCCGATGGTGTATTTCATTTTTATTATTTTCAATGGAAAATGTTTAAATATTATATCGCTTGGCCCTTGGACATTCATCATATATACAATTATACATTTCTAATCCATGGATCAAAATTGAGTTGTTACAAGGTTTTTCAATAGAGCCAGAGGCATAGATACCTCTGCCACCAAAGCCAGAGGCATTAGTACCTCTGCCAAATAATAATGTAGAATATAGAAACTAAGGAGGATATGATGTTCAATCTGTTGGTAGAGGAGATGTCAATCTACTATTGGAGGAGGAGATGGTGGTTATCCTGTTGTTGAAGGATATGGTGGTTGATCTATTGCTAGAGGATAAGATTATGGCTGGTTTTCTAGTGGAGTTTATGGTGGTCCGTTTGTTGGTGGAGGAGATGTTGGAGGTGGAGAATGAGTACCAACCTTAGTTAACGAATCCAAAGAAGAAGCCTGGCCAATCCTCAACAAATTGAGTAGGTTGAGGGCACCAACAACATGACACATCAATACCATCGTATTGTTGGCACCCAAAGTTTTGGGTTAATCTCGCGTGCGTGCAAAAATGAATTTTTGCATGCCCATTCTATTTTTGCGCGTGCCCAAGATACTAGAAAGAGAATGACAAGAGGTGAGCACCAGATCGAGTTTTGATATTACNGTATTGTTGGCACCCAAAGTTTTGGGTTAATCTCGCGTGCGTGCAAAAATGAATTTTTGCATGCCCATTCTATTTTTGCGCGTGCCCAAGATACTAGAAAGAGAATGACAAGAGGTGAGCACCAGATCGAGTTTTGATATTACGTGCTAAGTCCAAAGTATACCAAATGCGTGCCAGTATGAGTGTTGAGAAGCGCACCAGAAATCAAGAAGACGCACAACAGAATCAAGAAATGAATAATCGAGAAATCTCCCAAAATGATTACTTCGAGTAGCATAAGGGAACGTGGAGCTACCAAAAGATGAGATGGCGAGGTAGTTAATATTGTCCCAATTTCAGAAAGGATACGTGGATGCAAGAAGGTAGTAGGAGCGTGTGAGATTGTTATTCAGTAGAAGGAATTGAGCAGAGTTGATAGAGACAGAGCTCCTAGACAGAGACATCTATAAACATAAGAAGCGCCAATAGAAATAGAGTTAGACAATGATTTAGTGCATTCACTTAGTCACTGTTGTTTTCCATTGTCGCAGAGCTCGCTTTGAGACTCTGTAGTGTTGTAATGCTATAATGCTTTTAAGTGGGAGTCCGAGTCTGTAATATGTCTAAGTTCTGCAAGGATGCACATGGTGCAATATATTGTAAAATTTTGGAATTATCCGAGGAATACTAGACTCTTTCGCTTTCAATTATGTTTTGCTTAATTTATGCACGTGTTCAATGGAATGGAAAGAATAATAGAGCTACAATGTTTTTGATCTATCAAGTGTCACTCATATCCTATTTGGATATGTGTGTGTATTGTTTTTACATAACAATGATAGTAAGTTGTTGGTTATGGAATGTATGAATCTCAACCTAGATGGATCTATGTGTGTTTAGTCCTTCATCCTAGACACAAGAACATATGGTCTCTGTGATCCTCATTGCGTCTCGAGTAAGACCTTCTTCAGCCTTGGCTAAAGATTGATATATCGATGCTTTGGGTTTTTGTTGGTCAACTTTAGATCAACCCTAGGTCTAAACTCCCCGACATTAAGAAGGATGCACACACGTGTAAAACAATGCAACACATATTATGGGTAAGGCTCACCCACATCGGTGCAAGCTTAGGGTCTCGCATAATCTCTCAAGCTCGTACAAGGACCAATCTGTAGCAAGCCATTGATGCACATTAACTAATCCATCACTTATTGAAAAAATATGTGCTTTATATTATATGGCGTTCGAGTTCTATGCACCTAAGGTGTATTAAATATCTTATCCATCTCTTCATCATGTTGGGGAGGCATCTTCCTAACATATGTGTAGATATTTTCAAAATAGCAGACACCAATAATTAGAAAATATAAATAAAATCTTACAATCAATCACATGTTCATTAAATAAGACAAAACTGCATCCAACTAGATTAATCAAAATATAATGATAATATTACCTCTTGATTCTAGTGGCTCATCTTGATTGAATAGGATGTTTGAACATCCCTACCAATCCATCCATATGTATGGATCATGTGCAATATTTAGGACATCATCATCATCACTAGGTATCAAATACGATACATATGAATTAACAAATCTACATGGCCCTCTCCTTGGCCTCTCTTGGGAAACATCTACCCCCGCATGTGCATACACACATCATCGATCAACCTAGGAGGAAAGTGGTCAAATTTCAAACAAGTGACCAAAAAATTCTCAAAAAATAAATTAGATGGCTCTCAACCAAACAGGAAGACAATCCTCCCATTAACCACAACATGACAATGATCCATATTCTAGACATTTGAACTAAATTATCTATATAATGCATTAAAGGGAAACTAATGCATTGATCATCAGAGGCATAATGTGCTAGTGTTATGACCATAAGGGACACACACTTAATTTCTTTTGTACCAAATTGATGTAAATGAAACTAGCCACTAGCAACTTGGAAGGCATCGAGGTCAGTGATGGTCGCATTGACATATCTATGCACATATGCAAATTAACCTTCTCCTATAATGCCTGGTTGTATACTAGGGAATTGGGGAAAATCCTCCCCTCCTAAATAACTTGGTAATGAAATAAATATCCTCCTCTATGGGATTGTATCGCATATCAAGACCAACCCTGAATAATTTCCTAGCATGATCCCAATGACGTATCAACTATATCAAAAAACATGTGTTCCCCTTGAAGGATGTAGCCTCATAAAACTTGAGGAGGCCAACATTCCTAAAAAATACACGAGTCTGTGATGTAATAGGGTAAGGGTATATAGTCCCTTCTCCCTCTCTCATGCGTCCTACTTGTACAAAGTTGCACATGTTGACCTATTGTTGTTGTTGTCATTGCTATTATTGTCGTCATCTCTAATTCACATAAAAATTTCATTAGGCACATACATACATACATACATATTTCAATATAATGCACATATCTGGGAAACCGTCCATGCATTTCCCCTCATTTTGAGGATTGTACCTAGAGTAAACCAACCGATTGTATTTTTGGGAACTTGACTCGACGAAACATCGAGTGAAGCCTAACAATATTCATGAAGGCAACCATCCCATGTACTTGACCCCATGACCTCCTATTTGTAACTCACATCACTCAACCACTAGACACACACAAATTATCATTTGTAATATTAATTAAAAATTGAAACTATTTCTTAACCATAAAACCATGTGAAGCTCACTAACGTGTTCGATTAACATAGATGCACTGCCAATGGTTCAACTTATCAACACATCATAATTGTTGTTCTTAATTAAATATTAAGATATCAATAAATTTGATAAGTTTTTTTTTAACCATAATTGATAATCAATGTGCCATATGTATAGGTGAACTGACACCACATCCATGTGCCTTGTACGTTAAGATGGACCACCAACAACACATATGTACATTCTTAAAAGCACCTTTAAGTTAGGAAAATTTAGTTTATTTATTTATTTTTGATTACGAGTGATCTTATGATGTAAGCAAACACTAGTGACGATGCCTCATTACATTCATGAACACACTAATAAATGTGGGAAATTTATAAAGTTAAAAATGCACTCAATGGTGCCCTTATAATACATTTGAGCACAACAAACAACAACTCCTAGTTCGAATCCCAACAAATCTTGGAAATTCTATTTATTATTTGGCTTAACAATGCACTTGTGATGTATAAGAGCACCAGAAATGGTGCTAGCATACATTTCCATGTGTAGTGGCAAGCATGGAAAAATTTATAGTTTGAAATAGACTTTATGGTGCACTTGATCTGTATGGAGGCACTGAAGATGGCGCCCAAATACATTTCTTAGAGCACCAACAAGCTCAGAAAAATTCTAAAATTAATTTTTTTCTCAATGGTGCATTTTTAATATATAAAAGCATCGCCAACAGTGCCTCCTAATATTCTAAATAGATCTGAAAAAGGGTGGGTTTTTTATTATTCACTGGCTTTTACCAGTGCATTGTATTTTACTAGATGCACCACTGATGGTGTGTCCTTAAAAAAAACATATGCACCACACAATTTGGAGTGAGCTAAATGGCTTGAATGCATTGCATGGAATTTAAAAAAATTAAGAAAAATCAAATTAAAGTTATATTCTAAATTTTAAATCACAACAAATGTAAATGAAAAGATAAGAAAATTTTTTCATGGCCTCTTCCTTATCGAGGAGGCATGGTTTTCATATAGATAAAAATGAAAATATTGTACCATTTGTACATTTTGAAAATGAACCAAATCCACCAGTTAAGTGAAGGAATCAATGAATCTAGCAACATGGTAGCATTGACAACATGTTGGTCATATAGGGATGGTAACCACTAATGCTCATATGGTTTGAAGCACTAAAGGAATGTAAAAATGAAATTATAGTTTGGTAATTGTTTTTTTCAAAATTTTCCCTACGTTGGTGTGCCTGATAGTAAGATGCACCGGTGTGATCTATACACCATTTGTTGTTATGCATCGATGTGTGTCCAAATTATTATGAGAACCAATTAGTTTTTGTAATTTGCTTAAACTAAAACTTATATTTTATAATAACAAGTTTAAATTTTATTCGATGCTTCTTACATATAGGTGCATTAGTGTGCTTAGGGTGTAAAAATGCATTGGTTAGATTGTGTTTTACAGTACACTGATAACAAAAATGCACTAATGTGCCCTATATGGGAGCACACCAATAAGTTTTTGTTATTTTTTAAAATAAAACTAATATGGTACAACAAAATGGATAAACCTTATTCAATGCATCTTACATAAAAACACATTGGTGCACTTAGGTTTTAGAAACATTCCAATTATAAATTATTTTTCTAGTGCATTGATAATAGAAACACACTAGTGCACCAATTATGTAAGTGCATCAATGAATTTTATTTTTTTTTAAAATAAAATGGATATTACATTAGAAAATAGTTAAACCTTATTTGGTGCATCTTATATACTTATGCACTGTTGCACTTATGGTTTAAATATGCATTGACAAGAGTTTTAAATAATAAAATAACCTCATGGTGCATCTATAGAGGTAACACATCAATGCCTCTTCTATGGGATTATATCGATAAGTTTTTGTAATTTTTTAAAATAAAAACCAATATTGTATAACAAAATGTCTAAACCTCATTTGATACATTTTATATAGTGATACATTGCTGCACTAACTATTTTAATATTCATGATTAGAGTATGTTTAGAATTGATTTAAATCAATATTTTATTATGGAATAGTAATAAGAATCTCCAATGCACCTATTCTAGGAATGGCTATTTATACCCAAAAATGAAATTTGGGAGATTTTGACCCCAATTTTCTCACCCTGGGTGAAATCGATTTTCTCCGAATCGACACAGGTTGAAACTTTTCTACTCTATAGCAAACCCCTATAGGCCAAGTGTTGAAACCCAAGCTCTGATACTAATATGTAACGTACCCATTACCAAGCAAATGCAAATTGTATTGATACCCATTAACTTTATACATGCATGCAACATGATAGAAAAATGCTCATGTATATAACAACAATTTTTTTTTACAGATGTATACTGCTCAAGCATATGCAAATTTTAAATGCACAAACATAGAATAAAAACACAACCATTAAACCCAACACTTAATAGGAATAAACACGGTGAGTAAGATCACTTATCTCATGCGTGAATTTCACCAATTGGCTACATATGAGAGATGTTCCTCCCAAATGTAGGCTTTCTATTCCATTTATCTTAACAACAAGCCACTCCCGAGTTGGGGCCATGCATCCACAAGGAATGATTGGATCCCATGACTAGTCACTGTGTACTCAATAGCCCAATACCCAGATTACTAACTCCTACAATAATTCCAATCCACCGCCTCTCTTTCCCCTCGACTTGCACAACTTAAAGAACGAGACCCTGTTCTTTGCAATGTAGTCCCTCAGGATATCCCACTTCCCTCCAAGGATCCAACACAAGGCTGGTTAAGAAATATCACTGCTAGGGACTCCAAGAATCTCAACTATCAAAAGAGTACTCACAATAGCCTTCTCCAGACCCTTGAGCAACTTCACAACATAAATATCACTCCATGGCATGATAGCCTAGTTCTTGGCATAAAACCCAACCCATCTCATGGATGCTCTCATACACAACATGGATGGTGCTATTTATTAGTAGTACCAAGCTCTCTTTCTATCGAAAAACCTATCCGCCAAACTGACACTTCTTCCTACTCAAATTTTCTCTCTTATACAAGCTTGACTTTCACACTTCCCTAAAAGGTGATTGTTCTCAACCCATGCTATCTTAAATCAATGATATGGAATTTCCCACTAACCTATTAAGTGCATTCAATGATTAGGTTGACAAGTTGAAGGTGGTAAACATTAATAATAAAATGGCTTGGGTTTATTAGGCATGTGGAACCCCCTTGGACCCCCTTTATCCCCCTCTCTTGTGGAATCATATCCCCCAAACTTTATCGTCCCTCTCGTATCACATGAAATGATGTATTTTTATTAATCAATGTATATACTGTAATTATAGTGCTAGAATCTCTGACTTTTAACTAGTATATTCTCTCTAACCTAGAACATACTGACTCACCAACCAATTCAATATAGGTACATTTACATTACAATGCACAAGGATTTAAACTAAGGATGTTACACTCCACATGAACACTATTGCAACTCAAATGTCCCCAAGTCAACTCCATGTCTCCAACTAAGCATACCCCATGTTGTCTAGGGATCAACACCCTCCTCATGAGTGACAAACACTCCTCCTTTAGTTCAATGTATTCTCCAAGAAAGAAACCTCCATGTGGATAGCATGTAGAATGTCACCAATTTGTTTGAAGATATCCAAATTCCTAAGAAAATTGTCATGTAATCACCCAATTGAGGTTAAAAAATCATTGAGTAAGACATATCCAATGTGAAAACCCATCACAGACTTCCAGGCGCTGATCATACACCATGTACCCCAAATATCATGAAGTACCCCTAAATATTTTGTAAACATTTTTAGAGTAATCACAAAAGATAACACTCCATCTTTATGGGGAAATTATTTTCACCAACATCCACCCCTTCTCTCATCATCTCAAACTCACCTTTGGTTAAGGGTTTCATCATAATGTCATTAATTTGTACCTTTATAGGAATTTAATTAAGATCTCCAACACCCTTTTGTACCTTATCTTCGAGGAATATGCTTGGAATAGTCATGAAACACATGATTCTTAGATATTTTGAAGCAACTTTGACTATCACAACACACAATTATTGGATCCAACTCAATATCTCTAAGATTAGCCACCAACTTACAAAACCATACATCATCACAACTAATTTAACATGATGCTATAATATACTCTACCTCTACTAAACTCAATGCAACTACTATATATTTCCTACTAAACTCAATGCAACTACTATCTATTTCCTACTAAACTAGGATATCAACCTCGATCCCAAGAAAAAATAATAAATCAAAGTGATCTTATGAGAATTATCACCACCATCCCAGTTTGAATCACAAAATCCATGGAGTAATAGTCCATCACCTCTTGTATACTTGATGCCACAATGAAAAAGTCCATTTAGATATCTGAGAACATGCTTCGTAGCCACCTAATGTGAATCCCATGAAGCAACAATAAACTAATTCAATGTATTCAATATATAGAAAATGTCTACCTTGGTATTCACTAGATACATCAAGGAACCAATCAATTACCTATATAAAAATGGGTCCACCAAATCAACATTCATCTCTAGTGAGCATCATATTTGATGCCATAGGTGTAGCCAAGGGTTTGAAATCTTGCATATGGTATGTCTCCAAAATATCCAAGGTGTACTTCCTTTTATTAAGGGAGACTTCATCTATAACATGCCAAACATCCAACCTAAGTAAATAGTACAAAATACTAATGTATTTCATGTCAAATTCACTTAACAAACGATATTGTCTGAACTATATGTAACAATCAAGTTATCCACATATAAAACTAAGACAACCAAATCACTATCAACATGTACATATAATAAAAATTTGGATCAATAACTGTCTTGGTGAACCCCAACTTCAATGGTAACTTACAAATCCTGGAGTACCAAGCTCGTAATGCCTGCTTAAGCCCACACATACATTTCTTCAACCTATAAAAATGTGTATCACTCTTATGTATCTCAAATCCTATTGGTTGAGGGTGAATCCATGAAGATGGGTAACTTTTTAGGGAAACGTGGCAGTGAAAATTTGACATTTTAACTATTTTTAAAATTGAAGCCCTCAAAACTAATATATGCCTTGTAAATTTTGATGTGAAGTATGAAATTTTTTTTTAGGGAATTGTGTTTTCTTTCTAATGATATTTTTTCAAAAAATATTAATGTAATTTAATGTGTCAAATTTTCATTTAATTAAATTCCCGTCCTTGCAAATTTCTAGAAAATTTAACCAATGACTTTTGTTCCTATCAACTAATTCAATGTTGAATGCATATTTTTCAAAAACAAAATATATGCCTACAATCTACAAGTAATGTGGTATATCAACCTAGTGGGTTAGCTCGAGTAGTTGAGTGTTGTGCATTATAAGTAGGAGGTCTCAAGGACAAGTCCTTTGGTTGGCTACCTCTGTAGATATTATTGGGCCTCATTCGATGTCCCCACAAGGTTAGGTTTCAAAAAATAAAACCGTCCAGCTTACCTCCTATACCATCCTTGAATATTTGAATCACATTTTATACACCTTTGTGTTTCCTTTCGTACTATTTACATAAATTGACAATAAAAAATACCCTTTTGAAGAGGAATCATCAATGGGGGATCCCACACATTTTTTATAATTCGTTGGTGGTGCAACTTTTATGTTATTGATTTTTCTCTGAGCGCCTTTGGAATTGCAATTTTTTTTTTTAGTATAACTTTTAAAAGAAAATAAATTAAAATTATAATATGAAATCAAAAGTTTGAAAATGATATGCCATTGGATAGATGATTCATTGACGAATCCAATGGCATCAAATTTTCCAACTAAGATGAAGGAGATGAAGAGGTTATTGCATCCATCTAATATAAACACCATCGAAAACATGTTTCTAGGGCGAGAATGGTAAGGATGGAACTGTATTTAGTAACTTGTGCAAATGTCTCTTTGTAATCGATTCACTCTTTCAGCGAAAACCCTCTAGCAACAAACCTTTACTTTACTTTTCAAAGATCCCATCAACCACATTTTTGACTTTGTAAATCCATATGGAATCAATCATTGACTTCCCCTTTGGTCCTCATACAATATCCCAAACATCATTATGTAGGATAGAGTTATATTCCAATGTCATGGCCTCTCACCATTCCTTCTTCTAATAGGCCTGCTAAAAACTATAAATCTTATCCAACCTGTCACTAGAATGTACAAGTTCTAGTTAGTAGGTAACCTATAAAGGCCACCCTTTGTCACCCCTCTATCCAAATTCCTTGGACTAGCTAGACTACAACAATTTATGGTGGCTTGTTGTCCATCAAAATAAACTATCCACTATACATCTATCATACAAGACAATTAAAGAAGATTCTTCTTCAACCCAGTAATAAACAAAACATAATCCAACTCAAGAATATCACTTGAAGGCATTTGAAAGGAAATGGAGCCAACTCCTCTCATAGGATCAATACCATGATCACCAAGATACACACTCATGCCTCTCTCTTGATCTTGAAACTTTTTGAATAAATACCTATCATATTTCATATGCCTTGAAGATCCTAATCCACTAGGGAATTCAAAAGAAAAGATGCTAAACTGTTCCAACCAATTTCATCCCTCTAGGGAAATGTTGTCATGCATAAAACTGATATGAAATTCACTTTATGATAGCTGTAAATACAAAAAAAAAATCTTCCCTATATTCTTCAATATTAATGTTAAATCATTTTAAAAATTTGATCCCTAACTTATACCAAATCAACAAGACATACACATGCTAGAAATTACTAATCTATGAAGAAATAGATGGTTGAAAATCAATTTTTAATAGAGAATTTTGGAAAGCTGAAAACTTCATATATATGTATAAAGATTAAGTTTATGTCCATGACATAGCCTTACGATATGAAAGAGTCTTTAGTTCCTTCATTGTGTGCATGACTGATTTCATAAATAGAAATTGACAATGCAAAATGTGTTCCCTAAAATTGATAAATACTTGAAATAAAATTATTTCATTCTTTATTTAATAAGTTCCCCGACTTTAAGCATTTTAGTAAAAAAAATAATGAATCAACTAATAAATCATTGTAAAATGAACATGCAACAACTGCTTTAAGAGAAGTTGAATATTAGTGAAAAAATTAGTTTTATGTGCATTGTGCAAGTTGTAAAAACAACAACAACACGATCACATGACTGAGACAAAGCTAACCTACACAACTAGGAATCACATGGGAGGCAAAGGAAAACCTATACGATAAAGATACATGGAAGACATCTATGTGAATTTTTAAACAATAAGGACCACATGACTGCCAAAGAGTTAGAGTAATCCTTTGAGAACCTACAAACTACCAAAGAGTTAGAGTAATCCTTAAGAACTACCAGGAATAAGATCAATGGATAAAATCCCTAGTATGGTTTCCATTCTTCTTAATAATATACCTTTTTTTGTGCATGTACAATTTTTTTATTTATCTCAATTGGTTGTTAGGATTTACAAAAAATCAATATCAATTGGTTGTGAAGAGTCGAGGGAGACAAAGGTGTTTGGTAAATCAAACAAAGATAAATATGTTGACCCTTATGCATTCATACTAACAAGAAAACCATCCAACACATGAATTTAAATAGTTTAAACAACTTATGGTTTGGAATAAAAGTAGTGCTTCATTATCCAATGTAAAGGAAATAACAACTAATTAGATATCACCACCGTAATTAGATATCACCCGAGGAGTGGCTTGCAAATGCGATCTCCAATCCTTCTTTGTGTGAGGGACCTTGGCTTCCTCCAATGGGTTCTCTCCTTGATGAAGTAGTAGTCCCGATGTTGTTCCCCTTATGTAATAACAAATTCAAAGAAGAAATGAGAAAATGAGGTCAAAGCAAGGGAACGAAATATGAGTGGAAGCAAGGGACTTCTCACTCTTTGAAAAACTCTCAATAACATGTTCCTTTACACACAAAAACAATATTAAAAATGTATAGAAGGGACTTGTATATATAGGCCAAAGCCAAGCTTGAAGGTGAGCCATTCCCAATGGGAATGAACCAACTTCAAGTATGGGCACTAGTATGGATCTAAACTTACCTACAAATAATTTGAAGGGACCTTTTGTATGGATGAATAATAGAATTTCTCAAATCATGCCACTAGAAAGGTTGACAAAAATACTACACTAGCCACTTGACTAATAAAGGGAATGTGGTGTGACCCTTTTTATGGTCAACTTGTAGTTTGACTTAGATTTGAAATGTACAACATGTTTTTTAGAGTAAAAAGTGTGGTTAATGCTGATTTGGACTATATTAGACTAAAATAACTTAAGTGTCATAAATGGTTGAAATTGGTGTGATAAAAGAGGCAAACAAATGTCAAGGAAGAAGATAGATGAAATTGAGAAGGCATTAAATGATAATGTATTCAAGATGTAAGGCACATATGGAATATTTAGTTAGGTGGAGGAACATGTCAAATAAAGTAAATATTTAGTTTTTTAAAGTTTACAAAAGGAGAGATGCAACTAAAGATATTTAGTTAGCACAAAAGATATGCTTTGTATTCAAAAATAGATGTTAAGGTAGGCACATACAAGATATTTCTACATCTAACCAAAATAACACAAAATATGTACTTTGTATTCAAAAGGGGATGTTAAGGTAGGATAATACAAGATAGTTCTATATCTAACCAAAATAAGTAAGAAGATTTGTTGGGCGCATGCCTATTTTGAGGAAAGACCTAATTTTGGAAGGAAATGCCTAATTTTGGAGAAGAAAAGATGGCAGGAAAAGAAACACATGTGAGGAAAAGTAGCATGCAAGAGGATCATCATGCAAGGCACACATGCAAGCAAACCTAACCATGTTAGGGTTAGGGTTTTTGACAAATATTGTAACGACTATAAGCCTGTAAAATAGTATAAATAACAACCTAGGAGGTCTAGGTGAGGGTTCTGTTCGGTTTGAGTTATGGTAATGGTAAAGGAAAAGGCTGTTGAGTTGTAGAAGAGTCAAGTAAGCTAGATTTTGAGGGTTAGGTCACAGGCTGAGGAGCCTGGTGTGATCTAGTTTGCCTCACAGAGGGTCTTAAGCCTCTAAATGACTGTAAGGAGGAATATGTAATGCATGCAACGCCATATTTTGCAGAAAACCTAATAAAAGAGAAGATAAGACAAATATTTGTGGACGTAGCCCAGGAGGGGGTGAACCATGGTAAAACATGTGTTATCTATGCTTTTTATTGCATGTTTACTTTCTGTTAATGAATAGTTTATGAATAAATGGTTAATATAGATATATTAGAATGCATGCATGTGATTAAAAGATGAATGGAACCTAGGAATATTTGAATGAATAACATAATTAATGCATGAAGAAGATAAAATACATTCCCAGATCCCCACTCATTCCAAGACTACAAGCACCCGAGCATTGTAGTCACCCATAAAGCTATATCTGGTGAGACTATGCAGTGCACTCTTTGCGCTATGTTTCCTTCTAGTTCACCAGGAGGGATGATATTTTTAGAAGGTTTTGTTGGAACCCTGATCATATATGAACCCGGGTCAGAACAAGAAGTGAATGAGAGATTAACCCAACAAATGGTTCCATTGTCGGCTGGAACTGCATGGGATTGAGTGGATGGGATATGTAGAAGAATCATACAAAAAATGAAGGTATAAAAAGGAATGTTCAGGCCATGGAATCCAACGAAGGTGGATATCAAAAGATGGTTGAAAAAAAGGGAACTTGAGTTTGCACAGAAGGATAACAGGAGCCCTAAGTTAACATCGCACAAATATCTTGATAAATACGTGTTTAGCGACTTGAATGAAGTATTTTTCTATGATTTCCCACATTTGTTGCAGGAGTGACTATTAAGGTTAAAAGACAACCAACCAACAAATCAAATCAGAAAACTGGACTGGAATCTTGTGGAGATCGTACAGTTACATCAAGTTAACAACAAATTTACACACGTAGTCGATTTCTGGTTAAACAATGTTGTTGCAGGGTTTATCACCAAATTTGCAGTAGATACCACAAAGTCTTACAATGCAACAAAGMARGATTTTCTAAAAGGACGTAGAGTTAGGTATATCAGATTGATGTATACTTAATCAATATTTTATTATATAACAACGATGTGATGATCATTGAATAAGACAACTAAACTTCCTTGCGTGCATGGGGGAAGGGGGGAARCATTGACAAGAGGTGGAKAAATGGAGGAAGAAATGGATAAGGGAAAGAAGAAGGAGGCCATGGACCCAATCAYGATGGAGGAAGACCAGAAAAATAAGATAATGGAAACAATTGGAAAGATGCGCAATGGAGTACCCTACCAATATAAGATGAATAATAAGAAGAGAGCCATAACTRATAGAGAGGGCTTGGAAAGCGATTAGGAAGAGGTAGAGGATCTCCATGATGTGGATTAGATTGAGGAAATCCTACGCGCAACATATGAATGGAAAACATGAGGTCCAAGGGAATGAACAAAAGGCATCACTCCAATCCAGATCAACGTCAGTGTGGAACCTGTAACCCCATGTGCGACTAGTACACCAGAAAGAACACCAACATTTAGACAACTGAATTTTATTGGAAGAAAGACAACAGGAAACACATATAAAAAAGGAGAAACAACTGGAGGAGCTATTTCAAGAACCAACAATAAAATATCTACACCACGTGGAGGTAGTAGTTCAACACAATTCAAAATGGGAGGACATGATCCCATGATCAGGTTACCAGAATTTTAGGGAGAGGCATCAAAGGACCCTGAAAATCACTTATTCATCTATGAGAAGATATGGAAAGGAAAATAGATCACAGATGAGGATACAAAACTTGCATAATTAGCTATCACGCTAAGAGACCACACACTAGATTGGTACATGAGCCTAGATGTAAATAGTCCACCAAGAGTAACCATGACTATTGCAGATGTGAAGAAACTACTCATAAATGATTTTCAGAAGCCCAGCTTAGAAGATTAGTATATGAATGAGATGATTGAAATCAGGAAAAAACTAGGTGAGTCTGTTTGGGAGATTGATCAGAGGTTTAAGCATCTCAAAGGTAAGTTGAAATATGCCATGAATGACATGCAACATAGGCACTTATTTGTGAACTCACTGTTACCACATTTAAAATACCCATTAAGACAACAAAAGTTCCAAACTTAGGCAGAGGCTTTGCAGGCAACCTTACAACTGGAAGAGAACCAGTATCAGAAGACAGATCCAACAATAGAGGATCTGAAGGAAGATATGAAGAACCTAACATTTCAGCTTAACCAGAATAAGGGAAAAGGGAAAAGAGAAGTTGTTTGGTGTACCACATGTAGGAAAAAAAGACACCATAAGAATGGATGCCCAACTTTCACACAATACATGGAAACATGAGTACCAAACCCTTTTCCAACAGGAGGACCATGGTGCAAGATTTTTAAAACACATGGGCATGATCCACATCATTTTCCAATGATGCAGAAGTACCAGAAAGTACCCAAAAGTTCATACTGTAATTTTTGCAAGTCAGTGGGTCATGATGATAAATATTGTAGGACAATGGAGCTGATGAGAGAAAGAACTTCAGACACTTATAGGGTGCAAGCATAGATGGTGACAGGGAAAGCTGCACCTCAGTTTAACCAAGTACCACCTCCATACAATAATGTGCAACCACAATATAATAATGCACAACCACAAGACAATAATGTGCAACCACAATATAACCTTGTGCAGTACAATCAGGTACCTCAGTACAATGCATCACGAGGAGATTGAGCTAGATACAGAAGTGAAGGATGAGGAAGAGGAGGATTTGGAAGAGGCAGAGGTCCAGTAGTGTGCCAAAAATGTCAATGAACAGGACATTATGCAAGAGAATTCCCACTTCCACAAGCGACATGTATGTACTGTCATGCAGTAGACCATGATACAAAAGACTGTCCGATACTATTGGGGAATATCCAAGAAAAATTGAAACAAAACAACCAGAATGTCCAGTGGATCTCTGCAAAATCCAAGGATGATGGGAGAAACATCAACATAGTCATGCGAGGAGGAGCTAAGACATGAATTGATGCAATAAGACAAGTTCCAACGCAACATCAATGGGTGAAGAAGAATACTGACCCACATAAACAGTTTGATGTATGAAAAGAAAAGGAAACATTCAAGGAGGCAAGACATGAGTTTCTCAAGAAAACTATTGCTTCTACATCAACTACGCAACAAACTCAGAATTAACCAATGTACGAAATGCCTTCATCGATGGACCACACTAGTGAAGCACAACCTTTAGATCAAGTAAGTAATATAAAAACTTTTTTGCAATCCCGTGTTAAGTTATTAAAGGATCCATCATCTGTCAAGATCTTAGAAAATATTCTATAAATATGTAACGCATAGACATAAGTGAAATTAGAGCAGAAAACAATCAGTCATCTCCATACAAATAAAAGGACAAGTAGATAATTCAGACTGAATGCCAACATTGGAGATTTCAATATGGGTGATATAATACTGGACTTGGGATTTGAAGTAAATGTTTTACCTAAGAATACATGGTAGTGTATGGGAGAACCCACACTAGGCTATTCTCCTTTCTAGTTAAAATTAACAAACCAACACAAAGTTTTACCAATTGGAAGGCTTAAATGTGTGACAATAGATTTGGATGGAGTGCGCACTATGGAATATTTTGAAGTAATAGAGATAGTATATGGAACAACACCTTATCCAACATTGCTTGGACTGGATTGGGAATTTGATAACCAAGACATAATCAATTTAAAGACAAGGAAAATGACGTTTGAATCAGTTGAATATAGAGTCATTGCACCATTAGATCCTTCAGAAGGAGAAAGGTTTGTAGAACCCACTTGTTTAGATCTGGAGGAAATAAACCAGTTGTACAGAACCACCGCGCGAGAAGAAGATTATGTTAACCCAACTACATATGGGGTACTCATCTGGAGAAACATCACATCATGTGCTTTTGATTCAGATACAGGTTTGGAGAATTGACAACAACAATTACATGAAGTTTCCACAAGAAGGTGCTCAATAATAGACTACACAGTAAGATGGGTTGGTACAAAGATAAGAGAACCTCCCTATTTTCATGGGGTAAACGACCTAGAGGAATTTCTGACAAAATATGAAGAGGAAGTATTAGAAAATCAAAGGCTCTAATCCCTAGATATTTCACTCAAATCTACACCTGCAAGATGGTGGGGTGCACATAAAGAAACAATTCAGGACTGGTATTAGTGTAAATGACTACTGCGCATTAGATTTGGCATAGAACATGGGAGCAATAGAATGCAGAAGTACAATGGACAAGGAACACCAAAAAAATATTTAAAGAAGTGCATAACACAATGGAGGATGACACCACCAGGAGAATGACCTCATCACTTCATCCATACATTGGAAGGAATCCCAAAGAACTGGTATGTAGACCAGGAGATGCACATAGGTACTACAGAATGCATAGCCTTACATAAAAATTTTGTAGTAACCTTCTCATTTGAACATGAGAACCCCAACATCGATTCAACAATGAAGCATATAAGAGGTGTGATATTTATTGATGAACTAGAGGTTGAACTCATGACATAATATCAACAACATAATAGACAGACAATCAAAGAGTTACTGTCATGCTACCATGTTGAAGAAGAAGCACCAGATGAGGATGATCTGCACAAAATTAAATTCCATAAATTGAAGGTGAAAGAGAGGTGGAAGGTCCATATCTAGAGTCAGAAGTATTTGTTGCACCAATCAAAGTGAAAAAATTCAATATTGGAACAACTGCAAATCCTAAAATGGCAAGTATTGAAGATTATTGGGATGAACAAATAGTAGAAAGAATAATAGAGTTACTGCGTGAATACAATGACATGTTCCCACTGACCTTTACAGAGATGAAATGAATAGCAAGAGAGATAGGAGAGATAAAGATACCTCTCAAACTTGAGGCAAGACCTGTCAGATAAAAACCTTACAGATTGAATCCAGTATGTAAGTAGAAAGTGAAAGTAGAAATTGACAGAATATTGGAAGCTGGTAACATAGAACCAATAGAGGAATCTGAATGGATAAGTCATATGGGAGTCCAAGAAAATAAACAAGGGGGGATACAGATTTATGCAGATAAGAGGAAACTTAATGATGCTTACTTACATGACCCTTTTCCTACCCCTTTCATAGGTGAAGTATTAGAGAATGTGGGAGGATAGGAAGCATATTCATTTACAGATGGATTCTCAGGGTACCATCAGATCAAAATCACTCCAGAGGACATGTATAAGACTACCTTTGGTACAGAATGGGGATCCTACCAATATACAGTCATGCCATTTGGACTGAAGAATGCACCAACCATATTTTCAAGAGTAGTCATGGCTGCTTTTAAGGAATTCATACATCAGTTTATATAAGTATACCTGGATGAATAGAGTGTATATAGTCTATTAAAGGACCATGTAGAAGTATTAAGGCTAATGTTGGAAAGATGCAAGCAATGTCAGATATCATTGAATATTAAGAAATTCATTTTTGGGACACATTTTGGAATATTCTTGGGCCATATAGTGTGTAAATAGGGTTTACTAGTGGATCCTGCTAAGATTGCAGTCATTGTGAATTTACCACCACCAAATTCAGTGCGTCAGTTGAGAGAAACACTAGGACATACATGTTATTACAGGAAATTTATAAAGGGGTATGCACAGATTACTGCACCAATGGAAAAAATGTTAAAGAAGAATATCATATTTCAATGGAATGAAGACTATCAACAAGGGTTGGATACTTTAAAAGAAAAGATGGTCACAACAACTATCCTAGTATTCCCAGACTAGGAAAAGACATTTCATGTGCATGTAGATGCATCAACCATAACACTTGGAGCAATTTTGGCGCAACCAGGAGCAGGGGACTTAGACCATCCTATAGCCTTTGCAAGAAGAAAATTGTTAGAATAAGAAAATAATTACAATACCACAGAAAGAGAAGGCCTAGCAATGGTATATGCACTTCATAAGTTCAAACACTATTTATTGGGGAAACACTTTAAGATGTTCACAGACCATTTTGCCCTCAAATATCTAGTCAACAAGCCAGTGTTGGGGGGGAGGATCCGTAGATGGCTGTTCTTATTCCAAGAATTTGATTTTAAAGTAATAGTCAAGCCAAGGAAGATGAATGCAGGACCTGATCACCTGTCTAGGGTAACTAATGGAGAAGAACCTACCAACTTGGAAGACAACTTCCGTGATCCACAATTATTTACAGTACAAGTAGTCGATGAATACTTTGTTGATATTATTGAATACTTAAGTACAAGGATTGCACCATAGGAGATTAGCACTGCGTAGAAGAATAATTTGGTAGTCAGAGCTATAGACTACCAACCAATTGCAGGACACTTATATTATATGGGCTCAGATAAAATTTTGAGAAGGTGTGTATTAGAGCATGAAAGGCCTAGAATTTTGGTAGAATCTCATGAAGGTATAGCTGGAGGACACTATGCAGTAAAATATACCACACAAAAGGTATTGTGCATGGGATTATGTTGGCCAACAGTCCATAGAGATGCCAAAGAATATTGCCAGAAATGTGATGTCTGTCAGAGGGTTGGCAAACCCAACAGAAGAGATGAGATGCCTCTAATACCACAAGTAACCTTGTAGGTATTTGAAAAATGGGAAATAGACTTTGTTGGACTAATCAACTTACCAATAAAAATGTCAGGATCTAGATATATCATTACTGCGACAAAATACTTAACAAGATGGACATAAGAAACGCTAGTCAAAGACTGCAGCGCAGAGACAACAACACACTTCTTGTTTGAGAAAGTGATCACCAGTTTTGGATGTCCAAGGATTTTGATGAGCAAAAAAGGCACTCACTTTATCAATAGTACCATCAGGGCTATGAACGAGGAGTTTGAAGTCTATCACCAGAAGAGTACACCATACCATCCTCAAGAAAATGGAGCAATGGAAGCCTTCAATAAGATCTTGGAAAATGCTCTGACAAAGATTTTCAATGTCAATATGGATGATTGGAACTTGAAAATACCAACAATACTATGTGCATATAATACCACAAGTAGGAAGTTGACAGGAAAGACACCATTCATATTGGTGTATGAGCAGGAAGCAGTAGTACCATTAGAATTTCTAGTATCCAGTATGAGCGTTGCAACAATTACCAACATGAAAAAAAAAGATGCAATAAAGGATAGGTTAAGTCAACTAATGGAGATGGAAGAGGACATGATTTTGGAAGGATTTCATTAGGAAGTACAAAAAGCAAGATATAAAGCATGGCATGATAGACATATTAAGTAGAAGAGTTTTAAGGAAGGAGACCTAGTCCTGCTCTATGACAGTAAAGTTTTTCAACATCCTGGTAAATTTAGAATGCATTGGCTAGGGCCATATGAAGTAAATACTATCATAGATGGGGGATCTGTGCAACTAAAAGATTTGGGAGGAACAAAACTCAAAGGAATGATCAATGGTAGTCGACTGAAACTGTACAGGGACAATCGACCTCTTGACCCTTAAAAGTTACAATGCAGTAATAAATGCATGTATATAAGTGTACTATAATAGAGATTAGGATAGAAAAAATGAGAAAAAAAAATAAAAAGGAGAAAAAGAAATACAAAAATAGAAAAGAAAGACAATACAAAAATACTGGGAAACATCATGCACAAAAGAGTGGAATCCGCACGACAAAATGAAAAAAGTCACTACGCGCAGCATATGGCTGTAAAAAAGAAAAACACCACGCACTAAGGAGAAGTACAACGCACCGGAAAAGGGACTAAAAATTGGAAAAGTGAAAACTGATCGTTAGGGGAAACAAGCGTGAATTGGGGAATTTATGGAATTGAATGAAGCATACTTGAAAATATTCAACACATTAATCACAATGCAAGAAAATTCTCTAAGACAATTYAGGGAAATAATGACACCCTCTATATAAAGGAGAAATGCGGGCCAAACAAGACTTATTGTGAAATTGCAAATTCACAAACCCRTGAAGCTACATAAGAGAGGTGAACATGCGAGTACAAATATTTGAMRTAGYTGAAGCTCAATTTAGAAAGAAAGAAGTGCCCATGATGACACCTCCAAATGTTGGTGCACCAAGACAAAAAACATGCAAAACCTGAAGCAGTCTTCGGTCACAGCAAGAAACTACAGAGGCAGAGGAGGAAATGGCACAAAGAGAGGGAATTGTCAATGTCGACACAATTCCCTCGCCCCAGGTCGAACCAGTGAGTGTGATGCCGGTAGAAGAAGAGGAACAAGCCCCGAAAACGATCGAGATGGAGATTGACTCGCATGACAGTGCGCACAGGCACGGAACAATTGACCTAGGAAGCCTACAAAAACCTGCGAGGGCCGAAGTAGCCCACAAAACAAATGGGGACGGGAGAGAATGAACATAGGTGGTTGAACCAAGACCACAAAATGTGGTAGGGTCCGTGCAACAGGAGGAAGGACAAGTGGAAGATATTACAGGGCAGAAAAATTCAGGCGCAGAATACAGAGACGCAGATGCTGGGACCTTTAGTGCGCCAACAAGAAGAAAGGGAAAACAACCCATCGTGTAGTCTCCGTGAAAGCAACCCGACGTAATAGTTGTGCTACCACACATTCTAGAGGGGGTACAGGCCATGTCGACCCTACTGGGCGCGTGGAAAGGTTAAGATACTCAGATCACGATGTCGCCGACATTGGAAAATCCTAGAATTTGCACAAAAAGTCTACATGGGAAGCATAGGTACAGGCCCATTTGGAGGCCCCATGATGCAGCCAAAGCAATGGCTGACAAGCCTAGAAAACACAAGGATCCTGAAAATTGTATAAATTTCCCACTTCGGCAAGGGGAAATAAGTAAATAACTGCATTAAGAAGTTGATGGTAGTCCTCCATGGAGGCTTCTTATGGATGGAAGAACCTGTCTCCATCGACATGGAACTAATTGTGTTCATCACAAGTCTGCCATCATTGGGAGAGAGTCCTGCGCAGTACCTAGATGAAAAGACAAAAGAAAAGGTTCTCGCTGAGGAAATGAATAAAACATACCGGACAAAGAGAGGCTTGTGCGGGATTATCATTAAAAGAATCAGCGATGCAACCACCAAAATGGCCAAAAAAATAATGGCGTGCAAATTGCTATGCAAGTGCCGAAAATAAGAGGTCCCTACAGGGGTTGTTGCAGCTGCAACTTAGTGCTCCAATGGAACCATGCTCAGTTGGGCCCCATATCTGCTGAACCTATTCCTCGACGACTACAAGGACATGTAGGACTTGGGAACATAGTTCCACTATTCATGGCTGATTATTCTGATAGCACTAATCGGGTGGAATGAGCCTCCCTACTCTTAATTTTCTGATAGAGTAGGCTGCTTTTGCGTAATGTGGTACACATCCATGGGAAGCACGTCAGATCCTAAGAGGAGAAGTGGTAAAGTGGGTACCTTTGTGCGGTACCTCAACGAAATCTACGACAAGATATCCAACACCTGGAGGATCACGCTGGAAGTAGTCGTGCAGTATCAAGGTATAGCCATCTTTAGAGTCACATGCCACAATATGTGGATTCAAGCACCCATGGATCTAGCAAAGGAATATCTATAACTTTGGTTCTACATCAAGGAAGAGGAAGTTGAAATGGTGATGCGTGAATGGAAATACGATTGGAAGATCCCATTCATTACCAAGGAAATGCCAAAGGGAAAGGAAGTAGAGGCAGGGTCATCTAAGACACTTGCAGGAGACAACACTGTGGCCAAAAGGCCAACACAACAGGGGAAGCCTAGTCATAAGCCAACACAGCAGAAGAAGGGAAGTGCTCCAAAGAAGGATCCACAACCACGGAAGAAGGACATTGTCCCGACACAAGAAGAACAAGGAGTGGGGGACACAACGACATAGGAAACCCCTTCGATAGTCACTCCACAAGAAACAAGACCACCCAAGCGACCAATTATACACATAGAGGGGCTATGCAAGAAGGCCAAGGCTCACAAGAAAATACCTGAGTTCACAATCACTGAGGACAACGCCGATCTTATTGCAGAGAAAGTGCAGGATCACACAATTGAGGAATTTGAAGAGGCCGAGCACCAAAGAGGAAAAATAAAGAATGAGTTGGCCGACATCAGATAGGTCCTTGAACAAATACAAGCGACACAAAGGCATGAAAGGGGAACATGAACCATCCCCTCAACGACAGAAGAAGAGGAAAGGACCACGACGAGCGAACAAGACACCATSCAAACCATAGCACATGCGAGTCTAAKCTTCCAAGTAACATAAAAAATGTTGCAGATGGACGAGGCCATATCCCAGACACCACTTAAGGATCTRGAACAGGTACAATTGGTACTAGMAAAGATACCAACCAAGTCACTGTACAAACTGCAAGTCATTTTCACACAAGAAGTGCAATTACTAGCAAAGACAGATGCAACATAATTGCAGGAAKCTCATAATGAMAAACATCCCTTGGAACTGGTGGTCGAGCAGGTGAAGCTCGAGAAAAAAGAGGAGAAACAACGCATAGATAATTTGGAACATAAGCTGAAGGAAGTATTTACAAGGATTCCAGACAGTGCRCAGGAATCCATGAGCAATGCAGAAGAATAAATCCAAATCATCYTGCACACGTTCGAGAACTACAAGAAGGAKATCAAGGTGATCAAAGAAAAACTAACTCCAACTAATCCTTCGAAAGTTCTGGATGAAAGGGAGCAAAAAGAATCCCTGCAAGTGGAAGTGATGCAGAAAGATGCTGAAAGGGTTACAAAACTATTTTACAAGACCGCACAGTTATGGAAAACCCTGGAAGAAGATGATAGGATACAACAACTAGATCAACAAGAGGAGGAAATCAACATTGTAGTCCAAGAACTGAAGCAGAGGCAAAAGTCCATGAGCATCACAGAGTGGGTGAAGGGTGCGCAGGAGATGAAGACCCTGCACGCAGAACTAAAGACTACACAACACAATAAGCAGGCAAGGCTAGCCGAGTTAGAACCTCTCCAAGAGCAAGCAACACAAATTATTGTGAAACTGAAGAAGGAAAAGATGAGAATGGTGCACGACCATGTTGAGAGCGCATAATCTCTCAAGGAGCACATCATAGCACAGAGGGTAGAAGACCTCACATAGAAACTTGTGCAGGGTAGAGCTAAAGGGGAAGAGCTAGAAGGGAAATTCCATAGCTTGGTAGAGGCAGTTCAGGGAGTGCACACAAACTTAGTGGCTCGAGATGAGCCACATGTCAGTGTTGGGGGCATGTTGGGGGCATACCTATTTTTAGGAAAGACCTAATTTTGGAAGGAAAGGCCTAATTTTGGAGAAGAACAACTGGCAGAAAAAACACGTGTGAGGAAAAGAAGCATGCAAGAGGAGCATCATGCAAGGTGCGTAGGAAGATAGGTAAACCTAACCATGTTAGGGTTAGGGTTTTTGACAAATATTGTAACGGCTATAAGCCTTTAAAATCATATAAATAAGAGCCTAGGAGGTCTAGGTGAGGGTTCTGTTTGTTTCGAGTTCTAGTAATGGTAAAAGAAAATACTGTTGAGTTGTAGAAGATTCAAGTAAGCTAGATTTTCAGGGTTAGGTCATAGGATGAGGATCCTGGTGTGATCTATTCTGCCTCATAGAGGGTCTTGTGCCTCTGCATGATTGTAAGGAGGAATATATAATGCACACAACACTATATTTTGCAGCAAACCTAATAAAAGAACAAAGAAGTCAAATATTTGTGGATGTAGCCTAGGAGGGGGTGAACCACAGTAAAACATGTGTTATCTGTGATGGTTATTGCATGTTTACTTTTTGTCAATGAATTGTTGATTAAGGTTGGTTGTCATTGATGTCAACCCTTAAAGAAAGCCCCATAGCAAAAAGGTTTGGTAATGGACCCAAGTTTGTTTGATGTAAAGATGAATCATCATTGTCTTGTCATGGTTGATAATAATTACAAATGGATGAACTCCAAAGTGGCCCCCTTATGGTGAAATCCCTCACGGGAAGATGCTTTGTGGATTGAGTTATCCTAGAAGTATGGTTAGAGAACCCATGCTTATTTGTGGAATAATGAGATGAATGCCAATGATTTTTTTAGTGAAACTATCCTAGATGGATTGTGCTTGTCATTCCATTTCCAGTGGTATGTGGAACATCACATAAAACCTCACGGTTAGAGAGTTATGGCCATGAGAAGTTGGAGAACCCAGGTTTGGGTAATGGACCCAAGTTTGTTTGATGGATAACGGTATGAGTTTTGATATATTTTCAGGTAATAGTATTCTATATGGATATTACATGTCATTCCATTTCTGGTGGTATGTGGAACGTCACATAACTCCTCACGGTTTG
>SNQJ01S0004030.1:184758-202248 GCA_010110895.2 Picea sitchensis | reverse complement strand
AGTCCTTCAACTTGTGTTTCACTAATTTATATAATCAGATCCCTAAACTCATTCGAACTCAAAACCAAGCCTCTTTCATGCATTACTACAATGCATTACCTTCCCTCTACTATCACAGGCTTGAGGAAAAATCCATTGATAATCTCGGTTCCACTCTGCATACTTGTTTAGAGTATGAAGAACAACTTGAAAGAACAGGTATTCCTCAGGGAGAATCGATTAAACAAACACACATGTCCTCCCTCTTACAACTAGTACAATATATGAACAATCATATGATAGTGTATTAGTGAAAAGGGACTATCTCCCCTCTCACCCCTGGAGCTTCATCCTCTTCTGCACCTCCCTTTAGAAACCAAATTGAAATAATTTTCAACCTAAATCTATATTGCCTCGAAGTTGGTGTAACTTTTGCGAGGAACACCATGAGGAAGCCACATGTGAAGTAAGGAAGAGTGCCAAAGATAATATCTTTGGTAAAATATGAGAAACTACCATCATTGTATTATATTTTGCAGAGCCATAAGATGTCACGATCATTAATACTAGGAACAAAGCCTATGCTCCCAAGGGAAAATTTGATCCTCCTCACAATTCTTCTATCCTGAGCTCATCCTCTCCCACTGCCACTGTTCAGGTTCCTAAGGTTCCTGACAGTCAAAGAACAACTTCCCCTCACCCCTCTTCCAAGTAAAATATCTTCAACCAGTTGGCCAACATCAAAGAAGATGCAACCCTTCTAGACATGGTTGTCGTCCCTGAACAACAAATGCATCTAAAACAATTCATGGAAGGAAAATATTTCGTTATAGCCAATCTCTCTGAAGAGGTGAACAAAGAGGATTCATATGTAAATAAAGTAGGTGTACATAACTTTAGATACCGTCTAAAAAAAAACCTTTTTATATTTTTGTAAATATTATGGATAAGATCGCCCATTGTGATGGCGGTTCAGGCCCAAGTGTGTTGTCTAGGATTATTATGGAAGAGTTAGGCTTGTCTTGTACAAATGAAAATGTCGGAAGCATTCTCTCCTATAATAGTCTACAACAAACAACCATAGGCGAGATTAAAGATGTGATCTTAGTTTTGTGTGCACAACCTGAAATAAGGACAACCCTTAGTATTCAGGTAATTGATATGCCAGTAAGCAATTACTCAATCATATTGGGAAGATATTGGCAAGATTTGACAGGTAGATACCTCTCACTTGATGGGACACACTTATCTATTCCTCGGAATGGTAAAAACATTATAGTCCTCAGAGAAGGAAGGATCTCACCTTACATAGAGAGTGTCCCACAACCTAATGTAAACTATATCAAAGAGGACATAGGGGTGTATTCCATCTTTACTGAGGAGGATAACATTCCCTTGGAACAAATTGATTTAGATGATGGTATGTGGCACACGCACTTTGATGGTTCATGCTCTAATGAAGGTAACAGAGATGGAATTATCTTGATTTCTCCTGTAGGGAAAATCCATAACTTTTCTCATAGGTTGGTGTTTGTTTGCATGAACAATGTCTCTAAATTCAAAGATTTATTATTAGGCATTGAGAATGCCTATAATATTGGTTGTGGTCACCTTTCAGTTTTTGTGGATTCCAAACTTGGTGTGAACCTTTCACATAGGATTTACTCCCCTAGCAACAAGTTGATGAAATGATATAGCCAAACAGTTTGGGCACTTATCTCAAACCTTTTATCTTTCAACATCACTCATGTCAAGAGGAAGTTAAATCCAATGGATGATACGTTAGATTTTTGTGCAGCCTCTCCTAATCAACAATTTTTTCCTCACAGACCTGATTGTACTTTTCAATCTCTATATTGTCTGCATATCCTTGACAATATAGAATCTTGGCAGGTTTTCCCTAACAATGAGAGAATTTGTGTTTTCATTCAAAATGAACCTCTTAAGCCCAATGAAATTATACCCATAGAAGATGAAAGGATTCCTAAGGGCTTCACTCCTATTGTAGGTTCTGTTAGCACTAGAAGTCACCCCTGGATTGTGCTAGGGGTAAGCCTGATACCCATCAAATTTTAATGTCACGGTGAATACTTTTGAAGGGTGGTCTAATGGATGTGGTCTCAATATTATATTTCTTTAACTCATAAAACTGGATTGGAGATGCATAGATAAGTGAGGTCTTGATCTAACTTAAGCCAGTAAGTTTGTATAATGGTGAGTAGGCAGAAGAGACATGACAAAGGTATGAAGGTCTGCTCTAGACATCCAGTCTTCCAGCATCCCGAGGAGGAAAAGTCTCAGATACAATATCCTCTTGGATCTGAAAACTTCAAGAAACTTGAAAATGTTGCAACAACATATATAGTAAAACCTACACTATACTATATTCAAAACACCTGACTGGATCATCCATGCCCGATATTTCATACTCATAAGAAAAGAAATGAGAGGAGAAGTTGGTTGCCATTAAACAGGAAGTCTCAAATAAAAGTTCATAACCAGAGAACCAGAGGCCTCGTTAAAACATTACAAGAAGGAGAGTAGATCTACCATCGACACTAAAAAAATGGAAAAAATGTCTACAAATACTTAGAACTGTCTTCCCCTGTTGAAGGAGGGATCATCTCATGATTTTAAGTCTTTGTGTTGGTGAGTTCCTCTATCAGGCTGTGCATGCTGACGTTGGTCAGACTATCCATGAAGTCTTATGTCATACACGTTCTCTATCAAAATGGACTGACAGGCTTCTTCTACAATTTGTCCCTCTCCAACCTTCTATTTATGGAAGGAGATGATGTCTCACCCATCGTCCTTGTTTTCATTAAATACTTCATCGAGATCGGACAGTCCCAAGTCAAATCTGCATCTGAATAATGTGGTGTTCTTCCCTTGGATATCTGTTGCTTCATTGAACTGCTACAAGTGGACTCAGACAACAGACGTGGATGAGGATCTAGCGAGGATGATGGTGCCATTGACGTGGAGGTGAGACCGTTCCCATATGGAAAGATGTGGAAGATGGAAGGTGACCGGGAAAGCACGCGTGGTGGAAAATGTGGGTGTTGCGCTAAGACAAAAAAATGATGAAGTGGCATGAGGTGATGATGTGGAAATAGAGGAAAGGCCATGGTAGTAGATGGGATGGGGACCATCTACCCAGGAGGAGGTGAGTGGTAGAACACCTAGTAGGAGGTGATAGGCAGGAGTGATAAGGTTACATGGTCCGATGGTGACTGGAGGAAAGGTGTACTATAATGAGATGAGGAGGGAGAGTGGGCGATGTGATGGGAAGATGTAACAACCCTCCTTGTTACGACAACAACTCATACAACCGGTGCAATTTTTTTTTCTTTTTCTTTTTCTTTTCTAAGGAAGTGTACGCGCGTGGAGGAAGGGAATCACACAGACATGTATACTAAGGCTACTGAAGGTGTCTNAAGGGCTGATTCAAAATGTTTCCAATATATGGAAGGCCCATGATCATTGATCTCGTGACGTGACATGGAAACCCGACACCATTTTTTAATTTTGGGCACATTTCCCAATGTACGTAGACTGTAGTGGTGCAACCTGCATATACGCATGTTGTAATATAAGCATGGTGTGTATATGTGGAAAAATCATGTTTTTATCTATGGGATTTGCAAAAGGGGACTTCAAGTCGACATAGGGAAATGGAAAAAGGCCCTATGTGCAAGATTGCTTAGGGTGAGGCAAATCTTGCTATAACACCGTGTCCTAGGTGCCATCTCATCTTAGATTGGGCCTTTTGGGATATATGAATAATAAAAAGGATTGAGGTCTCGAGATCCTCATATTCGATATCCCGATGACCTGGTAGATAGGTGTCATTACCTGTTAAGATCGTACCTTGGGAGAATGTGGGGCTCCTCGTTGAGCATGAAATAGGGTGAAGTTCAATGTGTCAAAGGTCTAGTGTCTAGGTAAAAGGCGCCACACCGATGTACAGTCAACAACCACGCTCTACAAGAAGGGCACGTCAGTACCACATCGGACATGCATGATGACATGGAGCCACGTGGTAGTATAGAGTCATTTGTGCAATAAATAATTAAAAATTCAAATGACCATAAGTTTTTATCTAGACTCTATTTTGATCAAATTTACAGTCGTTGGAAAGATCTCTGTGAGAAGAAGATGATGGTGTCCTAAAAGGGAGGTTGGGAAATGGTTGAAGGAAGGAAAACAAATTAATTCTCCATCCATTAAATGGGTACTTAGGGGGTAGGTTGTAATATAGCAAGGATGGTCAGATAGTATTCATATTCATTGAAATTATCTTCATTTTCAACCCTTATCAATTTTTAATTGACCGGTCATCTCATTGCATTCGGGTTTGCTATAGTTATCAAGCACAAAAGAAGCATTGTAAGTTATTAAACTTTATATATCTTACACTTCAAATCTACATAATGTATCTGTTCATTTCCACTACAAATTTGTTTATTGAGTCTTTTATTTTTTCAATACCCTGACTAAATTTGTGTTTCTTTTGTTTTCCATTACATCTTACAGTTATGCTTTGAGAGATAAATACTTTTTATTTGTCTTGACTTGATTTAATTTTTAATGGGTTTTCTTAGTGGCTTGAATTTATGGCTTTTAGGTTTTATCTAGATTTCATGTTATGTCATTTCACATTGGGAGTATGCATTCCTTCCATAGGTGTTTCTGATTATGATTTCCTTCGTTGTAACAAGTTTAATATTATTTTTTTTTGCGATGAGTTTGGACTGTCATATTGCAAGAGAAAGAGAAAAGAATAAACTTGCATTTGTAATCAAAGGATCAGTCAAATTCACCATTAACCCACTAACTCCTTTGGATAACGCTGCAGTGCAACTCGAGGTTTTTTATGTTTAAGGTATTGAGGACCATAACCAAGGTGTCAAAGAATATTTGGATTCAAATAAATCTGTCGATTTTAACTGAAAATTAGTGTGAGAGCACGGATTTGGTTTCCAGGTTTACTCTGGTAGGTTGTGATGAATTTCATTGTGCTTGGGGATTTACAGAAGAATCTGATTTGAAAAAAAGTGGAGACGACTTGAAGCACTGAGGGCGCAATGATATTGGTTTCAAATCCTATTAAATGAGTTATCATGGGTCGTGAAGCCATTGTGGAGGCGTTCTAGAACTTACAAGGCCGAGGTGGAGTGTAGGCATGTCCCCATAATGATAAGAGGATGGAAGGGGACTGTGAACAGGAAAAGCCAACACTTAGTAGGCTTCAAATTTGAGTGCATATGTATGAAGCAAGCAGAATCCTACACAAAGCCAGACGAAAGAGGTTGTAGTGTGAAATGATTGACAGTTGTAGGTGTAGAGACACAAGGTGGTTTTTGACAAGTTTTTTCTCAATTGACAAGTTTCAGGGAAAAGATGTCCCTATATACATGTCTTAGGCATAAAATTAACGATTAGAATGAATAATTAAAAATTATAGATTAAATATTTAAATTTTAAAATTAGTGATTAAAAATATAATTTAAGATTAAGTATTTAAAGTTAAATATTAAAAATTAAAGGTAAAAGGTTAATAATTAAGATAGGAAGGGTGATGGTTAAAAGAGTGAGTTAATAAGTGTACAAATTTGATTTTTTTATGAGTATATATTTTAGTAAGATAAATTTCCACTTTGATTTTCTCATTTTTTTTAAATTCTCATTATATGAGTTTTTTTAATGGACTAAAAACCCTTAAAGTAAAGTTTTATGGTAAGCTCCTATCAATTAAATAGAACTATAAATGTTAACAAAATTCCTATAGTTTTTTTTAATGGGTTAAAAACCCTTAAAGAAAAATTCTATGCTCAAGTTTCTATCAATTAAATGGAACTATACCTTTTAACAAAATTCCTATATATTTAGAAGAAATTTTTATATAGGAATTGAGTTTATTAATATGTTAATTTATCCGTAATTATATACCAAGGGTTACTTAGAATCAAGGTCTATGTTTTGAGTTTAAATATTAAAATTAAACACTATTATTAAGGATTAAAGAAAAGGTTTTAAATATTAATAATTTTAAATTAAAATTAAGAAATAAGAATGAAAGATTCACATTTATAAGTCAAAATTTAAAGAATATAAATAATATTAATTATGGGTTAAGCATTTAAATTAATGAATATTTAAAAATGAATGTTTAATTAATAAAATTTAAAAGTGATCATTTAAGATAAATCATTATAATATAAAATTGAGAATTTTGATTTGACATAATCTAATAAGTTATAAGAAGTTTGAAAATTGAAAAGATTTTGAGGATTTTGTGTTTTTCTATGGTTGTTATCTCCATTTCTTCTGTTATAAGTCCAAACCTTCTTCCATGTCACCACAAGGGTGGTCAGGCCCCCCTCCCCCTCCATTGATCTTGCCTCATAGCAAGATATCGAGATATGATTCATTTGTATTCGATCCCCTCAATTCATCCTCTACAAACAATGACATCACTAGAGCTATGACATCCTCTCTTGAATATCCCATGCCAAACGTACAGATACTTCCCGCAGGAAACACACAGTGGAAACTAGGTAGAGGTTCATCAATGAGCATGGTCACCTCTATCGATACTACCCATTACTGAAACCTCTCAAGACTCTAAAGATAAACCTAAAAATGATGATGAGGATTTCACTAAGATTTCTTCTCACCAACTCTCAAATAGAAAACATGTCCCTCATGCTCCCTCTAGGCCCTCAAAAAATATCTGATAAATATTCTTTTTTCTACATATTATATTACTTCTGGTACCTTACATCCAATGCCATTATATCCCTCCCTGATGAATTCAACATTATTGAATAGATTTTATCCCCCAATAACCCAAAAACTTGAAAATTCGTGGATCCCCCTCCTTTTTTCTGAAGAGCCCAAAAAACCCAAAACTTGTGTTCCCCCTCTTGATATGCCTCACCTATAGGACACCCCCATGATATAGGACATAGAAGATGGTCTATACTTAAAGATGGATGAAATGGAGCTAAATGCGATAAATGTGAAGAAAATTGTAGATAAGGTCTGTAGGTAGGATGTACAATTGATTTGTCCATAACATATTCAGCTGGTAAGGAAATCCCTTCAAAAAAGAAGAAGGGAGGACCCAAGACCCTCTAGGGCCACTGTGCCAAATCAAAATATAGGAATTCAACCAAACAATATTAATCTCAAGAAAAATCCTAAGGAAGACAAACAAAGAGGTAGGAAATCCAACCTCCATATATTGTAGGAAATTAGTGACATCCTGGTCAACTCGGGCCAGAATTCCCTAATCATGGACACATTCCAACCCTCCCCAAGTTTCCAATGAAATTAATCTCCTATAATATTCATGGAATAAATTGTAAGAGTAAGAATAAACTCTTAAGAAACAAGTTGATATCAAAAGCACCAAACATCATTCTTCTTCAAGAAACTAAATGTTCAAGAGAAGTGCTTGGGACAATTCTCTCCAAAATTTGGAAGATAGGATGTTCTATGGCCATCGACTCTACAATGACAGTGGGAGGCCTTGCACTCCTTTGGAATCTAGATAAATTTCTTTTCTGGAACTTCTTTTGTACAAAATATAGTATTTCAACAAACTTCCAACCTCTTGGGGAAGAAACTTCAGGATTTATTACTAATGTCTATGGACAATAGTAGTTGGGGGAAAAGGTTATCTTTCTACAACAATTGCAGTATATTATGAAACTAACCCATCCCCACTTTTGTCTAATGGGAGGTGACTTTAATATCATCACCTCCCTAGAGGAAAATAAGGGAGGTCTTAGACGCTTGAAACATGAGCACATGGATTTCAAAGATTTTATACAGGGTCACCAGTTAATTGATCTAGAGACTAGTAATGGCATTTATAATTGGACAACCATCGAGGAGGATCTCAACAAGCTTCTTTAAATTTAGATCGGTTGTTAATATCATAATCTCTCATGCTCTTTTTAATTCACATGGAATCCGCCATCCTCCAAGAAGTAGGATCATATGACTAGCGAATCTGTTTCTCCCTTGATACCTTTGGTAAACCCCACAAAACTCCCTTTTGGTCTCAAAATTTATGGCTCTATCATCCTGACTTCCTTGGTAATTTAAATACCTGGTGGGAGGAGGATAAGATACTCAATGGATCTCTCATTTATTGTTTCCAACAATGTCTCAAGACCCTTAAGCATCACATAGAAATATGGAACAAGACAGTCTTTGGGGATATTTTCCAAGCTCAAAGTCTCCTTAAATCCCAGATGGAGATGATTCATAAGCAGATTATCTCCCATGGCCAATCACCAGAGTTGGTTAAGAAGGAAAAATCTTTGGCTAATCAAATTGAGGAACAATAAAAGCTAGAGGAAATTCTCTGGAGACAAAAATCAAGGGTTCGATGGCTGAAGGAGGATGAAGACAACTCCAAGTTATTTCACCATGAAATGATATAAGGAAACGCTCCAAACACATCACTCATCTCATTTCGAGTCAACAGAACAAACTCACCTCTCACTTGGATATTGAGCAAGAGATAAACTATTTTTTAGAGGAGTTGCTTATAGAACCCCAATTGTATCACTCTGCTTCCATTCGTTCCATTTCTCAAAGTATCCCCCACTCTATATCTAAGGAAAAAAACAACAGACTCGTGCGGCCCATTTCCCTCTCTAAAGTTGAAGTGACTAATTTCAATTTGGCTACAATAAAATCCCCAAGACCTAATGGCTTCACCTCATACTTCTTCCATCATTGTTGGTCGATAATAAAATGGGATGTCTTAACTCCTTTGAAGGAATGCCAAATAATTTGTTGGGTTCTTCCATCTTTTTATGTCGCCTTATTTACCCTTTTCCCAAAACATAAAAAGGTAGTTGACCCTAACAAATTTTGCCCCGTTTCCCTCTACAATTTCATTTACAATATTATCTCCAAAGTTATCGACATTTTCCTCAAGCCCCTTCTTCCCACCCTAATCACCCCTGAACAATATGGATATGTGGAGGGGCGCCAAATCTTGGATAGTATCTTCCTGGCCCATGATGTTTCTCACTCCTTTAAAAATGCTGAAAATTGGGGCATGCTCATCAAGTTGGACATGTCAAAATCTTTCTATAGGCTTAGTGGGAAGTACATTAAGGAAATCCTCTTGGATTTGGTTTTCGGCGGGATTGGGTTAGATATATCATGGCCCTAATTTACTCTACTTTATTCTCCCTCATGTTTAATGGTATCCGCTCCTCTCCCTTTCTCCCTTCCCGTCGTATCAGATAAGGAGATCCCCTCTCATTGTTCCTATTTATTCTTATGGATGAAGGGTTACGTCATATCCTCGAATATGTAGCGGTTGATCGCAAGCTCCAAGGTTTGTCTATCAATAATTTTGTTGATCCCTTTACCCATAACCAATTTGTCTATGACACGATGTTAATGGGTTTCCCCACTGCTCGTGAAGCCAGAGCCTTCAAACAATTTCTTGACAATTTCATGGAAGCTTCTGAAACTTCCATTAATCACCTAAAGTCTTATACCTTCTTCTTCAACACCCTCCTCTTAGTCTAATTTCATATCACCTGTATCTTGGGAATTTTGAAGAGCTCACTTTCGTCCAAATATATTGGGTTCCCATTGCTTACCTCTAGAGTTCACAATAGTTCATGGGAAGATATCCTCTCATGACTCAACGAAAGGTTATTTGGTTGGACCTTCTTCCCCCTCAACATTGCCAGTATATTGGTTCTTCTCAAATATTTTCTCCAAGTGATACCTCTATATCTTTTTTCAGCCTTAGCAGCTCCCAAAAGAATTCTCAATTATGTTAGAGGATTTCAAAGGAAATTTCTGTGGAAAGGATTCCAATATTCAAAAAAATGGGCCTTGGTAGCCTAGAATACCATATGCTTACCAAATTTAAAAGGGGGCTTGGCCTCTGATATCCTGAAGTTATCAACAAAACTCTTGGGGAAACAACTTGGTGGTAATGGATACAACAAAAGGGAAAATTGACGAGTGGCCTACGAAAACATAAATACAAAGAAAAACTTGACTCCTCAGAACTCATTCAAATGATGGATTCTTCTTATGGCTCCCTCATTTGGAACTTTTCTTGGAAACACAGGTGGCTTATTCAACAACATAGCTTTCGAGAAATACACAATGGGAATTCAACTCTTTTTGGGGAGGACTCTTGGCATAAACTTCCCTCTATTCAATCTGATTAGTTGTTGAATCCCTTAAAAATCTCTCTCCAAAATATTCAAGGTAATTAGGTCGAGGTCTATTGGTCTCTCACCTCATCATATTTGAATTGGAAATTCTGGAATATAGATCCTGACCACATTCCCCTCTAGGAATGTCCCCTTCTTTCATCCTTGATGAATATCCTCAATTAGAGGAAAATCAAAGTCTCCTCCTAGCCTATTAAACTTGGACAGGGCTACCATCCTACTAGAATTTTTACCCTCAAGGAAGCTTATCACCTTACTGCTCAACACTCTGACCTCCCAAATGGGGATTTCTTGAAAAAAATTGGAAAGTGAACTTATGGCCTAAGGTCACTACCTTCCTTTGGTAGGTATTTCACAAGAATATTCTCACATGGGATCATGTTTTTGAGAGGGGATTATAGGGTCCAGGATTATTTTCTCTTTGTACCCAAAATGATCATTCTATGGAATATCTCCTCAAATTATACTCCTTCAATAACAAACTATGGGACTAAGGTGTTATCGCTTTCAGGAAATATGATCGCATCAAGAATTCCATCAGATCCACCATCATATCCTCGTGTGATTCATGCTTCACTAGCCATGTTCTCAATCACATATGACACCTCTTCCCAGGATTTTCACTATGAAGAATATTTGGAAGGAGCGCAATAGAAGAATATTCAAATATGAATCCAAGTATCTGAGTATTATTTGGGGTAAGATTAGATAGAACATTGAAGAGGCCATCTCAAAAGAAAAATGGGACCCTAAATACCTTAATTGTTCTCCCCAGGAGAGTGCCCTTTTATCTGTTTGGTTACCCTCTTCCCCTCACCTTATTTCCATTCTTCTTCTCACCCAAAAAACCCCCCATCCCCCTTTCCTTGTCCTACCCCCCTCCTAGTTTCATCAAACGTAATTTTGATGGTGCCTCTAATGAAAATATAGAGACTCTAGTAGTTATGGATGAGTATTTAGGGACAACAATGGAAATATCCTTCAAATCTACTATGGTTACTCAAGAATCATTTCCAATAATGTGGCTAAACTTTGGGCCCTGGTCAAAGTTCTTAAAATTTCCCACGAGCTCCATTTTTCTCAACTTATTGTAGAAGGGGATTCCAAGCTCATTATCCACTTCCTCACCAAACTCCAATGGGGCTCTTCTTCCTCCAAACTCTCCACTCATTCGAGACTGGAATATCTGTTTGACCTGCTCGGATCTCTCTTACCAGGGATCTTTGGCCTTATCCCATCCCATGTTCAGCAAGATCCTAACAAAGTGGTTGACCTCCTAGCTAACTCCATCTTTGATAACCCCTCATTTTTTTATGACGTTACCTAAGATGAGCTCCCTCCCCTCCCTCTCAAGAAATTTTGTTTCTCTCTTACATAATATGACATTCCCTCCCTGGATGGGGTGTCATCAAGTTTAGGAGGTAATGTGGCTAGTACCGTGGAGCCGACACCTAGCTCGAGACAACAAATGGATGCTCTCAACATGCAACATGACACATCTATCCCTTTGTCGATCATTCAAACCATCATGGAGCTTCCTATTGGTTTACTTTTGGGGTTGCAAGGGGCCGACAATATTGATGAAGATTAATGTGGGAGGTCTTAGTTTGGTTCCCCATTTTAGCCTTATGAAATAGATGATGCAAGGATTGTACCCTTTCCCCAATTCAACATCAGAACTGGATATGGCGAGGTTCAATTGGCTTAAGAGAGTCATGTTTTGCATGAGGTGGAGGATGTTCCCACGATTCCTCATTACTCATGCATTCATGCTAAAAGAAAACTATGAAGGATTGGTTAGTTGGTTGTTGGGCAGTATTTCAAACCTGGAGAGGATAAATAATTTTGGTAGTGCTATGGAAGCTGCTCAGCTCCAGTGTATTTGGAATTACTCTAATCTTATGAATAGTTTGTTAGGTTTACTTCTTTCTCTAGTATGTCTTGATATGGATCCAAGAGGTCGAAAGCCTCATTCCCCCTCTATGAGGTTGTTTGGTGAATCCAAAGGAACAGTAGTTGTTGTAGAGTTCTATGAGGATTTTGTTCCTGAGGAGGATAAAGCCACAATGTCATCCCTGGAAGAAGAGGTTCATCTAATCATGGAATTCAAATATGATGAGGAGGAAAAGTTTGAGGTGGGAGGATTAATCCTTGATCTTGGTTGCACCAGAATCAGGAACTCAAAATTCTTTTGTACCCTGTAATTGAACTGGCACAAAAAAATGATGGTTGTCTTAGGTATTCTTCCAAAGGAGGAGGACTTCCACCTGCTCAACTGAAGAATGAAATTCCTAGAAGCTCAAAATGCCTACTAGATCAAGCTGGTCACTTGACTCACTTGTCATCATGGAGAACCTTTGTTCCTCCAATTGGGAATTAGCCTGGTCCTGAAACATCTGATGTTGTTTCTCGTTGAGGTGACTCAAGTCCCTCCTTCCCTTAGGTTCCTTGTTCTCAATGATCGAAGGTTCTCCAATTTTAGTACATTTCATTTGTTTTAATGGATATAGACCAACTAGGATTTATGTTTTTAAGGCTTTAAGGCATATGTTGTGTTCTCTAGCTTGGTCTCCCCTCTGGGGAAAGTTTTTTTTTTTTTGTTTTTGATCCCAAGTGACGATCATGGTCTCTTTGGGCTTTGGAACAATAGTGTCTTTCTTGTAAATTTTGTTCATAATTAATACGCTAGATACTTAAAAATATATATACTAAGTTATAGATTCAAGATTAATAATTAAAATAAAAAATTAAGATAAAATGTTGTTGAATTTTGAAAAAAAATGAATATCAATTATATAGAAGACTTACTTAAATGATTTTTTTGGGATAAAATGATGAAAATCAAAATAAAACTTAAGATAAAATATTATTTAATTTTGAAAAAATTAAACATCAATTATATAGAAGACTAACTTAAATTATTTTTTGGAATGAAATGATCAAATTCAAATTATATAGAAGACCAACTTAAATGATTTTTTGGGATGAAATGATCAAAATCAAGATAGAGAGATGTAAAGAGAGTTTTAAGGTTTCTATTTGAAATGGTTAAAAATAATTAGCATATTCATAAAGACTCACTTAAATTATTTTTGAGGATGAAATGATCAAAATCAAGATAGAGATGTAAAGAGAATTTTAAATTTTATATTAGAAATGGTTAAAAAGAGAGAACATATTCATAATCGTTTTAGAATCAGGTTCAAATCCACAGGGGGGTAGGGTATGTATACCTTCGTAGACTTTACCAGTCAAATCGTTGGGCGGAGGGGGATCCCTTGTCCCATAAACAAGGGGGTCTCATACACCAATTTGGTGTGTTGGCTTGGCCGTGACCTTAAAAATAGATTATTATTATTATTATTATATATAATTTTTTAGATTATAAAATATATTTATAATAAAGAATTTTAATTTTAATTTTAATAGGAATTATAAAATATAAATTTAAATATTAATTAATATTTAAGAATGATTTTTAAAAATAATAATTAAAAATAATAAAAGTATGATTGGCTAATTATGTGAAGCAAATCATACTTATTATTAATAAATATATTGTTATCATTTTTTGAATTTTAATTTTAATTTTAATATCAGTACTTATTATTAATAAATATATTGTTATCATTTTTTGAATTTTAATTTTAATTTTAATAGGAATTATGAAATATAAATTTAAATATGAATTAATATTTAAGAATGATTTTTAAAAAATAAAATTTAAAAATAATAATTAAAAATAATAAAATTATGATTGGCTATTTATGTCAAGCAAATCATTACTTATTAATAAATATACTGTTATCATTTTTTACATGCAAAACACTTAATTACGCATTAAAGTTCAATAAAATTGGAACATGGTTAATCTTTACTACTTAATAAATATCATCTTTAAATAATATCATGTTTTAAAACAATATCATGTATATTTGATAAATTTGTATTAAATTATGATTTAAAATTATAATTTAAAATTAAATAATGTTTATTAACAAAAAAAAACAAATATTTTTTTAATGAAACCTCTTAATTATTGATAAATTTGTATTAAATTATGATTTAAAATTAAATAATATTTATTAACAAAAAATCAAATATTTTTTAATGAGACTTCTCAAATATAGAACCACAATTACCAAGAAATAATGAGAATCAATAAGATTAACTATGAAAATATTTAAGAAAAAATGAGCAACTATAAAATATCCAATTAAATTGGTCATGAAAATCCTCAAAAAATAGATTTATTGTTAAGGTTTAGTGAATATCTACGACTTAAATTTTGACATATTACAATGGAGTATCAAGAGTATTTTATAAACTTTCATTATATATAATCCAAAAATGCAATACCACATGTGGCCAATACTATGTGGTTGAGTCTGTTTTTAAAAATAATTTATGAATATCGAAACAAACCATGTGGCTGAGAAGATCTTTTTTTGGAAATAATTTATGAATATCGAAACAAAGTTCTTCAAAGTACTTGATCATTGTTTAAAAATAATAATCACTTGGACTATTTATCCAATTCTATCATGCCCAATGGTATTCAGTGGAATTCATTGTAGGGTACGATTCTGTTGATTAAGGTTGGTTGTCATTGATGTCAACCCTTGAAGAAAGCCCCATAGAACAAAGGTTTGGGTAATGGACCCAATATTGTTTGATTTAAATATGACTCATTATTGTTTTTTCATGGTTAATAAGAAGTAAATATGGATGAAATCCAAAGTGGTCCCCTTATGGTGAAAGCCCTCACGAGAAGACGCTTTGTGGAGTAAGAGAACCCATTCTTAATTGTGGAATAATGAGATGAGGGACAGTGAATTTGTCAGGTAAACTATCCTATATGGATAGTTCGTGTCATGCCATTTCCGGTGGTATGTGGAACGTAACATAACTCCTCACGGTTAGAGACTTATGGCCATGAGAAGTTGGAGACCCCAGGTTTGGGTAATAGACCCAAGTTTGTTTGATGGGTAATGGTATGAGTTATGATATATTTTCAGATAATACTATTATATATGGATAGTACATGTCATGCCATTCTTTTGGTATGTGTAATGTCACATAAATCCTCACGATTTGAGAGTTATGGCCTTACAAAGTTGGAGGACCCTCATATGTCATCTAGAAGCCCCAAAAGGTCAAAGTAGTCAAAGTGGTTTATGAGATTTTTAAAGGATAAATAATAAAGTGAAGTGATGAGTATATTATCATTCAAATTGAATACAAAATAAATTANCAGGTTGTAGCCTGAGAAACTAGGGGGTTGGAGCCTCCTTCCAGTTGCAGCTGGAAAACAAAGGAAGTTGGTGCTTCCAATGAATGTAATTCTTCAGGACATATAAGAAAAAGCATTCTATGGTTTTCTCCCAATTTGGGTTTCCACGTAAAACACTGGTGTACTGTGTATGTATGTGGTTGTTTATTTATTACTACTCATAATTGGATAATAATTCTACATTGATATAACAATTAAAGAAAAAGGATTATAATTACACTATTACTAATTCACCCCCCCCTCTTAGTAATCCAATAGATTCTTCCTGCCTGGAATCAACAGAGGCACTTGTAATCGTACTTGTGGGAGTATAGACTGCATTAACATTACCAGTAGAAGAGGTGTTTCCGCTTTGAGGAGAAATTGGTGATGGATTTGGGGTGTGCAACGTTCTCATTCCATAAAGCTCCAATTCCCCAACATTCCCCAATATGAAAGTCTCACCAAGGGTCGAGGTCTTCCAAGATGAGAACTATCGATCTGTAGATCGATGAATCAACATCCACTATGTGATCCCTTAAGTCACTACCACACCGAAATTGTGAAAGGAAACCATAAAATCCGTTGGATCTGAATGCAATAGATCTCATGTGTAGATATCATAAACCTGTAGCCCTGAGAATCGATGTGGTAATATGTCCCTTAATCATAGGATTACCCTAATTAAGTATCTTGTAATCCTTGGATGATGGACCATGGGGGGTTTTAATCTAAAAGAGGTCGGTAAGGGGCTGTGATCTCGATGTCCACGATTATGTGGTGGTTCCATGTGTCGTGATGAGGGAGGGCCACATGTCACCCCTCGTCAGTTTCATGTGTCACCTTGATTTTACATATTGGTTTCAAATCCTATTAAATGAGTTATCATGGGTCATGAAGCCATTGTGGAGGCATTCTAGAGTACAAGGCTGAGGTGGAGAGTGGGCATGTATCAAGAGAGATAAGAGGATGGGAGGGGACTATGAACAGGAAAATCCGACACTCAATAGGATTCAAATTTGAGTGCATATGTACGAAACAAGCATAAGCCTACAGAAGAAGAAAAAGGTTGTAGCATGAAATTCTTGATAGTTGTACGTGTAGAGATACAAGGTGGTTTGCTGACCAATTTTTCTCAATTGACAGGTTTCAGGCAAAAGATGTCCCTATATACATGCCTTCAACATAAAATTAACAACTAGAATGAATTATTAAAAATTATAGATTAAATATTTAAAATTTAAAATTAATGATTAAAAATATAATTAAGATTATGTATTGAAAGCTAAATATTAAAAATTAAAGGTAAAAGATTAATAAGTAAGATAGAATGGGTGATGGTTAAAAGAGTGAGTTAATAAGTATACGAATTCAATTTTTTTATGAGTATATATTTTAGTAAGATAAATTTGTACTTTGATTCCTTCATTTTTTGAAATTCCCATTATATGGGTTTTATTTAATGGGTTAAATATCCTTAAAGAAAATTTCTATGGTCAAGTTCCTATCAATTAAATTCCTATCAATTAAATGGAACTATACATTTTAACAAAATTCCTATATATTTAGAGGATTTTTTTTTTATAGGAATTGAGTTTATTAATGTATTAATTTGATCCATAATTATATACCAAAGGTTATTTAGAATCAAGGTTTAAGTTTTGGGATTAAATATTAAAATTAAACACTATGATTAAGGATTAAAAAAAAGGTTTTAAATATTAATAATTTCAATTTAAAATTAATAAATAAGAATTAAAGTTTCACATTTATAAGTCAAAATTTAAAGAATATAAATAATATTAATTAAGGGTTAAGCATTCAAATTAATGAATATTTAAAGATAAATGTTTAATTAATAAAATTTAAAAGTTATAATTTAAAATAACTCATTATAATATAAAATTGAGAATTTTGATTTGACATAATCTAATAAGTTATAACAAGTTTGAAAATTGAAAATATTTTGCATATTTTTTTCTTTGTTATGGTTTTCATCTCAATTGC
>SNQJ01S0004030.1:87248-155834 GCA_010110895.2 Picea sitchensis | reverse complement strand
TCGGAAAAATTAAAAATGTGTTGCGGGCATATGGGCTGCCGGGGGTGATAGTTATTAACGAGGTCTATTTATATTATTTTACATGGATATATTGTGTAAAATTATTAGTTATATATATTATTGATTTAAATTAGGAAAGATTTTAAAAAAAAAAATGGTTTTTAGGTTAGGATTATATATTAGAAAGTTTCATACATCAATTTGATGTCTAATAGTAACTTTAAAAATATATATTATTATTATTATTATTATTTTCAACTTGGAGTGTAATCCCATGATTTATTCATGGCTACCCAAACATTGCATGTTATCTCCATCTTGAAGAGTGACCCCATTACAAATTTCACTTATTGGTTTCCAAGTGTAAACCCTAACCCTAATGTGTTTCGTGCAACGCCACTCTATTCCACCTTCATAGTTTTGGAGAATTTCCATATCGAATTAATCATATCCAACATGATTGTCATGGTTGGAAGAGGTGGAAAATGATTTGAGTGGAGTTGTGTCTATATGCAACAATTATTAGAGTGAGTGAACCAACCATGGGCGAGATGTTGTTGTAGCAACCACACATTTATATTAATTAAATGGCACGTGGTAGAGAAGACAGAGAAGACAGTAAATGATAATTCTCTCATTTATTACTATTGGATCAACCGTCCTTGTCATTGTTAATGTCACAAGGTGTTATCACTAATGTGGGAGTAGTGCATCCTTTCTATAAGTGATTTGACTTCTCAGTGATGAAGAGTTTATTACTTTTGCACTTGTATTGACAACAATTGCCAATTTGAATGATGGATATATGAATATATATTTGTTTGATGTTGGAGTATTAAAGGAGAGGTACGTGTTAGCACTACATTTACCAATAATGATCGATTTCTCAAAAGGACAGGATAAGCACTAAACCCAGGTGCAAAGGATTGAAGCTTGGTAGCCTCTAAAAGAAAGATAATCCTATGCAAAACCTCATGGATAGAGATGAGGTAGAGAAAAAAATATAATTCTGCATAGGTATCCATGTTGGTGAAGAAAGTGGGTTATGATCCCCTCGAATACATATCAGTGAGTGAAGGTGTTAGACCTCCCAGAGTGATCCATAAATGGTGGTCTTATGGCCTATCCATTTTATCAACATGGATGCTTCAACAAAATAAATATGTTCTCTATTCTTTGGCTTGTTTATTGTTTGGTTTGCATTGTTTTTGGTCGCTAGACCATACCAACTAAGTTCTGAAACTGTGTGTATGGAAAGGTTCAGGTCGAACACTCATTAAACAATGATATATGTGTCCAAGACCGACAATGAAGGAAATTTTTAGTGGGAAAATTTAATCATCCAACAATGGGGAAAAAATGCCCATGGGGAAAATTAAGTTAACCAATAGTAAAGAAGATTTTTGTGGGTGGATTTAGTCATACAATAGTGGAGAAAAACACCTAGGGGACAAAAAACATCCATTGGATGAATTAAGTCGACCAACAAGAAATATATTGATCTATGGATGGATTTAGACACTCAGTTATGGATAAAAATGCCCAGAGACGAAGTAAAACGCCCAGAGAGGTCTAAATTCACCCAAGAAAAAGTGAATTTCCCTAGCTATAAAACAAAATGCCTAGAGAGGTATAAATTTTCCCAAACAAAAGTAAATTCACACAACAATAAAATAGAATTCCTAGAGAGGTATAAAATCACCTAGGAATAAGTAAATTCTCTCAACAATTAAATAAAAATCCTAAAGGAGGAAATAATGTAGGTGAGTGTAAACTCAATAAACAAGAAAAAATGAAGCTCGGAGAGGATTGCGCTAATGAAGCTTGCATCTACTAACCAAAATAGAAATTTCAAGCAATAAAACTCAAACCAAACCACAATATACCTCCATAGAGAATATTACACCAACACAGTATAAACAATAAAGATTTGTTTTGCTCGGGAAATTCATTACAATGGGTGAGCTATGCATGCCCAAAAATCTCATGCATTGTTATTCATGAAAACAAATGCATATGCCCATGTCTCAGAGATGCCTTCACTCATCATGGATAGGCCCCTTGATTCCTTTGTCCATCAATTTTCAAGCAGGTTTCACTCTTTGAGCTCTCATCTATGCAAACTTACCAAGTTTTCCTTGCCTCCCTTGTTCCTCATTCTTCACTACAACCTTCATTTTTAATGAGATTCCTTTGGAAGGAAATCATCAGAATGGTTCGTTTCCACTTCCAATTTTTTCCAAAAGGACAAAATAAAAATAAAAATAAACATTACATCCTTATTATAAATTTACAAAAAGGTTTGACAAAGATCTAATATGAATCATAGTGTTAGTTTCCCTCTATCAACACATGGGATTAAGAAATGTTTGAGAAGCCAATTTGGTTTAAGTGGCCCTTTATAGGATGTTTTTTAGTCTATACACACACATGTGCACATATATCCATCTTATATTGAGATATTTTAAGCACCAAGCACTAAGAAATTTACATCTTAATTTCTTTTTTATCTTGTTGGGCCCTCCGTTTTGAAAATTTCGCAATTTTGGGAAAGCGTCGAGGGACAACTGGAATATTAAAAGCAACAGAAACAATTAAACGTGTCGAGAGCTAACTAAAATCATAAAAGCAATGGAAGCAATCAAAAGTTGCAGGAGATAATTGTAAAATCGGTGGGAAAAGGTCGAAAACATCGAGCACCAATGGTAAGATGAGAAGATAGTGGAATAAGGACTTCAGGAAGCGAAAAAGAAAAAGTATAAATAAAAAGGCAATGTAATGGGAAAAGGGTTAATATACTATGGTGTTGATGACATATAGAGAGATTGTATTTGTTGTTATTGTTTGATTTGGGACCGGGTTATCATAATCATATCCAAATATTGTAATAATCCCTGTTGGTGTTCTTGTTGCACTCCCAACAAGTTTTTGGTTATCTAATGAGTCATAAGGATTTAGATCTTGTTGCACAAGATAATTTATTGGAGAACCATGTTGCATGCCTATTTTGGTATTGAAGCTACTAATATAATGGAATGTTTTGGGCCCTAAAATTTGTTTTAAGTTGATCTGTTATGTCGTGAATGATCTGTGTTTATGTTGTGTAAACTACTTCCTTCTTATTTATCTAGTTTTTGGTTACTATCTCTACATGTCTTTGGGCGTTAATATATGAGTCTGAGTAGCATAAACTTAATATGATGTTGCATTATCCTTAAATCACTTCATCTCATAGTGTTGACCATGCTTCGAGTGAGACCTCCTTGCCTTGCATAAGGCTGAATATGCCAATGTTCCTATATTATTGTAGTGCCTTTTGTTTGTAACTTTTGAGAACCCTGGTATTGATATTGCACCAACAAATGGTTTTGTTGTGAGGACCAAGATTTAAAGGGAGATTTTAGAGTATGCCTCATTGGATCCACAAGTATGAGGTTGGGGATTGGAAAAAGGTGCGACGTGTTTATACAACATGAAGCCGAGTTGCAGAACAAAATATTTAGGGTTGTAAAAAGTATTGTTTTCTATTTAGAGCCTACTAGTGACCAATACAATATCTTTTGGCTTAAATTCCCCGAAGAGTTATTTTATTAGTTAGATCGTCTACAAGAATCCATAGAATATAAAGATTCGATCAAAAATAGATATAATTGGACCATTAAGATTCTATCATATCTTCATCTGTTAGATCATCATATCTCTCGAGCAGTGGACTTATGAGTGNAGTTATTTTATTAGTTAGATCGTCTACAAGAATCCATAGAATATAAAGATTCGATCAAAAATAGATATAATTGGACCATTAAGATTCTATCATATCTTCATCTGTTAGATCATCATATCTCTCGAGCAGTGGACTTATGAGTGCAAACTACTATGGAAGGTTACATTACCGAGTTTGTTGTGGAAAACCATCAAGACTTTTCTAAAACCGAAGTTGTATTCACAAAAGGATACATAGAAACACTGTTGCAGGAAATCCCTCTGTGGATTTGCAGGAAATCCCTCTGTGGATCACGGTTTTATTAGTACAATAAGGAATATGGCTTGTTCCTTCAGCTGATATGTCAGTGTAAACCCCTGTGCTTGAGGGAGGGTGATTTATGAGAGGGTTCATGAATTAGGTAAAGGGATATTTTCCTTGAGATATGGGGGTTCATCGAGAAAGAAGTGAAAGGGATGAAAGAGCTCAAATGAGGGCTAATATTATTGAAAAGAGGTGGCCGAAACAGATGAAAATGTTAATGAATAGATCTGATTAGTCGTTGAAGGAGATCGACTTTGAGAGTAGTCATAGAAGAGAATTAGAAGAGTTGTGGAAGTTGTAGAGATGAGGGAGACTAGTTGGTTGATGGTTGAAAGAGAAGATTGGTGAGAGAGGTGAAGGTTATAGAGGAAGGATACAAGAGGAAGTAAATTCATAAGAGACAGATGAGAGAGTAAGCTTAGACACCACCACTGAAGAGGAATACTCAGTCAGGACCTTCGAGGAAGTTGTAGGAGAATTAGAACCTGTAATTCCAAAAGGTGTTGGATTTCATTAGGAGGTAAACACAACACTACAAGAAAATAATATCCACTATATCAAAGAAATTTTCTTCCAGAGGAAAAGGAACCAACCTTGACTCACCCATTTCCCCAATGCCATCTACAAATATGGTAATTATACAATAAATCCTTCTGTAATTTTTGTTATTCCTAACCCTTCTATTTCAACAAGTTGGAGTAGTGGTAGTAGTGGAAGTGTGGCAAGTTTTTCAGTCATATCACAACCAATAACTTTAGGTTTCATTTTAATAGGGTCTTTAAATCCCTCAATGGCCAATCAAAATACAGGATCGCTCACCCGATACCCTAAGTTTTGGGGTAAAGGGGATGAGGATGTTGAGAAACAACGATTTCTCTACGAAGCCATCTAGAGGTCTCGCGAGACTCTTGATGAAAACAAGTTAGTTGAGTTCCAGACATGAAGGTAATAGAGTCAGGGTCTCAGAGGAAATCCTTCACACTCGCTTAGGTGAAGCAGATATTTATAGCAGAATTTCGATTACCACAGTCAAAGAAAAAAAAAACCTCTGAGTTGTGGGAGACAAAGAAGGGATCTGGTGAGTCTGCATGGGAATACAATCAAATATTTAAGCATGTGATAGAGAAATTAGCAAATCCTATCCATGGGGATCATAAAAGAAAATGGTTTATTCACATATTGTTACTTTTGACTTGTATCCCCTTGGCTCAACAAAGGATAATTACTTTGAGAGAAGCATTGGAGAAAGCCATGAAGATCGAGGCTATGGAATTTTATCTAGGGAGCTTAAGAATCATGAAACCTCCATAAGATGTTAATATTACACAACTACATGGCCAAATTTCTGCGTTAACTAAGAAAATTCAAGAGTTGGCCCTTCCTAAATTAGGTCGCCCACAAGTCTGGTGTACGTGATGCTATACAGAAGATCATTTATAAAATGAATGTTTGATATTGAGAGGTATAGGGCCCTCTAGTACACCAATGTCTCCTCCACCATTTGGACCAGTGAGAGGAGTTTCACAAGTTGTTGTTATTGTACCTTTCCATGGACCCATCCAGTATCATTCCTCTCCAACTAATCAAGGGGGTTATAGTAACGAATACTATGAGATATTTAAAAGTCACCAGCATTCTCCAAGGAATTTTCCCATTTTACAGAAGTATAAACCTGCGTTGAATAACATGTATTGTGAAATATGTGGTTCACCCTCCCATAACACCGATCAATGTCGTTCTTAGTATGGATTCACTTGTAGATAGAGTGGACCGATCTACATTTAGGGTTGATGAGGGACCTCAATGACATGGAGGAATTCTTATAGGCAGAGGTGGATATCAAGGTGTAAGAACTGGAAGAAGAGGACCAGTTCGCTGCTACAATTGTTATGAGAAATGGAATGTGGCGAGATATTTCCCACTTCCAAGAAGACCCTTGTGTGCACACTATAGGATAACACCCATGTTACCGAATAGTTTACAGACCTGATTGCTAAATGGGAATATCATGCCAAGAAGAGAGGATTCACTCTAATAAATTATAAACCCAAAGCCATGGCCAAAAGAGGTGGGCCTAATATTAATTCCATCACCATAGGAGAAGAAAAGACTAGCGACAATAAAGAGATCCCACATCAAATACAAATTCAAAATATTGTACCAGAAACGAGTTGCGAAAAATGAGTTCAACACCTGCAGTTGTGCGAACGATTTCCAAGTTGAATCCTCATCAGCCAAGGGTTTCTAGAGAGTCATTTTCTCATATGGAATATTCAGGTAAGCCAAGGGTTTCTAGAGAGTCATCTGATTGTTCATGTTATTGCATTCAGTTTTGGTATAGTTTTCAAGAACAAAAGAAACATTGTAAGTTATTACACTTTATATATCTCACACTTCAAATCTACATGATGTATCTATTCATTTCCACTACAAATTGTTTTATTGAGTCATGATGTGAGTGGTGCCAAGTGGCATGCAAATTTTACATAATGAGATAAGGGTCTGTGGAGGAAATGAGTGTCATTTGTCGAAGTAGTACAACTACCACATGTCATTCCATATGGAAGATAGTGGCGGGGCCACATCTCAAAACAAGTGGCCTATTGTGGATAGGTCCACATGTCATAGGCACTAGCTCATTTCGGATCGGTCCTTTTGGGCTATATGAATTGTAAAAAGGGTCTAGGTCCCGATATCTTGAGATCTAATATCCCAATGACCCATTAGATAGGTATTGTTATTTGGTGAGATCGAACCTTGGGAGAATGTGGGGCTCCTCATTGAGCAAAGAATAGGATGAAGATCGATGTGTCGAAGGTCTGTTGTCTAGGTGAAAGGTTCCACCTTGACATACAATCAACAGTCACACCCTAGAGGAAGGGTGCGTCAATTCCACATCGGACGAGAACGATGACATGGAGCCATGTGGTAGTATAGAGACATTTTTCCAATAAAGCCTTAAAACTTCAAGTGGCCATAAGTTTTTATCTAGAGCTTTGTTTTGAGCAAATTCATAGTCGTTTGAAATATCTCTATGAGAAAAAGATGATGGTGTCCTCAAAAGGAGGTTGGGAAATCATTGAAGGAATGAAAAAAATTAATACCCCACCCTTTAAACGGGTAATTAGGGGGTTGGTTGTCTTACAACAAGGATGCTTAGACACTATTCATCTTCATTGAAATTCTCTTCATTTTCAACCCTTATCAATATTTAACTGATCGTCATATCATTTCATTTGGGTTTTCTATAGTTTCCGAGCACAAAAGAAGCATTGTAAGTTATTACACTTTATATTTCTCACACTTCAAATCTACATGATGCATCTATTCATTTCCACTACAAATTTGTTTATTGAGTCTTTTATTTTTTCAATACCCAGAGTAAATTTGTGTTTCTTTTGTTTTCCATTACATCTTACAGGTATATGCTCTGAGAGATAAATACTTTTTTATTTGTCTTGACTTGATTTAATTTTTAATGGGTTTTCCTAGTGGCTCGAATTTATGGCTTTTAGGTTTTATCTGGATTTCATGTTATGTCATTTCACCTTGGGAGTATGCATTCCTTCCACAGGTGTTTTGATTATGATTTCCTTTGTTGTAGAAAGTCTACTATTAATGTTTTTTGCGATGAGGTTGGACTGTCATATTGCGAGAGAAGGAGCAAAGAATAAACTTGCATTTGGAGTCAAAACATCAGTCAAAATCACCATTAAATCACAAACTCCTTTGGATAATGTTGTAGTGAAACTCGAGGTTTTTTATGTTTAAGCTATTGAAGACCAAGATCAAGGCATGAAAGTATATTTGGATTCAAATAAATCTATCGATTTTAACTGAAAATTAATGTGAGAGCAAGGATTTGGTTTCCAAGTTTATTCTAGGAGGTTGTGATGAATTTCATTGTGGTTGGGGATCCACAGAAGAAGATGATTTGAAACAATGTGGAGACAAATCGAAGCACCAAGGGCGCAATGATATTGGTTCCAAATCCTATTAAATGAGTTATCATGGGTCGTGAAGACATTGTGGAGGCATTCTAGAACTGCCGAGGTGGAGAGTGGGCATGTCCCCGGAGAGAGAAGAGGGTGTGAGAGGACTGTGAATAGGAAAATCCAACACTCAATAGGCTTCAAATTTAAGTGCATCTGTATGAAACAATCAAAATCCTACACAAAGCCAGATGAAAATAAAATGGTTGTAGCATGAAATGCTTGACAATTGTAGGTGTAGAGATACAAGGCGGTTTGTTGACAAGTTTTTTTCAATTGGCAGGCTTCATACAAAAGATGTCCCTATATGCATGCCTTCGACATAAAATTAACAATTAGAATGAATAATTTAAAATTATAGATTGAATATTTAAAATTTAAAATTAATAATTTAAAATATAATTTAAAATTAAATATTTAAAGTTTATTATTAAAAATTAAAGGTAAAAAGTTAATAAGTAAGATAGGAGGGGTGGTCGTTAAAGAAGTGTGTTAATAAGTGTACACATTCAAATTTTAGTAAGATAAATTTCCACTTTGATTCCCTCATTTTTTTAAATTCTTATTATATGGGTTTTTTTAATGGGTTAAAAACCCTTAAAGAAACGTTCTATGGTCAAGTTCCTATGAATTAAATGGAACTACACCTTTTAACAAAATTCTTACATATTAAAAAATTCTTATTATATGGGTTTTTTTAATGGGTTAAAAACCCTTAAAGAAACGTTCTATGGTCAAGTTCCTATGAATTAAATGGAACTACACCTTTTAACAAAATTCTTACATATTTAGAGGAATTTTTTTTATAGGAATTGAGTTTATTAATATATTGATTTGTTCTATAATTATATACCAAGGGTTACTTAAAATCAAGGTTTAAGTTTTGAGTTTAAATATTAAGAGTTACTTAAAATCAAGGTTTAAGTTTTGGGTTTAAATATTAAAATTAAAAATTATGATTAAGGATTAAAGAAAAAGTTTTAAATATTAATAATTTTAATTTAAAATTAATAAATAAAAATTAAAGTTTCACATTTATAAGTTAAAATTTAAAGAATATAAATAATATTAATTAAGGGTTATGCATTCAAATTAATGATATAAAATTTGAACACACAAAGCACGGCATTAAGGTTAAGCAAATCATTACTTATTTAAAGAATATAAATAATATTAATTAAGGGTTAAGCATTCAAATTAATGAATATCAAATTGGAATACACAAAGCACTTAATTAGACATTAAGGTTAAGCAAATCATTACTTTTAATAAATATATTGTTATCATTGTTTACCTGCAAAGCACTTAATTAGAGGTTAGATAAAATTGGAACATGCAAAGGAGGTTAGAAAAAATTGGAACATGATTAATCTTNAAATTCTTATTATATGGGTTTTTTTAATGGGTTAAAAACCCTTAAAGAAACGTTCTATGGTCAAGTTCCTATGAATTAAATGGAACTACACCTTTTAACAAAATTCTTACATATTTAGAGGAATTTTTTTTATAGGAATTGAGTTTATTAATATATTGATTTGTTCTATAATTATATACCAAGGGTTACTTAAAATCAAGGTTTAAGTTTTGAGTTTAAATATTAAGAGTTACTTAAAATCAAGGTTTAAGTTTTGGGTTTAAATATTAAAATTAAAAATTATGATTAAGGATTAAAGAAAAAGTTTTAAATATTAATAATTTTAATTTAAAATTAATAAATAAAAATTAAAGTTTCACATTTATAAGTTAAAATTTAAAGAATATAAATAATATTAATTAAGGGTTATGCATTCAAATTAATGATATAAAATTTGAACACACAAAGCACGGCATTAAGGTTAAGCAAATCATTACTTATTTAAAGAATATAAATAATATTAATTAAGGGTTAAGCATTCAAATTAATGAATATCAAATTGGAATACACAAAGCACTTAATTAGACATTAAGGTTAAGCAAATCATTACTTTTAATAAATATATTGTTATCATTGTTTACCTGCAAAGCACTTAATTAGAGGTTAGATAAAATTGGAACATGCAAAGGAGGTTAGAAAAAATTGGAACATGATTAATCTTTACTACTTAATAAATATCATCTTTAAATAATATCATTTATTAAAACAATAACATCTATATATTTGATAAAGTTGTATTAAATTATGATTTAAAATTAAATATTGTTTCACGTATATTTGATAAATTTGTATTAAATTATGATTTAAAATTAAATAATATTTGTTAACAAATTGATAAATTTGTTATGATTAAACTATGAAAATCAATAACTATAGATTAGTCAATTTAATTAGTCATGAAAATCCTCAAACAATAAATTTATTATTAAAGTTAAATGAATATCTACGAATTAACTTTTGACATATTACAATGGAGTGTCAAGAATCTTTTATAAACTTTCATATGTAATCCACACACTCAATACCACAGGTCACCAATACCATGGCTCACTCTGTTTTTGAAAATAAATACATTATTAAATTATTAATACATTAATAAATACATTATCAAATTATTAATATATTAATATATTTATTGAAAATAACTGTGGTTGAATATGGCTAGTCATAATCATGGTTTCTTATGGTCATGACTATAAATGACATTAATACATTAAAATATTAATATTAATACATTAAATAATTAATAAAGTGATGAAGTAATACATTAATAAAGTAGTGATACATTGACTTTTAATACAAGAATAAAGTATTAATACATTATTAAAGTAGTAATACATTAATACCTTAAAACTATTATACCTTAATAAATACATTATTAAAGTAGTAATACATTAATACCTTAATTGACAATGACTATGGTTGACCATGACCATGGTTTATAATGGTTGACCACAATGATAGTTAACTTTGATAGATGTTGGTTGGATTTGGAAAGGAAAGGTTGCTTATGGTTGATCATGGTTGTCCTTCACCATGGTTGAGTGTAGTTGACCATGACCATGGTTGGCTATGATTGGTCGGAGTTTATTATGGTTGACCATGCCCATGGCTAACATTCATTGACCATGTGAATATGATTATAGTGGGCCATCTTGATTATGTTTACCCATAGTTTACTATGGAACTACTGCATTTCAATTTTGATCATGTTTTTTTCGACACATTGCGACATCAGGTTTTGTTCGTCACATTGCAACATCAAATTTTCTTTGTCAGATGACATCGTAAGGTTATGTTTATCAAATTACAATGATGGGTTTTTTTTTCTCACATTATCATGTTGAAATAGGTTTGTCACAGTTTGACAGTGGGTTATGTTCGTCACATTGCGACGTTGATAAATGTTCATCTCATTGCAATATCAATCTATGCTTGTCACATTGGCACACTGGGTTGTGTACATCACATTGTGACAACGGGTTGTGTTCATCCCATTACAACTTTTGGAAATGCCTATCACAATGCAACATAAGGATATGTGCACCACATTGCAACGTGAAGATATATTCGTCACATTGGGATGATAGCCCATGTTCGTCACATTGCTATAACAAGGCTATGTTCATCAGATTGGGACGTCCGTAAATGTCTGCCACATTGCAATGTATGCATAGGTTCATTAACTTGCGACATTATTATGTTTGGTAGATTGAAACGTTACTATGATTGACATATTGCAACGTTTGGAAATATTTATCACATTGCGACTTCCGTATATTTTTTTCACGATACGACGACCATATATGTTTTTCACATTCTGATGTTACTATGTTTCATCAATCACAATGTTACTATGTTCAACAGATTGCAACGTTTGGAAATGTTTATCTCATTGTGACGTCGACATATGTGTGTCACATTAAAATGTGAAGAAATGTTCGCCATATTGTGATGATAGGGTGATGTGTGACACACTGCTACGTTTGTTGATGTTCATCTCATTGCGATGACATGCCTATGTTCATCAAATTGTGACGTTAGTATGTTTGGTAGATTTCAACATTACTATGTTTGTCAGATTGTGACGTTATTATGTTCATCACATTGCAATGTTACATGTTCGTCAGTTATCGTGACATTACTATGTTTGATAGATTGCAACATTACTATGTTTGATACATTGAGACGATAGGAAATGTTTGTCACATTGCGACGTCGGGTTATGTGTGTCACATTGAAACATGAGGAAATGTTCTACACAATGTGACGAGAGGGAAATGCATGACTCATTGTGATGTTTGTTTATGTTCGTCATAGTTTTATGTTGTGATCCACATTGTGACAACATACCTATGATCATCACATTGTGATGCCAATTTATGTTCATCACATTTCCACGTTACTATGTTCAACAGATTGTGACACATTGAAACCTTACAATCCACATTATGACGACATGCCTACGTTTGTCACATTGTGATGTCAAGTTTTTTCATCAAATTTCAATGTTACTCTGTTCAATATATTGCAACATAACTATGTTCATTATATTCCAACGTTACTTCGCTCGTCAATGTGTGACATTACTATGTTTGACACAATGGAACATTACTATGTTCTTCATGTTTTAATGTCCAATTTTATTCATCATATTGCAAATTTGGGGGCATGTTCATCACTTGACAAGGTTGGTTTGTGTTTGACACATTATGAAAAAGAAGATTTAGAAAAAATTTAAAAACAAATCTAACTAAGTGTTTCTTTTGTGAAAAAGATAAGAACTTTTGACTCATATAATAATAATGTTTTCTTCTTAAATCAAATATTAATTATATAATGTATTTTTCTTGATATAAGACTCTCTTCTTCATACAATTTATTTTTCTTAATACTATGTATTAATATCTTTTGTAATCAAATAATAAATGTAATGTCTTTTTTTAATATAATAAACGTAATCAAATATTTATATAATATATTTTTCTTGATATAATAATAATGTACTTTTCTTAAATCAAATATTAATAATTAATATTGATATTGTGTTTTTCTTAATATAATGTAATAATATATTAATAATTAATATTAATAATGTTTTTTTCTTGTATAATAAATGTAATCAAATAATTAATATAATGAAGAAGGGTTTTTGTTTCTCACATTAAGGTGTTGGAATAGGTTTGTCAGAGTTCGAAAGTGGGTTATGTTCGTGACATTGCGACATCGGGAAATGTTTGTCTCATTTCAATATTGTTTTATGTTTGTCACATTGGCACACTGAGTTGCATACATCACATTGTGACAATGTGTTGTGTTCGTCCCATTGGAACATTTAGAAATGCCTATCATAATGTGACGGTAGGATGTGTGCACCACATTGCAACGTGAAGATATATTCGTCGCATTGCGATGATATACCTATGTTTGTTACATTTTTATGTCCATTTATATTTGTCACATTGTTACAAATTCTATGTTCGTCAAATTACGACGTTCGTAAATGTTCATGAGATTTCAATGTCCCTATATGTTCATCACATTGCGATGTTACTGTGTTTGGTAGATTGCAATGTCACTATGATCAACACATTATGATGTTTGGAAATGTTTGTCAGATTGTGACTTTCGTGTATGTCCGTCACATTGTGATACCCATATATGTTTGTGACATACTGACTTTACTATGTTTGGTCGATTGAAATGTTACTATGTTCGACATTTTGCGATATTTGGAAATGTTTCTCACATTGTGATGTCAGGATATGCCTGTCACATTTCAAAGTGAGGAAATGTTCATCATATTGTGATGATAGGGCGATGTGTGACATATTGCGACTTTACTATGCACATTACGATGGCATTCCTATGTTCATCACATTGTGACGTTAATATGTTTGGTAGATTGCAACATTACTATGTTTGTCACATTGTGATGTTACTATGTCCATCACATTGCAATGTTATATGTTCGTCTCTTATTGTGACATTACTATGTTTGGTAGGTTGTAACATTACTATGTTTGATACATTGCAATGTTAGGAAATGTTTGTCATGTTGCAACGTCATGATATATTTGTCACATTACAACATGGGGAAATTTTTGTCACATTGCGACGACAAGGTGATGGGTGATGTATTTCTACATCTCTTTATCTTTGTCACATTGTGATGTTAGGATCCATATTCTGACAAGATACCTATGTTCGTCTCATTGTGACGCTAATTTATATTCATTAGATTGAGACGTTAATATGTTCAACAGATTGAGACATATTGTGACATTACGATCCACATTATGATGACATGCTTATATTCGTCACATTGTGATGTTGATTTTTGTTCATGAGAATGATACGTTACTATGTTCAATAGATTGCAACATAATTATCTTCATCTAACTCCAATGTTACATTGTTCATCACCATGTGATGTTACTATGTTCAACACAATGCAACATTACTATGTTCGTTACATTGTAACGTCCATTTTTCTCCATCATATTGCAATGTTGGGGGCATGTTCATCACATGAAAAGGTTGGTTTGTGTTCGACACATTATGAAAAGGAAGTTTTGGAAAATTTTAAAAAATATATATCTAACTAAGTGTTTCCTTTGAGTAAAAGATAAGAACTTTGAATTGATGTGATATATTACATAGAAAGAAACATATAATCATACTTGTTATAATTACATTGATAGAATATGATCTTGAAGTCTAAAATATATCTCTTCCAAATAAACATATATAAAATTAGAGTATGCATTTATGCATTCTGTTTTTTGGTGTTGCAAATTGGAATTGCCACGGAAACACAAAGGAAGGGATTAAAATAAATTATTATTTATAGTACTAAAACATTTAACTGAAATCCAATTATGACTAACTCTGATTGATATCGTGGTATTATTTTTGTGTATAGATTCATACAACTAAGTACAACTGACATGTTCATATAAATGAACACACTAGGAGAAAGTGTTTTTTATCTTCAACCCTTTATTATTTCATGTCATGGTGTTGTCTTTGTATATATTATTTTCTTTTTCTATTTTATAATGAAATAAAAAAATTTATCAAAAAAATTTTTTTTATAATGAAATCTTTCATAAACATATAAAATATATTTATATCTTCTCACAAATTTAAAATATATTAATACCAATCAAACTTAATATAATGTTATTATACATTTGAGTTAAAATATAAAATATTGTTTCTTTCTTGATATAATAAATGTAATCAAATATATTGATATTGTATTTTTCTTGATATAATGTATTTTTTTATATATAATAAATGCAATCAAATAATAAATTTAATTTTTTTTCTTTATATAATAATGTCTTTTGTAATCAAATAATAAATGTAATGTTTTTTTCTTGATATAATAAATGTAGTATAATGTAATTTTTTTATATAATATTGTTTTTTTCTTAGATATAATATATTTTTATTAATATTATGTATAAATATATTTTATAATCAAATAATAAATTCAATATCTTTTTCTTGATATAATAAATAAACTTAATTAAATAAGTATATAATAGATTTTTCTTATGTTTTTTTTTTAAATAATAATATTTTTTATATAATGCCTTTTTTCTTTTACTATATTTTGTAATAAAAATGTAATGTTTTTTATTTTGATATAATAAATATAATCAAATAAATATAGAATTATTTTAATTCGAAAAATCGCAAGAGCACTAAGAGAGGGAGGCTGGAAAAAATTGTAAGAAAATACCTAAAAATAAAACTTTTAAACTACACAGCAAACATACAAAATTATTACTATGATTGCAAATGTGTTGGTCATAATGCGATGCTCATCATAATGAGAGAAAACGTACAAATTATAATGCAAGAAAACATTCAAATTAAGGAATATGAGGTGCGCAATTCAGTTTTTTTTTAATCAAATAAATGCATTATAATAGTTTTAAATGGAACATAGTTCCCTTTTCTTGCAACCACAGTAATCGTTTATAATAGTTTTAAAAGACACTAAGAAGATATGGAACATAGCTGCATTTTTGGCAATAAGAGGAATCCTTTTCAATACTTTCAAAAGCCACTGAGATAAGATGGAGCGTGGGAGAAGTTTTTGCAGTTAGAGGAATCCTTTGTGCTAGTTTAACAAGCCATTGAGAAAAAATGTAAAATAGTCTGTAAAAAAAAACAGACAATTTTAGATAGCCAAGTAGTATTTCTGGTACAAAGAATTGTTTTCTGTAATGAATTTTGTATTAAGGTACATAATTTATGTAATGAATTATGTTTTTGATGAGATACTCCGTTAAAATTAATTTATGCTAGCTATTTGGAAGCATAGAGTGGGAATTATTTGCAACCTATGTGATTGAACTCTATGAATTGCCTTATTTGGAATGCCTCACCTGTAAAATGGAAGGTTATCTTTTTCAAAGGATTCTACAACAATCCTCACTTGTTCATAGTGCATGGTGAATATGCGTTTTCCTTCTTCATAGCTACTCCCAAAAGTTATTTGTGCAATTATATCTCCATTCATTATATCAAATTGTTTAGAAATTCACATCTATTAGAATTCACAATTTGCATCTAGCCTTAATTACAATTCGCAACAATTCATTACATAATTTCTGTATTAATGCATAATTCATTACAATTCGCAACAATTCATTACAGAAATTATGAAAACATTACATTACAATTCGCAACAATTTCTGGTACAAAAAATTGTTTTTTTTGTAATGAATTGTTTTCTGTATTGAAATTCGCATCTATTGGAAATCACAATTTGCATCTAGCCTTAACATTTAAAGAACCCTAACCCTAGATATAAGATAATGAAAAGAGATTGAGAATGACAAAAAAATCAAATGGTCTCCATAGCAAAGCAACCAAATGCAATGAATAACACAGAGTTGGATGGGAGATGTGCGTAGTTAAAAATGCACAGGATCTCCATTGATCCATAACGCACGCTCTCCATTGATCCATAACACCGGGTGGCATTAGAAACGCAGGCCAAACCTGGCATGAAATTGAAAAGCGAAAGCGGAATCGTGGGTAGAGGAAGAAATATACGACAACTTACGCCAATTTTTCACATATTATAGCATTGATTTAAATATAATCAATTCTTAATCACTTAACGTGGCAATGAAGTGGTGAGCAAGTAAATTTTTAATCTTATTTAGTAAATATAAAAAAGTAATCACTTAAAAGTAAGTCTGTATAAATGAAAGGAAGTTAATTTATCAAAATCTCATCCATTGATTACGAAGAATATTCCAACATCTTCAATTGCCAACCCTAAGATTAAAATTTATAATTAAAAATTAATTATTCCACCTATTCCAATACCAATTCCAATAGGGAAACGCCTAAATGTATACATGCTTCCCTCCTCACTTTTATTATAACATTTAGATAAGCTATATATTCTTCACTAAAAAAACTCAAATCATGTGAAAAGGAAATTGACATTACCGGATAGTTTGATAGTTTAAAATATAGATTAGATTTTATTCCAAAATATATAAATATTAATATGAATTTATTTAATAAAGAAATTATTAATATGAACTTATTTAATAAATATGGGAGAGTTGTATTTCTCGATGCCCATGATCGATCATTATTTATTCATGGTTAGATTTGTTGCTTTTTCGTTCTTTTTTTATATGATCTAGATGCCATTGATATAGTATTTTTAATTAATCTAGATGTCTCTTGGTGTCACGAAAGAAGACAGGATGGTTTAAAAAATAAAAATAAACAATAATTGGTTGTACGTCACTTACGTGTAATTTTACAAAGGAAGCATTGTATGCATTCACCATTGCTCTTTATAATAATAATAATAATAATCTATTTTTAAGGTCACCGCGAAGCGAGACATCAAATTGATGTATGATACCTTCTCCACCCAAACCTAAATCTGATAATAGTGTACCATTATTCGCACAATATGGTATTGCATGAGGTCAATGAAGAGAAACATTAACATGTAAAGAATAGATATGGAAAAAATGTTGTCCAATATTTTCCATGCCTAAGTAACCAATTGCCAGGAAGTAAAACGTAACAACACTAGCAGGAAGGAAAATGTGCACTGCATAGTCGAAACTCCACCACTCTCCACCTGGTAGCACTCCACACTCTCTACGTGGTAATTCATGTGTTAATTGAAATTGAAACCCCACTTCTCTTTACCTGGTAGATTTCCATGGTTTTCCACCTCGTAACACATGCATTAATTGAACAAAGGACAAACTTGGCATCACAGTTCACATCCCATAAAAACAAACACATGGCCCTAATATGATAAATGTAGGTCGAAGTAGTTCTTGTTAATCACCCAAACATGGAAATAAAAGGTTGCATACATATTAATCCTTTCTAATCCCCTATTAATCCTTTCTAATCCCCTAAATGTGGAAATCACATGTCCAAACAGTAATTTCTTAACATGATTAAGTAAATGTGAAAAATAAACATGGTAATGGATGTCCTCATAAATGTGAGGAAGTTGTGAAAATTAAATATCATTCATCGATTTGGGACAAGGACGAAGAATATGCCAACATCTTCAATTGTTATACATAATAATAGACTCTCTGAGCAAGTAGACCATGATATCTGAGTACGAACATGGATACATGGTTGACCCTATGTAGAAGGGTCTAAATTTTTCTATTTTGAATAATAGCTTGAGGAGGGTGTACTTTGTTCATGTAAATTGTTGAAAGGGTAAATGAGCAAGAATGTTTTTTAATTATAAAAGGAAAAATGAATATGCCTCCCAAAACTATATGTGAATGATTGTGAAGAACCATGAGTGAAATGACTTAATTGTGTATGCATGTGAAATTGTAAAGTGTGCCTATGGTAGGGACACAATATGTTGATGCATGTAGTTAATTTCATTGTGAACATAAGATAACAGAATAAGGATACATGTGGAATGTACCATCTGAATGCATCATAGAGATGCATGTTGATAATTCCTTATGGAATATTAGGTAAAAATATGAAATGAAAAAGCTTAGGTTGACTCTAGGTTGAGGTCATTTCAGTTAGTGATGGATATGCAACAAGGGAGTTGCAAGATGAGACAGTTCCATGTGGAGGAACTCTGTGAGAACTCTGTCATGAGAACACAGTTATGACCTTAATGACTGCTAAGAATTAGGTAGTGGGATGCAAGCCTATATATATAAGAATCTTAGATTACATTCTAAAACATAAAACATACATGGGGAAAATGAAAAGGAATGTTAACCATTCTAATGTCTAAATGGTAATGTACAGAATGCACAAGTTCCTAATTCATTATGAACCAAACGCTTGTTGTTGTAGCATGTTGATGTACTCGATAAGGTCAAGTTTAATTTGACTAAGACTGCTCAAGGAATAGAGTATGAATATCCAAGGAGGGATGAATTGCATTAGCAACAAATGACAAAAAAAGAAGAAGCAAGGAACACTTTCCTCACTTTAAAACTCTGAATTATGAGACCGGATTGTATTCTCAAAGAGAACAACTGTGAAAACAAAGGAAAATAAATTGATGAATATGTTTAAATGAATAATTGTGGTTAAACCATGTTATGCAAAGATATAAATTCCCTCGGAACAGATTGGTTAGGATGAAAGTTCCAAGTTGTGTAAAGGAGTTGAAAAAGGGGATAATCACTTGTTCCCTTTCTTGTTAATTTTTTTTTTGTATTTCTTTGGGATGGGAAAGTTGACATATTGTTGTGTGAAGGTTTTCAACATGAGAATGTCCACAACTATATGACTGTAGAAATAGATGAAATAATCAATTTTGTTTACCCTCATGAAAACCGTGAGGACAATGTGACAATGTGAGAGAGTGTATATGGACATGTTGAGACGTATCTGAAATTGTTTGTTGATTTAAAATGATATGGTGCATGGATTTTAATTTAACATGACAATTGATATATGATTGTGAATGTGGCCATAATGTTATGTCTAAGGGAAGATAGAAGCTATTGGCAAGGACAACTACCAATAATGGAAAACCTCAAGGAGAGGATAAATACATGAAGGATGTTGTTGAAAGATTGATAAAGAGAATTTGGAAGTTCCCTGAAGAACCATTGAGGAGATAAAATCAAAAGGTTGTCGACGACCAAGCATATATAAAGTTATCATGCTTTGTGGCATGAGGCCGCAGAGGGATAGGGTAAGGTTCCTCTTAAAATAATCTATATTTTAATAATAAAATTATAATGTTGATTGACTGAGCTATGTCATTAATACCCAAGCAGGGTAAGATTCAAGAATATATAACCTGAATGTTAAAGAAAAAGAACCTCTAGTGTCCAAGGATGATTGAGATCCTTGCAGGGAATTCATGAACAACGGTCATGAATATATTGACCAATCAATAATGATTGGGAACAAACGTTATCATAAGAAGGACATTGAATGGATGCATTGAGAAGACGCATGTGGTATGAAAGGGACCATGTATAGGAATCCCTATTATGGAAGAAGGATATTCCAATGTCCTACTAGAATTGTAGAATGGGAAAGAGAGAATTGGGTGGCCCTGAGGATTTTCACCATGGTTACCCATAATAAAGCAATGCTTAAATGAATTCATATGAAATTTTGATTTCATAATATGTAATTTTGATTTGAAGTTATGATAAGTCTTAAGAAGGGAAAAAATAATTATGTTGTAGTAATGAATCTGAACAAAGAAACCATGTGGTGAGAGGTTGGTTGAATCCCAACACACCCTAGAAAAGTACCTAACTTTAAAAGTGATAATCTTAAAGGAAGACTCATACATATGAATTTGGTACCTATGTGGAACAGACCTAAAAATGAAAATGTGAAATTTGAAAATCTATGGTTGACATATTTGAAAGAAATTTGATTGAAAAATAATGTTGTATCTCATGGTTACTGTATGCATGTGATATAAGTGAGATAAAAGATCTGTCCTGGAGGGGAAGATGATGGATGTCAATCTTGGAAAGTGTGGAAAAATTATACTCTATGACTTGAGAAACATGTGATAATCCTTGATCGCCATAAGGAATGACATGTTTTCATAACATAGGCTAGAGGGACACCTCGACAAGAAGAAGACAGAGGGATGTCTTGGTTGTAAGAATCAATGAAGTCTCTAAAAACTCTTCTTGTGAGAGAAAACCTTGGCAAGGAAAGATGGATCACCTGAGGGACTATATAGCACAGAAGGGGATCATTGAGCCTGGGCCTCAAGGGTGAGTGACCGCAAGGAATAAGAGACTTCAATAATTCTTAAAAATTATTTGTTGGGATCATGCACACAATGGGTATGTCAAGGAAAAACAATGATCCAAGTTAATGAGACAACAATATGGATGTATATCCATGGGCTTTACATATAATTATTGTGTTTATTTGTGAATATTTCCATTAATTATGAACAACAGTAAAATGTTTAAGCATAAAATGGTGACTAATATGCATACTATTTGATTTTTATTGTAGGCATATTTTGAAATGCCAAGGACCAAGTGAGGACCAAACTATGAAGAAAAGGAGGAGGATGTTGAAGCAGTTGAAGGATAAGGCATGGTAGGTGCACTAAGAAAGAACATCGAGGATAGTTTTCCTTTGAAGGGGGAGGGGATTGTCACACCCTTTTTCCCTCTAGTGTGTACTTAATCATAACTATTGACTTTTCATGCCATGGAATATGGACAATGTAATTATATTATTGTTTGAATAAGAATTCCAACCAAATAACTATGGGTAAATCCTTAAAAGTACTAGCCATGATACCACTAGAGGAATGAGAGGAGGCCCTATTAAACTAAAGGACCTCAAGCCTTGTTCATATTAATTCCCTCATCCTATATTTCGAGAAAAATCAGTTAATGGGGGAGGTTGGTGGTTAAAAACCCAACCACTCCAATGAATGAAAGTATTGAAGGTTGGATGGAACAATAAAAAACTATTAGCCAAAGCTACCGAAAAGTACCATTTATGTAGATCATAATTGACCCAAGTTCCTTCTAACAGAAGGAAAGGGGATTGGTCGAGAAACTTCCCAAAGGTTTACGTGCAGGGGATGCACAAATTGGAAGAAAGGGAATCGAGGGATGCGCAAAAGTGAAGAATGAAGGCTAAGGAGAAATGAGCTCTAAGTTCTTAGGTCAGGGGAGAAGGCTTGAAGAAGAGATATATGTTGTTGCAAGAGAGAAAAAGTGTAGAGAAATTCCCTCGTGGTATCATGTATTTGCACGGGGGTGGCCTGCTGTCAAAGTGACTGAGAATGCAAAGTATATTCTTGGGTGGAGAGGAGAATACCCACAGTTAGTTGGTTGGTTAAATCCTATTAAGCAAATAAGTATTTACTATCCCATGTGTAATTGAGTTAAAATAATTAGATGGCTACCTGTGATTGTGTTGCAAATGTGCATTTCTGGTAAATGGGCTTGTTTTTTGTTGTTGTTGGAAATCCCATGTAGTTGAATGATAAATATACCTATAATTATTTTTATAAGAATCAATGTATGTAAATGGATTCACTGGCTGGATCGTTTGTATTATTTTGAATGTGTAAGATTGATCTACGGGTCGGAGGTCATTTCATTAACGAATTTCATCATATTATGATTTAGTGAGATTGAAGTGCCTTACTTCACTAACTCTAACCCTTTGTCTTGCTACCAAGGAAAAACAATTTCAAACTACATCTATACATCGCTATATGAGTGATGAGACTCAGCAGTTGTTGATCCCCAAGATAGAGTAGATCTCAGTCGTCAAAATATGGACCTTTACCTTGTTGAAATTTCATTATAAACTTTTGTTAATCCACAACCATTAGATCTGAAGGTGGAGATAACCTCCAACATTGATCTCTATCATGAATATCTCTTTCGATCCCAGGATATCGATGATTGATCAAGAGTTTTTAGATGTATCGGTTGAAATATCATAGTTGTAGATATTCGTAAAATCTTAGGAGGGAATCCAGTTTCCTGGGGCACCAGAGCATTGGACCTTGGGGGAATTCTAATTCCAAACCCATTTATAAGTCTCAATACCTGATATATGAGGAACAGGGTTATGGCCCCTAGTTCCATACCTTTAGTTATAAGCGTAAAGATGAGAGAGACAGGGTGACGTCAAGAGTTATGTGTTGTGATATCTTGGTAGACAGGAGGTCCAGATATTGACAATTCTCTCTATTTGATTCGCACTTAAGCTAATTGTGGACCCCAAGTAGGCTCTGGCCTTCAGAAGGGCACCTTAAAACCTGAGACGTCGGCTTTGGAAATTCATCACATCTAATTCATAGATCTCATGATGAAGGTTTGGGGTCATAACCCCATAATCAAATGTCCTTAATCATCTCATAATACCTAGACAGTGGACCACAAGAATTTTTAGTGTGCAATGGAATCATAAAGAGTCACAGTCCAATTCCCATGGTTACCTGGTGGTGACACGTGTCTTCCTTAAATCCTACACGATGGAAATATCCCACCATTGATCTTGATCACAAATTAAATCTTTACCATTGATTCCCCTTTAACTAAATCCAACACATGTTGTGGACCATCACGAAACTTGGAGAGTGTTGGAACCTTGCGCTCCATGTATCATCTCATGAGAGATTATTAATGGCAGCATGATGTATCTCGACATCGGACCCTCAAGGCATAAAAAATTCCCCAATATGCAGGTCTCTCTGAGGGTCGAGGTCCATAGATATGAGAACCATCGATTTGTGGGCCGATGACTCAACCTCCACCGTCTGATCCCTTAAGCCACTACCACACCAAAATCGTGAAGGGAAACACTGAAAGTTATCAGATCCGAGCATGAGAGATATCAACCGTAGATCTCATAGACCTGTAACCTTGAGAATCAATGCACTAATATGCCCCTTAATCATGGGATTACCCTAATTAAGTATCTCGTAATCCTCGGACAGTGGACCATGGGGGGGTTTAATATACAGGAGTTCAGTAAGGGGTTTTGGTCCTGATGTTTATAATTGCATGGTGGCACCACATGTCATGATGAGGGAGGGCCACATGTCACCTTAATTTCACATATTTGGATGAAGTTCCAAGTGGAAAAAGAATTCCACATGTCGAGTGGTATGAGCGCCACATGTCATTCCAGATGGAATGACTAGATAGGGCCATATGCCCTAGGATGCCAATTGTATTTCGAATCTCAAACCACTAGGAGGTTTTTGGGAAATAGGAATTACAAAGAGGGTCGATGATCAATTCCCGATAGATCTGAGATGACATCGGATGACATCATTCAACAAATAGGATGTAGACAATTTTCAACTCCTTGTTAGGTGAACCTTGGACACTTCAATGACATGTACATCCATGCCAACCCATGTGGAGGGTCCACATGTCATGACATGAGTGGTGCCACGTGGAACACATATTTGACATAATGAGATAAGGTTTTGTGGAGGAAATGAGTGACAAGTGTCGAAGCAGTACAATTTCCATGTGTCATGCCATGTGGTAGACAATGGAAAGGCCACATGTCATAACAAGTGGCCCGTTGTGGATAGGATCATGTGTCATTGCTGCCAACTTATCTTAGATTGGGCCTTTTGGGCTATATGAATAGTAAAAAGGGTCGAGGTCTCGTGATTCCAAGATCTGAGATCTCGAGGTCTTACAGTCTGATGACCTAGTGGACAGGTGTCATTATCTGGTGAGGGTAGACCTACAGAGAATTTGGGGCTCCAAGTTGAGCATGGAATAGCTCGAAGGCCGATGTGTCAAAGGTTCGGTGGCCAATTGGAAAGCGCCACACCGACGCATAGTCAGCAGCCACGCCCTGCAGGTAGGGCAAGTCAGTGACATATCAAATGGGAAATATGACATGGAACCACATGGAAGTACAGAGACATTTTTCTGATAAACCCTTAAAACTTCAAACGACCATAAATGTTCATCTAGAGCTTCGTTTTGAGAAAACTTAAAGTCATTGGAAAAATCTAGGCAAGAAGAAGATGATGGTGTCCTCAAAACGAGGTTGGAAAATGGTTGAAGGAAGGTGAAAATTTAATACCCCATCCCTTAAAGGAGTACTTAGGAGGTTGGATGTCTTACAAGTGGTATCAGATTAGGCTACAACACTAGGCTTGGATGGACAAGAAGTCAGTCTCAAGAATGATATAGTAAGGCTAGTGATGAATCTATTTAAATGAGTTCTTTGTGTTTAAAAGATTGTTTAATATATGCACGAGTTCCTTGAGTAGTAGGAAAACCGATTGAAACTGTACCTTGGAAATTATGGCTAAATTTCAATAGAGAGATTATGTTGTTCCTTTGTCAAACTAATAACCACTCTTACAATAGTAGGCATGTGTTGATAGGAATTAAGGGCTAAGACCGTTATGGATAATTCCTTGTGGTTCAAGTAACTTAAGTGAGAAATTTATAGAACCCTTGGTTATAGTAATGAATTGTCACTTTAATAAAGGACTAAAGCCTATATGTATAATTCATCATGTTTAGAGAATCGAGGGAAAAATCTGTAAGGTCAATTTATTTGACCTGTAATGAATTAAACTTGTTGCTGAAATAACCTAGTTAAGAAAAGAAAAATGTGTTCTTTGAACTGATTATAGTCCTCATAAAAGAGGTGAAATGAAATGAATATATGATCTAGTTTATGATCTCATGGTTGTAGAAAGATATGTACATGCCTATTGACTAAGTACTGAATTATGCATGCAAATTCAAGGTATGGAAATGTTGTGGTATATATTGTGATAAAATAACTATGTACATAGCATGAAAAAATACGTATTATAACTTGTGATGAGTTGTAAGGTATGATCTATTAATGGGTCATTATTGTCAATAATGAATTGATGACAACAAAAAAAGTAACAACACGAATGAATTGTTAATAATTTTAATGCCTAGTACCTTATGAAGATAGGGCTACAATGATAAAAGAAATACTTATACAAGGTATGATTTGTTGAAATATTGTAACTGCAAAGAGTATTTTATTTATTACTGAGTCGATATTAATTATACCAATCCCCTTTTGTGGATTGATCATGTCGGGCATTGTAAATGACCAAATCCCCTTTTGTCGATTGGTCAAACCCTAATTATAACATGTTATTTGAGAAGTCGACCCCTAGGGCTAATTAAAGTGGCTTTAACCACTAGTTGAACAAGTTGGCCTTTTCCAGTGAAGAGACACCACTCTAGCACTCCTCAACTAGTATAAATAAGAGAGGTTGGCACCAGATTTTCTCACTCACTCAAGTCACTCACTCAGTGCGCAAGTTTGGAGATTTATGAAGTTGGGAGAAGGAGGAAGGAGAGGTGCATTGCTCAGTCTTGGATATTCTCTAGTGTTTGGGGTTATTTTCTTAGCACTGTATTGGTTATCTATATTAAGGAAGTTTTTTTTGGGTTTTTTCCCCCATGAGAGTTTCCCAGGATAAATGTTGTGTATATTTTGATTGTGTTTCTCTCAGTGATCCTACCTATGTTATGGTTATCTAGTAAACTGAAAAGAAACTTAATACTAGATCAAAAATTTAAATGGTTTCAGAGCTAAGCTGAAGAGAGAACCTTTCATTGGATAAGAAAAAACGTCAATGTTGCCATACAAGAAAATTAGGGATTTTTATTAGAAAGGAATTTTTACCTAAAAAACATCTAGAAAAGTGTGTCCTTCCCTAGTGAATCTTTTGACATCTCGGGGGCACCTTTTCAATGGACAAATCCTTTAAAAATTCAAACCCTAGTTTTTAATGGTACCAGAAAACCAGAAAACTAAAAAAACCAGGAAACTAGAACTAGTACCAAAAGTACTAGTCCAAATTTGCGCAGGTCAAGTTTCAAGGGGAAAAACTTGAAATTTTTTAAATCTAACAGCTCCAGCAAACTCTCCTCATTCTGGCGCATCTAGTCCCTGGATCATAATTTCAAAATTTGAAGTTTGGAAAATTGGGGTTTCCTCATAAAACCCTAAGATGCAATTGCAGTTGTAGTTTCACAATCAACTGCAGTGTCAGTTGCAGTATCAGTTGAAGTATCATTTGTAGTACCAGTTGCTTTCACCCTTAAATTTTTTAAAGGGTTGGTTATTATTATTGTTTCTATTGGATGGTACCACTACCTACAAATATTATCTAAGGTATGTACTTACCTATGTTTAAATTGTTAAGATTTAAAGGATAGTTGCAGTAGAAGGGATCTCTTTCCATAGATCTAGAGGGATCTTAGATCCAACACATTCAGAGGAATAATGCACCCTAGGTTTGATTATTTTGATTTTCATCTATTTGTTATAACATTATTTTGACCTCATGAAAATATAGGCTATATGTTGAAATCATACTAACCATTGGTCAAAATTATCATGGTTGATTAAAGTTGAGTTTATAGAGTTTATTCTCTAACTTAGATTTTTTTCAAGATAACATATTGTCTTAGTACAAAAGATAGGTTGAAGAAATCATTTGTCATCTTGAGTGAAGGAGACTGGAAAGAAAAGAAACACACTCGTTCTTGAGGACAAAACTCCAGGTTCCAGGTTTGATTGATTAAGTTTATAATATTCAAAATTGCACATGTCAAGTTTGATAGCTACCTCRTAGTTGAGATAGCATACTTGGTAGCATGTGAACATATTGAGATAAATGCTTATTGTGATCATTCACAAGACATAACTAACATCTCCTCCARGAGAAACTTCTTGGTTTGTCTCTAGGTTACCATGAATGAATGAGTATTCACAACACTAGAAGAGTCTTTCTCTCATTATTGTATTTATTACTTTTAAACCTTGTTGCAGGCAGGTCACAAGTAATGGYTCTAAAGGATATATTGTGTTAATTGTTCTTGTTTTTTCTTCATTATCGTTATAAAGAGTATTATTATTATCTCTTGTTTCCCCCTTGTTGTTCTTGTTYCGGGAAGGTCACCAGTKCCCTAAGGAAACTATAGTGAAGGTTGCAGGAGGCAAMATATTAATATGAGACATGTATCAAACTACCCAACTTGTGTACATGACAGTATACATCCATGTACCAACAAAGATGAAGAAGAAGTTGTTTTTTGAGATCTAGAGTATCTCTTATGGAGATTGATTATAAGGATCATAAGGCTCCAAAGATGACCAAACATTACAACATGAATCACAGAAGACTTAGTCAAATGATAATGAAGCCACCTTGATGGAAAGAAAAACTCAGTTGAAGTTTGACTCAACCCTTCATATTTACACTTGGTATTCAACACCAAGTATACCCTATAAGAGATGATGAAGTCCTTGTAGACTCAAAAGAAATCAAGAGTAAGTCGGATCTCATAAAGAATCAGATGAAGAGACAACTTACAGGACTAGGATATTGATTCCATGAGAAGAATAGACCATAGCTTCAGAAACTTCTAGGAGATATGAAATCTCCTGGGTATATTCCCTTGTTTCATTGATAGAGAAGGAAACCAGTCAGAAAGACTAGGATCTAGATTTTTCCATGAGACTACAAGAGAAGTCAGTATTGACTTCCAAGATTGACCAAAACAAATGAAGCACATTGTACATGTACAAAGGCTGATGTGTTTCCAAAGGTTTCTCCCAGCAAGAGGGAGAAGACTATGACAAGACACTTGGTCCAGTAAAATAGTTCCAGTATTCATGAAGACAACTAGGACAACCATGATTCTAATATAGTATGAGATTCAGGGGGATAAATCCCTATATTTGAGATTGAGTTATCTCCAATTCCAGTTGGTGTAGTACATTGGTCAGGCCATGGATACATGACTACACTAGTAGATAGAGTTACCTCCATGAAAGAAGAAGAGCTACTTTCAGTGCTAGTTATTGAAACACTCTCAGTTTCAAATGAAGCTATTGTCATGATAGAGTAGAATATTTTCTCTCAGATTTCAGTAACCACAGTGATAATGAAGTAAGTCATTCTTAGCTTCAGATAAAATGCAGGTGCAAAGTCCCATTTCTAGAAGGAACAATTACAAAAAGAGGAGAGGACATACTCTCGGGCAGTGAGACAGATAGTTCTTTGCAAAAAACACATAGAGCTAGCACATGATTGTGCAGATTGAGTTGCAGCTAAGAAAGTGTACCAGGTTGGTACAAAGTGATGTGAAAAATTGATTTGAAGTTAAATATAGAAAGACACATGTATGCAAGTTGAAGAAGGATCTGTACAGATGGAAGCAAGCTCCTAGAGCTTGGTATGGAAGAATTGAGAGTTTCCTAACGAGCTTGGGATTTACCAAGAGTAAAGTTGATTCTAACCTTTACTTCAAGGTTATGAATGATTATCCGGTTATATTGTTGTTGTATTTGGATGAATTATTATTAACTGGAAAAGAAAATATCATCACTGATTGTAAGAAGAAGATCGTTGCAGAATTTGATATGAAATACCAAGGCCTAATGCATTATTACTTAGGTATTGAAGTTTGGCAGAGCCGAGAGAAGATATTCCTTAACCAAGGGAAGTATGCAGTGGAAATAATAAATAGGTTTGACATGTTGGAATGTAAATCCATGAATACACCCATGGAAATGAAGTTGAAGCTCCTGGTTGATACCTCGTCAGAATTCGTTGATGCTACTTTGTACATACATATTATTGGTTTGGTGATGTATTTGATGAATAACAGGCCAGATATATTTTTTTCCTTGAGTCAGTATCTGGTAGAACCCAGGCTTGTTCACCTTGATGATGCAAAAAATGTGATGAGATACCTTAAGGGTATGTTGGATTTTGGTCTATGTTATACTAGAGATCATGACTTCAAATTGTATGGATATACTGATTCAAATTGAGATGGAAGTGTTTCTGATAGAAAGAGCACTTCAGGACGTTGTTTCAGTCTAAGGTCAGCCATGACTTCATGGAAGAGTAGGAAGCAATCTAGTATTTCTCTCAGCATGAAAGAAGCGGAATATATTGCAGCATGTTCCACAATTTGTGAATCCATATGGATTCAGATGTTATTGATAGATCTATTTGGTCTCGAGATTGAAGCCACTGGGATCCTATGTGATAACCATAGTTGTATAAATATGACGTGTTCCATGATGAATCAAAGAACATAGAGATCCGATATCACTTCATTCATCATATGATGCACATGGGAGCTTTAAAGTGCCAATATGTTGGCACAGATGAGCAGGTTGTAGACCAAGCCTCTGTCTCATGTAAAGTTTAAATACTTTCGAGACAATTTTGGTATAGTCCGAAAGGACCTCCGTTGAAAGGAGCAGTAGTGTTGATGATACTATGGTACCCTAACCAATAATGAGTATCTCAGTTAGGATTGTATATCCTAGGGGACGGATCATCCCTAGATAGATCCCAAAGGTCTGTAAGGACAGTATGTCAGAGTACTTGTGCATGTATATGCTATATTTGGTCAGTAGTGGTAGCTCCATCAGGATTTTATATCCTAGGGAATTTTTCTATTCCTAGGAATATCCTTTTGGTCTATCAGAGTACCACATGATAGCTCCATTAGGATTTTATATCCTAGGGAATCTTTCGATTCCTGGGAAGATCCTTTGGATCTGTTAGAGTGCCACAAAAATTTTTTGCACTTGCCTCATTCTTTTTCATTTGATGTTGATTTTGTTCAGTCCTCGTGCTAATGATTTCCAACCTTGTGTTGATGATTTCTAGCCTCATGTTGATGTTGATGTTTTTCCAGCCTCGTCTTGATGATTTACATCCTTGTGTTGATGTTGATGTTACCCCAGCCTCGTGATGCGATGATGATGTTGTTGATGTTGATGTATCAACCTCATGATAATGATATTGTTGTTGTTGATGTTGTATCAGCCTCATGGTGTTGTTGATGTTGTATTAGCCTCATGTTGTCATTGATGTTGTATCAACCTCATGTTGTTGATGGTGTTTTACCAACCTCGTGTTGGTGATATTTTCATGCTATTGATGTTGATACTTCATATCCTTGATGAAGATGATGATGATGATGCCACTTCATCTTATCGATGAAGATGATGATGCCACTTCAGCTTATCGATGAAGATGATGATGATGATGCCACTTCATCTTCTTACTAAATATGATGATGATAATTCCACTTCATCTTCTTGTTGAAGATGATGATGATGATGCTACTTCAGCTTCTTGTTGAAGATGATGATTCTACTTCAGCATCTTACTGAAGATGACGATGATGATGCTACTGTAGCTTCTTGTTGAAGATGGTATTACTTTAGGCTCATGATAAATAATATAATGATGTTACTTTATCCTCACGCTAAATATGTTGATGATATTACTTTAGCCTCATGCTAAAGAAGATGATGATGTTAATTTAGCCTCATGCTAAAGATGATTATGATGTTACTCTAGCCTCATGATGATGAGGATGAGGATGTTACTCCATCTCCATGTTGTGAACGATGATAATGAGAAAAAAATTCGATGATTTATAGATGTTCCATTTAGTGTTCTAGATGTTGTTGATGTTTCTTCCATCTCTCTCTCTCGATGATGATGATGATGATGTTGTATTGAGTTGTGTTTGTAGAATACCCTTCTTGTTAAGGGGAAATGTTGAAATATTGTAACTGCAAAAAGTATTCTATTTATTACTGAGTCAGTATTAATTATACCAATCCCCTTTTATGGATTGGTCAAGCCCTAATTATAACATGCTATTTGAGAAGTCTGCCCCTAGGGATAATTAAAGTGGCTTTAGCCACTAGTTGAACAAATCAAATTTTCCCAGTGAACATACATCACTCTAACGCTCCTCAGCTAGTATAAATAAGAGAGGATAAAACCTCATTTTCTCACTCACGTAAGTCACTCACTCATTACGCAAGTTTGGATATTTATGAATTTGGGAGAAGGAGGAGAGAGAGGCGCATTTCTCAATCTTGAATATTCTCTAGTGTTTTGGATTATTGTCTTGGCATTGTATTGGCTATCTATATTAAGGAAGTTTTTGCTGGGTTTTCTCCCCTATAATGTTTTCCCGAGATAAATGTTGTGTGTCTTGTGATTTTGTTTCTCTCGGTGATCCTACCTATGTTATGTTTATCTAGTAAATTGAAAAGAAACTTAATAATAACTCAAAACTTAACATGATTAAGGAAGTGTTGGGGCACTTTTAGATGGCCAATGGATCAGATTGACATCCAGAGGTGGATGGTAGCCATATGGATATGGCTTAGTATGCTCAAGTAGCAGTGAAAGGAAATATAGGAAGGGAATCTCCCCAATAATGGTCTATTTAATAAGAATGGTTTGAAGCATGAAGGGAAGTTGGATTTGGAAATTTTACTGCCCTAGGTAACGTTTTAAATTACCTAGTTCTATTTTGAGTTTTAAATACTTTCACAAGAGTTGGGAAAGAGTAAGTTCTTGTTGGTTGTTTCCATGGGAAAAGGAAACATAAGTATGATTAATTTTGTGAGACTGGTCATGTGGATGATTGTAAATCCTCATCATAAAAGACTGATAAGAGCTAAGATTTAATGAGTGTATGTGAATAGTATGGAAATGTGTGATTGGTGCACATGTACGATATGTCTCTGTGTGTGTGTGCATTCTAAAGGAATGGTATTAATTCATGAGAAAGTATCATGTGAGGAAATATGTGTACTCTCCATATATGAATAAGACAATGGATACATGGTTGACCCTATGTAGAAGGGTCCATTTTTTAATTTTTTTAATATTATCTTGAGGAGGGTGTACTCCATTTCTTAGAGAGAGATAGTGTGAATTGTTCAAAGGGTAAATGAGAAAGAATGTTTTGTTATTAAAGAGAGAAAAAGGAATATGCCTCTGAAAAATACATGTGAATGATTGTGAACAAGCATGACTGAAATGGATATGCATGTAAAATTGTAAAGTGTGCCTATGGTAGGCACATAGTATGCTTAGGCATGTAGTTAAGTGCATTATGAATGTAGGATAATAGAATAAAGATACATGTGGAATGTACCATCTGAGTTCATGATAGATATGCATGTCGATAATTCCTTATGGAATATTAGGTAAAAATCGAAAATGAAAAAGCTAAGTTTGACTCGAGGTTGAGGTCATTTCAGATAGTGATGGATATGCAACAAGGGAGTTGCACGATGAGACAGTTCCATGTGGAGGAACTGTGTCAAAAATATGTCATGAGAATAGATCTATGCCCTTAATGAAATCTAAGAATTAGGCAGTGGGCTGCAAGCCTATCTATATAAGAATCCTAGATTACATTCTAAAACATAAAACATGTATGGGGAAAATGCAAAGGAATGTTAACCATTCTAATGTCTAAATGGTAATGTGCAGAATGCACAAGTTCATAATTCATTATGAACCAAAATCTTGTTGTTGTTGCATGATGATGTATTCAAGAAGTTCAAGGTGAATATGACTAAGACTACTCAAGGAATAAATCAAGTATATCCCAAGAGGGATGAATTGCATTAGAAAAAAATGAGAAAAAGAAGAAGGAAGGACTACTTTCCTCACTTTAAAACTATGAATTATGAGACCGAGTTGTATGCTTAATGAGAACAACTGTGAAAACAAAGGAAAATAAATTTATGAATATGTTTAAATGAATAATTTTGGTTAAACCATGTTATGCAAAGGCATAAATTCCCTGGGAACAGATCAATTGGGATGAAAGTTCCAAGTTGTGCAAAGGAGTTGAAAAGGGGGAGAATCCCTTGTCCCCTTTCTTGTTAATTTCGTTTGTATTTCTCTAGGATGAGAAAGATGACATACTATTATGTGTGAAGGTTTTAAACTTGATAATATCAAAAACTATACGATTGTAGAAATAGATAAAATAATTGATAGTGTTTTCCCTCATCAAAACCTTGAGGACTATGTGAGAGAGTGGATATGGATATGCTAACACATATCTGAAATTGTTTGTTGATTTAAAATGTTATGGTGCATGCATTTTAATTTAACATGACAACTGATATATGATTGTGAATGTGGCCATACCTGTTATGTCTAGGGGAATATATAAGATATTGGGAAGGAAAACTGTTAATAATGGACAACGTCAAGCACATGATAAATACAAGAAGGATGTTGTTGAAAGATTGGTGAAGGGAATTTGGAAGTTCCCTGAAGCACCACTGAGGAGGTAAACTTAGAAGGTTGTTCGTAGCCAGGAAAGTATAAAGTTATCATGCTTTATAGCATGAGGTTGAAGAGGGATAGGGTAAGTTTCCTCTTAAAATAATTTATACTTTAATAATCAAATTCTAATGTTGATTGACTGATGGATGTCATTAATACCCAAGCATGGTAATATTAAGGAAGAGATAACCTTAATTTTAAAGGAGAAGAACCTATAGCATCCAAGGATGATTGAGATCCTTGCAAGTAATTCATGAACGAGTTGCATGAATATATTCACCAATCGGGAATGGTTGGGAAGGAAAGTGCTCATAAGTATCGCATTGATTGGATGCATTGAGGACATGCATGTGGTATGAAAGTGGGCATGTATAGGACTGTCCATTATGGAAGAAGGATCCTCCAATATCCTACTAGAGTTGTAGAATGGTAAAGAGAGAATTGGGTGGTCATGAGGATTTGCACCATGGTTACCCATAAGAAAGGAATTCTTAAATGAATTCATATGCAATTTTGATTTCATAATATATAATTATGATTTGAAGTTATGATCAGTCCTAAGAAGGGAAAAAATAATCATATTTTATTAATGAATATGAACAAAGAAACCATGCGATGAGACATTGGCTAAATCCCAATGCACCATGGAAGAGTACCTAACTTTAAAAGTGATAATCGGGAATCAATCAGGGATATCTTATATGTAAAATGTGGCCATGGATAATTGGCATATTGGTTAAATTACTTGTGATGTTTGAATGCATTTTGGAAAACAAAATCTTGGTATGTTGAAACAATACACGAGTAAGGACTGATGATTCCTTTCAATTCATATGAATAGTGAATAATGTGAAGCAATTGTTGGTATGCACAATTTTAAGAATTGTTTGTGAATCAATGTAGATGTAATTATTGGAGAGTTGGTTTGGATATTTGGTTGTCATTGATGTCAACCCTTGGAGACGTCTGAAATCCATAGAGATGTGGCTGATATTGATGGATATTAATGGTGAGTTAGTGGTCATTGATGGAGAGGTTGATGTCAACATATGTGTTCGGTGCATTTGATGAAGTATAGATGAATCCCCGAAGGTGTGGTTGTGAGACCCTGATGCAGGGCGCGATCTACCTCCTCCAGCACCCGCTCTCAGGATCGCTAAGAATCCCATCTTCGAGCCGAAATTGGCTCTTTATATTCCCTCGGGAATCTCTGCTCAATTACCCGATCCACAGGTCCTTCTTTACCTTTCCACGACCTTTAGCACTTGACCATGGTTATCCCCGACTATGTATTGGGGTTTCGGGGTTTTCGCTGTCGAGAGTTGCAGCCCTCTCCAATCCCCGATTTGCGATGACACAATGTTTATGTCCACGGGACTCGCGATTTCCCGATTCGCGACTCTTCCTGCCTGTCTGACACCTGTCCTATCTGAGATCCACGACTGTGGTCTCTTCTTGCAGCTTCGAGGTTCAACCAACCTCGAACTCTCAGTCTCTAGACTCCCGATACGTCGATGACGCCTGGTCCCTTGACACCTGTCTTCCACTATCTTCCATTGTGGCCCACACAACTCCTCTAGCTGTCGGTATATCGCTTCTCGCAACCTCGGGATCCCCACGCCCAAATCCTCTAGCCTTTTCTCGCGAGGCTCCGATACGTGATCCCACATGCGGATCCAACGGTCCTCCTTCGATCTGGATCCAACGGTTATCCTCCTTCTCGCGCGTCGCGTCCTCGTGACTTGGGATTCCCAACACTTGGGCCTTTACCCTGCGAACTCCCGACTTTGTGAGATCTCTTCGATCTCCGCCATCTGTCCTCATCAGATGGACGGTTCGTTTCCTCTCACCACTTAACCACTTCGTGACCTCGCGACTTCGTGACTTGGGATGCCCAACACTTGGGCCTTTACCCTGCGAACTCTCGAGTTTGCGAGATCTCTTCAATCTCTGCCATCTATCCTCCTCATATGGACGGTTCCTATCCTCTCGCCACTTCGTCGCTTCGTGACTTCATGACTTGGGATGCCCAACACTTGGGCCTTTACCCTGCGAACTCCCGAGTTCGTGATATCTCTTCGATCTCTGCCATCTGTCCTCCTCATATGGACGGTTCCTGTCCTCTCGCCACTTCACCACTTCAAGACCTCTGCCAACGGACGGTCTAGATCTCTTTCGATGTTTCGGGATTTATGATGTCCCGATTTACACGACCTCGAGAGTCCCAATTCTCTGATGGTCGATGTCCCGATGCTGGCTCATCTCGTCCGCATTTCTCCTCCTATCCACGAGGACTTTCCCTCAATGTAACTTTCGCAGATTCGACGGCTGTCGCTCTCCTCTTCTGCACGCTTCTTCTAATGCCTTCCTGGACGTGAACCTTCGACGGTCCAGATCTCTTCTCTCCTACCAATATGACAGCTGGTGTTGCCCCTCCTGAGCTCTTGCACTTCCTTCTCAGCACTTGAAAGAATTTTGATTTCTCCAAGGCCTCAGTATTGGCTTCCTTCTCCAACGAGCTCCCGAGCCTTGAGTTTCACCATGCGTATAAAAACTTTGACTCCTCTTGAGTTCTTACTCTTGAATCCTTAGAGTATTTCGACGTCTCTCATATGTCCTCCTCATATGGATGGTTCCTGTCCTCTCGCCACTTCACCGCTTCGTGACCTCTGCCAACAGACGGTCTAGATCTCTTTCGATGTTTCGGGATTTCTGATGTACCGATTTACACGACCTCGAGAGTCCCTATTCTCCGATGGTCGATGTCCCGATGCTGGCTCATCTCGTCCGCATTTCTCCTCCTATCCACGAGGACTTTCCCTCCGCGTAACTTTCGCAGATTCGACGGCTGTCGCTCTCCTCTACTGCACGCTTCTTCTAATGCCTTCCTGGATGTGAACCTTCGACGGTCCAGATCTCTTCTCTCCTGCCAATATGACAGCTGGTGCTGCCCCTCCTGAGCTCCTGCACTTCCTTCTCAGCACTTGAAATAATTTTGATTTCTCCAAGGCCTCAGTATTGGCTTCCTTCTCCAACGAGCTCCCGAACCTTGAGTTTCACCACGCGTATAAAAACATTGACTCCTCTTGAGTTCTTACTCTCGAATCCTTAGAGTATTTCGATGTCTGTGCTCCTGCAAAGTCTTTGCGCACCCACAGTGCTATCTCTTCTAAGCTTTCTCAAACACTCAGACCCCTTGGGGGATTTTGTCCTTCTTCTCCCGCAGATGGAGAATGAAATGGATTCCCTCCTGGCTATCCTTCTGTTCAAGCCTCTTCTTGAGTACTTATGGGTATTCAACATCCCAGTGGAGGCCCTTCAGTGGACTCTCCCTTCACAACACAGAACTCAAAGAGTTCTCTACTCTTCGGTGCCTATCTGCACGCTTCCTCGACGCCCTCCTGGCAGAGTATCTTCTCCACAGAACGTTCAGTAGTTCTGGGTTCCCTCTGTGCACTCTTTCCACCTGCTCAATGCCCTCCTGGTAGAGCTTCTCACAGAATCCTTAGTGGTTATGGTCTTCTATATTCAACTCTCCGCAGATTTCCTTCCTTTGTGCACTCCTGTACACACTCTCAATGCCCACTTGGCAGAGCTCTACAGAACTCCTCAGAGATTCTGTCTGCAACTGTGTCTCAGTTACACAGCCTTGCCTCCTGAGGTGCTCAGCAACCTCACAGGTCTTCTTCCTGAGTTGATGACTTCAGCTTCTRTGCCTTGAGCACATCTTTGTCTGACTCCACAGAGATCAGAAGTGCATCCCTTGTGCACGGCTCTCAGAACTCTCAGCGTTCTGTCACACCCTCCTGGTATGAAGCCTCAAAGACCTTCACCCTGAAATCAAACACACTCCTGCAGAATGCATCCACATAACATATATTCACAGCATATACAAAGAACACACACAGACATGCATATAAGACAGAATAATGAAGGAAAAACTGCTCTATTTTATATTAACAAATGGAAAATGCCTGTAATTACAATGTGTTCCTGAGCTCTCTCTGACTCTCTCTACTCTKCTCATCTATCTTCACTTCCTCCAAAATGAGATCTAAAAATCTCTTTTACCAGAGGTGCTCATCGAGTGCTTCCCTCCAGGTTCACCTACTCTAATAAATTACATTCAATGGTTGTCTAGTCCAGCATCTGGATCTAGATCTCAGCCGATCTAGCATTAAAGCTGATCCTATCTAACGCCTGCTCAAAGACACGGCTTCCATGGCTCACCAGCCTAAGACATTTAATTTACATTCATTACAAATATTAAATGAGGTTGCGCCTCCCTTTCATCTTTGAATGCATGTGCGCTGACGCGGCTGGCTGGTTGGCTGAATGATGTGGAGAGATGCTCCTGCATCAGACCCGAAGTTAGTTTAGGAATATGGACATGAAGGGAATTATAAATGCAAGTAAGACACTCATATATGGATATCCATTATCGTGTTGTTTCTAGTGATACGTGGTACACCACGTGGTTCTTCACGGTTAGGGAGATATGGCCTTGTGAAGTTGGAAGCCCCAAAGAATGGTCAAGAAGCCCCTAAGGAGTTACAAGTCAATGATTAAATGGGTAAAGTGGTTGTAACAAGAAAGTAAATAAGCCCTAAGAATAAGGAAAGAGGTTACCTAGAAAAATTATAAATACACATCATGAGAAATTCATTTGACCCACACACTTACATTGAATATTTATCTTGTGATTTTTATGGTCTAGTACTTTGGTCTATTGGAGAATCTGATGGCAATATTGAGGCAACCAAGAAAGTGTGACGAAAGAGTGAAATTTTCAGAGCTGGAGAGTGCAAGGATTTTTTTGTAACCCTAATTTGGCAGGTCCTCGCGGGTCAGCTTGAGGGTTTCATGCGAGGCACCCCTACGGGTTGCCTAAGTGATGTCCCACAAGGCCCCGTGTGACAGGTAGTCTTTGTCCCACAAGAAAAAGACATAATTGGGGAGAATGTTGGTACCGTGTTTTTGAAGGTTGTGAAAGTGTTGTAGGTCAATGTTACAGTACAACAAGTCAGCTACAGGTCATAGGTATGCTTATGTCAGTATTGTTTATGCTTGGTGATGGTATGGTGCATGCTTGAGAGGCATGTCTTGTTATGCATGGTACATCTTGGTGATACTAGTATTGTACATTGAGTAGTACTACATCTTGGTTGTATTGGTATATTGGTATCTAGTTTGACTACATAGTGAGGATGTTATATGCTTGAGGCTTATTCTTGGTACAACCTTGAAGCATTGGAACATGGTGTATGGTTGTCATTGATATTGATACATTGTTGAGGATTACACTTGGTATATGACAACACATGTATGATATACATCTCTTGGTGATGTTGGTATTTGTTTGAGGATTGGTACTTGGTATGGTGTTGATGCACATGGTTGATGATTGAGGCATATAGTACAATTTATGGTGCATGGTTGATGCATGGTTTGGTACGAGTTATGCTACATGGTTGGTGCAGTTGTTGTGGTACACAGTTGATATTTGGTATGGTACAGGTTGATGGTTTGGTATATGCTTTGGTACATGGTTGCGACACATATCTTGTGATGGTATGTACATAGTTAATGTTTGGTATGGTACAGGTTGATGGTTTGGTATATGATTTGGTACATGGTTGAGACATGTATCTTGTGATGGTATGTTGGTGATATTGGTACATGATTGGTAGAGGCATGTGTTGGTGATGTTGGACATCTAGTTGATATGTGTCCTTGGTATGGGATCCATGTGAGAGGATTTGGTTGAGTATCAATGAAAATGATAGTTGTAAAATTTTATCAGTGACTGTGACAGGTTGATGTGACAATGGAAGTGACAATGGTGGTGGAAGTGACAGTGGCAGTGGCAGTGGCAGTGACAGTGGCAGTGACAGTGATAGTGATTACGGTAGTGATAGTTGGTCTACAGTTATATTTTAAGGTAGTAGGACATGGCAAGGAAAGGGGGTTGTAGCGTCCTTCCAGATGGTTCTAGAGAACTCAGTGAGTTGGAGCTTCCTTCAGGTTGGAACCTCATAATCATGGGGTTGTAGCCTCCTTCTGGTAGGAGCCAGAGAATTAGGGAGTTGGAGCTTCCTTCAGGTTGGAGCCTGAGAATCAGTGGGTTTTAGCCTCTTTCCGGTTGGAGCCAGATAATTCATGGAGTTGTAGCTTCCTTAATGTTGGAGCTTGTAAATAGGGAGTTGTAGCCTCCTTCTAGTTGCAGTTGGATAATTGGGAATTTTGTGCTTCCAATGAATGTTTTATTTGATATAGAAGAAAGCATTCTTTGGATTTCTCCCATTTGGGTTTCCACGTAAATTCTAGTGTATTGTGTATTTTATGTGATGATGTTGATGTGATGCTATTATATATGCTCATGATATATTGATGATATATTGTTGATAAAGTTGGCATATATATATTGTGGTTAAAAAGTGGTAAAAGTGTTTATACTGATTAACCCCCCACCCCTCTCAGTATTCCAATAGTAATGTGCATAAAAAACTAGCAATTGATTGGTTGTGTGAAGATTGAAGATTGTAGGAAATATGGTTTTGGATATGGAAACAGTGTAAGACTATAAGGGAGACCAATGATTGATGGTTGTAAAAGATCCAAATTGTTATGAAAATGAATTCTCATACATATGAATATGGCACCTATGTGGAACATATCTGAAAATGATAATTTGAAAATTGAAAATCTCTAGGTATAGATTTGAAATAAATTTGATTGAAAATTAATGTTGTAGTTCATAGTTATTGTATGGATGTGATATAGGTGAGATAATAGATATGTCCTAGAGGGGCAGATGATGGTTGTCAATATTGGAAAGTGTGGAAAAAGGCTAATGTGTGACATGAGAACCCTGTGATAAGCCTTGATCTCCATAGTGAATGACGTGTTGTGGTAACAAGGGTCGGAGGGATGCCTCAGTAAGAGAAAKCTAGAGGGACGCCATGTCTATAAGGCTCAGTGAAGTCTCGAAAAAATATTCTTGTGCCAGAAAACCTTGGCAAGTAAATATGGATCACTCGAGGGATTGTATAGAAGAGAGGGGAATGCTTGCACMTGGGCCTTGAGGGTGAGTGACCGCAAGGAAGAGGAGACATCGATAATTCTTGTAAATTATTGGTTGGGATCATGCACAAATTGGGCATGTAAAGAAAAAATAGTGAGCCAAGTTAAAGAGGTAGACATATGGATGTAGATCCATGGACTACATAGATAGGTATTGTCTTTCTTTAATAATATTTACCTTAATTATAAACAACATTAAAATGTTTAAGCATAAAATGGTGACTAATATGCAAACTATTTTATGTTTACTGTAGGTAGATTTTTAAATGCCAAGGTCCAAGTGAGTACCAAACTATCAAGAAAAGGAAGATGATGTTGAAGCAACTGAAGGATAAAGGCATGGCAAGTGTATTGATAAAGAACACTGAGGACGGTGTTCCTTTGAATGGGGGGGGATTGTAATACCATTTTTCCCTCCAGTATGTAATTAATCATAATTAGTCAGTTCCCATGCCATCGCATATGGATAATGTAATTATATTATTATTTGAATAAGAATTCCAACCAATTGACTATGGGTAAATCTTTAAAAGTATTGGCCATGGTACCACTAGAGGAATGAGAGGAGGCCTTATTAAACTAAAGAACATCAAGCCATGTTCATATTAATTCCCCCATCCCATATTTCAAGAAAATTTAGTTAATGGGGGAGGTTGGTGGTTGAAAACCCAACCTCTCCAATGAATGGAAGGTTGGATGGAATAGTAGAAAACTGTCAGCCAAAGGTAACATAAACTACCATTTATGCAGATTATAATTGACCCGAGTTCCTTTTGAAAGAAGGAAAGCGGATAGGTCGATAACCTTCCCAAGGGGTTACATGCAGGGGATGCACGAATGGGAAGAAAGAGAATAGATGGACTTGTGAAAGGGAGACACGAAGGGTGAGGAGAAACAAACTCTGAGTTCTTAGGTCAGGGGAGAAGGCCCAGAAAAGAGAGATCTGATGCAAGAGAGAGAAAAGGTGCAGATAATTTCCCTGGTGGTATCCTATCTTGGCAAGGGGGTGGCCTTCCTCCGAAGTGACTGAGCACACAGAGCCTATGGTTGGATGGAGACGTGAACACCCACAGTCAATTGGTTGGTTAGATTTTGTATAATAGATAAGTATTTCTTATCCCTTATGCAATTGAGTAAAAATAATTAGATGGTTACCTATGACTGTGTTGTAAATGTGCATGTATGGTAAATGGGATTGATTTTGTTTTTCTTGAAATCCCATGTAGTTGAATGATATTATTCCTATAACCATATTTATGAGAGTGAATGCATGTAAATGGATTCACTGGCTAGAACATTTGTATTATTGTGAATGTGTAAGCTTGATATGCAGGGTGAAGGTCATTTCCTTAATGAATCTTAGAATAATGAGAGTTAGTGGGTTTGAAGTTCCTTACTTGACCGATTGTAACCCTCTAACTTTCTACCAAGTCCAAACAATTTTAAACTATGTTTGTACATCGCTATATGAGCAATGAGACCCAATATTCGTTGATCCTTGAGCTAGAGTAGATCTCGATTGTCAAAAAATGGGCCTTTACTGTATTGAAAATTCATTATATAATTTCATTATTCCACAACCATTGGATTTGAACGTGGAGATAACCTCCATCGTTATCTCTATCATGAGGATCTAGTTGGATCCTAGGATATCGACAATTGATCGAGGGCCCTCAGATCTGTTGCCTGAAATATCCTAGCCATAAATCTTCGTAAAAGATTAGGAGGGATTCCAGCATCCCTAGCCACCATAGCATTAGACCTTGGGGGAATTATAAGTCCAAACCCTTTTGGATTTCTCGATACCTAATATCTGGGGACCAGGGTTCTAGCCCCTGGTTCCATGCCTTTTTTTAAAAGTGTAAACATGAGAGAGAGAGAGGGTGATGTCAGGAGTGATGTGTCTCACCATACTGGAAGAAATGAGGTCAAGATATTGACACTTGTTATCATTTTATTCCCTCGCAAGTCAAGTGTGGACCCCAGGTAGGCTCCAACCTTTGGAAGAGCATCTTAAAACCTAAGCCGAAAGATCTAGAGAGCCAATAGATATAATTCATAGATCTTGTGGTGAAGGTAAGGTGTCGCAACTCCATGATTAATGGTCCTTAATCGTCTTATAATCCCCAGAAAGCAGACCAAGGGAAATTTTAGTATGCAGGAGATCTGTAAAGAGCCATGTTCTAGTTCCCATGGTTACCTGGTGGTGACATGTTTCCTCCTTAAATCCTACATGATGGACATATCCCACCATTGATATTGATCACAGATTAAATATGGACCATTGATTCCCCTTCAACTAAACCCAACTCCTTCCATGGACCACCACATAACTTGGAGTGTGTTGGAACCTTGCAGTCCATGTGTCATCTCATGAGAGGGATATCACATCAACATGACGTATCTCAAAATCATACCCTTGGGGCATAAAACATTCCCAAATATGCAAGTTTGACTGAGGGTCAAGGTCTGGCAAGACTAGAACTGTTGATTTGTGGATCGACGAATCAACCACCATCATCTGATCCCTTAATATGCTACCACACTGGAATCGTGAAGGGAAACCATAGCATCCATTGGATCTGAGTGCGATAGATCTCATTTGTAGATCTCATAGACATGTAACCCTAAGAATGAATGTGATAATTTGTCCCTTAATCATAGGATTACCCTAATTAAGTATCTCGTAATCCCTGGATGATGGACCATGGGGGATTTTAATATAAAATAGGTCAGTAAGGGATCGTGATCCCTATGTCCACGATTAAGTGGTGGTTCCATGTTCCATGAAGAGGGAGGGACACATGTCACCCCTCGGTGGTGCCATGTGTCACCCCTCAGTGGTTCCATGGGTCACCTTGATTTCGCATATTTGGATGAAGTTCCAAGTGGAAAAAATATGCAATGTGTCGAGTAGTACAAGGGCCACATCTCATGCCATATGACATGACTAGGTAGGACCACATGCCCTAGGATTTCAACTATATTTCAAATCCCGGAACACCAAGAGGTGTTTGGGAAATAGGCCTTACAAAACGAGTCGATGACTGATGTCTGATAGATATGATATTATGTAGAATGATTTCATTCAATGAATAGGAGGTGGAAAATTGTCAAATCCCTGTTAGGTGAACCTTGGGCACTGTTATGACATGTGTGTCCATGCCATCCCACATGGAGGGTCCATGTGTTATGATGTGAGTGGTGCTAAGTGGCATGCAGATTTGACATAATGAGATAAGGGTTTGTGGAGGAAATGAGTGCCAAGTGTCGAAGCAGTACAACTGCCACATGTTATGCCATGTGGAAGATAGTGGCGGGGCCATGTGTCAAAACAAGTGGCCTGTTTTGGATAGGTCCATGTGTCCTAGGCGCCAGCTCATCTCGGATCGGGCCTTTTGGGCTATATGAATAGTAAAATGGGTCGAGGTCCTAAGATCCTAAGATATAAGATATCAATGACCCAGTAGATAGGTTTTGTTATCTGGTGAGATCAAACCTTGAGAGAATGTGGGGCTCCTCGTTGACCACAGAATATGATGAAGGTTGATGTGCCGAAGGTCTAGTGTCTAGGTGAAAGGTGTCACATTGACATATAGTCAACAACCACGCCCTACAGGAAGGGTACGTCAGTTCCATCTCGGATGAGAACGATGACATGGAGCCATGTGGTAGTATGGAGACATTTGTCCAATAAAACCTTAAACCTCAAAATGACCATAATTTTTTATCTAGAGCTTTTTTTGAGCAAATTTACAGTCGTTGGAAAGATCTTTGAGAGAAAAATATGATGGTGTCCTCAAAAGGAGGTTGGGAAATGGTTGAAGGAAGGAAAACAATTAATACCCCATCCCTTAAAGGGGTACTTAGGGGGTTGGTTGTCTTACAACAAGGATGCTCAGACACTATTCATCTTCATTGAAATTCTCTTCATTTTCAACCCTTATCAATGTTTAATTGATCGGTCATCTCATTGCATTTAGGTTTGATATAGTTTTCAAGAACAAAATAATCATTGTAAGTTATTACACTTTATATATATCACACTTCAAATCTACATGATGTATCTGTTCATTTCTACTACAAATTTTTTTATTGAGTCTTTTATTTTTTCAATGCCCTGGCTAAATTTGTATTGATTTTGTTTTCCATTACATCTTATAGGTATGCTCTGAGAGATAAATAGTTTTTTATTTGTGTTGACTTGATTTAATTTTTAATGGGTTTTCCTAGTGGCTTGAATTTATGGCTTTTAGGTTTTATCTAGATTTCATGTTATGTCATTTCACCTTGGGAGTATCCATCCCTTCCATAGTTTTTTTTTATTATGATTTCCTTTGATGTAGAAAGTTTACTATTAATGTTTTTTGCGATTTTCAGTATGCATCCCTTCAAATTCACCATTAAAGAACTAACCCCTTTGGTTAACGTTGCAATGCAACTCGATGTTTTTTATGTTTAAGATATTGAAGACCAGGATCAAGGCATGAAAGAATATTTGGATTCAAATAAATATATCAATTTTAACTGAAAATTAGTGTGAGAGCATGAATTTGGTTTCCAAGTTTACTCTGGTAGGTTTTGTTGAATTTCATTGTGGTTGGGGATCCACAGAAGAAGTTGAGTTGAAACAACGTGGAGATGAATCGAAGCACTGATGGCGCAATGATATTGGTTCCAAATCCTATTAAATGAGTTATCATGGGTCATGAAGCCATTGTGGAGGCATTCTAGAGTACAAAGCCGAGGTGGAGAGTGGGAATGTCCCAAGAGCGAGAAGAGGATGGGAGGGGATTGTGAACAGGAAAAGACAACACTCAGTAGGCTTCAAATTTCAGTGCATGCGTACAAAACAAGTAGAAGCCTACACAAAGCTAGACAAAAAAGGTTGTAACATGAAATGCTTGATAGTTGTAGGTGTAGAGATACAAGGTGGTTTGCTGACAAGTTTTTCTCAATTGATAGGTTCTAGGCAAAAAATGTCTCTATATACATGCCTTCCACATAAAATTAACAATTAGAATGAATAATTAAAAATTATAGATTGAATATTTAAAATTTAAAATTAATGATTAAAAATATAATTTAAAATTAAGTATTGAAAGTTAAATATTAAAAATTAAAGGTAAAAGGTTAATAATTAAGATAGGAGGGGTGATGGTTAAAAGAGTGAGTTAATAAGTGTACAAATTCAATTTTTTTATGAGTACATATTTTATAGTAAGATAAATTTCCACTTTGATTCCCTCATTTTTTGAAATTCCCATTATATGGATTTTTTCTAATGAGTTAAAAACCCTTGAAAAAAAGTTTTATGGTCAAGTTCCTATCAATTAAATGGAACTATACCTTTTAACAAAATTCATATATATTTAGAAGAAAAAATTCGATAGGAATTGAGTTTATTAATGTATTTATTTGATCCATAATTATATACCAAGAGTTACTTAGAATCAAGGTTTAAGTTTTGGGTTTAAATATTAAAATTAAACACTATGATTAAGGATTAAAGAAAAGGTTTTAAATATTAATAATTTTAATTTAAAAATTAAGAAATAAGAATTAAAGATTCACATGTATAAGTCAAAATTTAAAGAATAGAAATAATATCGATTAAGGGTTAAGCATTCAAATTAATGAATATTTAAAAATAAATATTTAATTAATAAAATTTAAAAGTGATCATTTAAGATAAATCATTATAATATAAAATTGAGAATTTTGATTTAACATAATCTAATAAGTTATAACAAGTTTGAAAATTGAAAAGATTTTGAGGATTTTGTGCTCTGCTATGGTTTTTCTCTCCATTTCTTCTGTTACAGGTCAAAACCTTCTTCCATGTAACCGCAAGGGGGCTTAGACCCCCCTTGTCCTCCATGACTCTCCCCTCACAGCAATAGATCGGGATCCGATCCATCCGGATTCGATCCCCTCAATACATCCTCTACAAGCAATGGAATCACTAGAGCTATGACTTCCTCTCTTGAATATCCCATGCCAAACACACAAATACTTCCTGCAGGCAACACACAGTGGAAACTAGGTCACTACATTCTGAAGGATATGCATATGCCCAAATATGAGATTTGTTCAAATTGGCTTGGAGGATATGTGCAATACATGAAAGATCATGCGATAATCGATAATTTCTTGGGTATTTGGCCAACTAATATGGATTTCGTATCCTGGATCAACTCTCGTTGAAAACCCACTTATCCTATTAATCTAAAACTAGGCTCTAAAGGTTAGTTATAAAGTTTGAAAATTGAAAAGATTCTGAGGGATTTTTGTGCTCGCCATGGTTTTTCTCCATTTCTCTGCTTAAGGCTCAAACCTTCTTCCATAACCTAAGGGCTGACCCCCTTGTCCTCCATGACTTCCCCTCACAGCAATAGATCGGGATCCGATCCATCCGGATTCGATCCCCTCAATACATCCTCTACAAGCAATGGAATCACTAGAGCTATGACTTCCTCTCTTGAATATCCCATGCCAAACACACAAATACTTCCTGCAGGCAACACACAGTGGAAACTAGGTCACTACATTCTGAAGGATATGCATATGCCCAAATATGAGATTTGTTCAAATTGACTTGGAGGATATGTGCAATACATGAAATATCATGCACCGAGAATTTCTTAAGAGCTTCAATAACTAATATGGATTTCTCAGATCTCGATCAACTTCCCTCGAAAACCCACTTATCCTATTAATCTAAAACTAGGCTCTAAAGGTTTATTCACTATTATTTTTGAAAACCCCCATGAACATGAATGGATTTTTTAGGGTGTCCCTTATTTATTTTGTTCTATGGGTCTTCATCTCCAATACTAGAAGGACAACTTCAACCTAGAAAAAGAGGACTTCCCCATCACCCCTTTCTGGGTCCTCCTATACTCTCTCTTGTAGAAGTACTGGGAGGAACAAATTATGGTAGGAATCAGAAATAATTTCGACACTTATGTCAAGTCCTCGAAAGCTACGAGAAAAGGCCAATATACAAATTATTCCCCGATATGCATATATATGAATTTATCGGTTCCCATCTAAAAATTGATCTTCCTAACCTTACAAGATGTAGAATGGCTCCAAACCCTGAACTATGAATTCATCCCTTTTCGTTGTCATCGCTTCCATGAGCATGGCCGCCTCTACCGAGACTACCCATTACTGAAACCTCCCAATCCATCTAAAGCTAAACCTAAAAACAATGATGAGGATTTCACCAAGATTTCTTCTCACCACCACTCTAACAAAAAACATGCCCCTCATGGTCCCTCTAGACCCTCGAAAAATATCTGCTAAATATTCTTGTTTCTACATATTATATTACATCTGGTACCTTACACGCGATTCCATTATCTCCCTCCCCCATGAATTCAACATTGTTATTGAATATATTTCACCCCCCAACAACCCTAAAAATCGAAAATCCATGGATCCCCTGACACCCCCCTGCTTATTCCTGAAGAGCCCAAAAAACCCAAAACTTTTTTTCCCCCTCCTGATATGCTTCACCTATAGGACACCCCCATGCCCCAGGACATAGAATATGGTCTAGACTTAAAGATGGATGAAATGGATCTAAACGGGATAGATCTGTAGAGCATTGTAGATGTAGTTTGTAGGTAGGATGTGCAATCGATTCCCCCATAAAATATTATGTTGGTAAGGAAATCCCTTCGAAAACGAATAAGGGAGGCCCTGGGACCCTTTGGGGCCACTTTGCCAAATCCAAATATAGGAATTCAACCCAACAATCTTAATCCCAAGAAAAATCCTAAGGAAGACAAACATAGAGGTAAGAAATCCAACCTCCATCTCTTGCGGGAAATTGGTGACATCCTGGTCAACTAGGGCCAGAATTCCCTAATCATGGACACATTCCAACCCTTCCCAAGTTTCCAATGAAATTTAGCTCCTATAATATTCATGGAATGAATGGTAACAGTAAGAATAAACTCTTACGAAACAATTTGCAATCAAAATCACCAAACATCATGCTTCTTCAAGAAACTAAATGTTCAAAAGAAGTACTTGGGACAATTCTCTCCAAAATTTGGAAGATAGGATGTTCTATGGCCATCGAATCTACAGGGACAGTGGGAGGCCTTGCACTCCCTTGGAATCTAGATAAATTTCTTTTCTAGAACTTCTTTTGTACAAAATATAGTATTTCAACAAAGTTCCAACCTCTTGGGGAAGAAACTTCAGGATTTATTACTAATTTCTATCGACCGCAGCAGTTGGGGGAAAAGCTTATCTTTTGGAAAAAAATACAATATATTACAGAACTAACCCATCCCCACTTTTGGCTAATGGGAGGTGACTTTAATATCATCACCTCCCTAGAGGAAAATAAGGGAGGTCTAAGACGAGTGGAACAGGAGAACTTTGAGGTCACCAGTTAATCAATCTAGATACTAGTAATGGAATTTATAACTGGACAACCACTGAGGAGGATTTCAACAAGTTTCTTTTAAGTTAGATCGATTTTTAATCTCATAATCTCTCTTTCTCTTTGGAATGCACATGGAAGCTTCCATCCTCCAAGCAGTAGGATCATATTACTAGCGAATTTGTTTATCCCTTGATACCTTTGATAAACGCCACAAAAATCCCTTTTGGTTTGAAAATTTATCGATCTCTCATCCTGACTTCCTTGGTAATTTAAATAACTGGTGGGAGGATCCTAAGATACTCAATGGATCTCTCATTTATTGTTTCCAACAGTGTCTCAAGACCCTTAAGAATCACATCGAAATATGCCACAAGATATTCTTTGGGGATATTTTCCAAGCTTAAAGGCTCCTTAACTCTAAGATGGAGATAATTCAGAAGCAAATTATCTCCCATGGAAAATTACCATAGTTGGCTAAGCACGAAAAATCTTTGGCTAATCAAATTGAGGAACAATAAAAGCTAGAGGAAATTCTCTCGAGACAAAAATCAAGGGTTCAATGGTTGAAGGAGGGAGAAAACAACTCCAATTTATTCCACCATTCAATGATCTAGAGGCAACATGCCAATTGCATCACTCATCTCATTTCAGGTCAACAGAACAAACTCACCTCTCACTTGGATATTGAGCAAGCACTAACCTCTTTTTTACAGGAACTGCTTATAGAACCCCAATTGTATCGCTCTGCTTCCATTTGTTCCATTTCTCAAAATGTCCCCCACTCAATCTTTGAGGAGAAAAAAAACAGACTCATGTGACCCATTTCCCTCTCTGAAGTTGAAGTGACTAATTTTAGTTTGGTAGCAAGAAAATCCCCAATCCCTAATGGCTTAAACTCATACTTCTTCCATCATTTTTGGTCGATAATCAAATGGGATGTTTTAACTCTTGTGCAGGAATCCTAAATAATTTTTGGTGTTCTTACAACTTTGTATGCTACCTTATTTACCCTTTTCCCCAAAGATGAAAGGGTAGTTGACCCTAACAAATATCTCCCCATTTCCCTCTACAATGTCATTTACAAGATTATCTCCAAAGTTATCGCCATTTTCCTCAAGCCCCTTCTACCCACCCTAATCACCCCTGAACAATATGGATATGTGGAGGGGTGCCAAATCTTGGATAGTATCCTCCCGGTTCATGAGGTTTCTTACTCCTTAAAAACTACCAAAAACTCGGGCATGCTTATCAAGTTGAACATGTCAAAATCCTTAGATAATCTTAGCGGAAAGTACATTAAGGAAATTCTCTTGGATTTGGGTTTCATAGGGATTGGGTTAGATGGATCATGGACCTAATTTACTCTACTGTATTCTCTCTCTTGTTTAATGGTACCCCCTCCTAACCCTTTCTCCATTCCCGTGGTATCAGATAAGGAGATCCCCTCTCGCTATTCCTCTTTATTCTTATGGCTAAAGGGTTAGGTCGTATCCTCAAAGTTGTAGTGGTTGATCGCAAGATCCAAGGTTTTTCTAGCCATCATTTTTTTGATCCCTTTACCCATAACCAAATTTTCTATGACATGATGTTAAAGGGTTTTCCCATTTCTCGTGAAGCCAGAGCCTTCAGAAAAATTCTTGACAATTTCATGGAAGATTACAACACTTCCATCAATCACCTAAAGTCTTATATTTTATTATTCAATACCCTCCTCTTAGCCCAATTTCATATCACCCATATCTTGGGATTTTCCAGGAGCTCCCTTTCATCCAAATATATTGGGGTCCCATTGCTTACCTCTAGAGTTCACAATAGTTCATGGAAATATCTCCTCTCACGACTCAACGAAAGGTTATCTAGTTGGACCTTCTTCCCCCTCAACATTGCCAGTAGATTGGTTCTTCTCAAATCTATTCTCCAAGTGATTACTCTATATCTGTTTTTGGCCTTAGCATCTCCCAAAAGAATTCTTAATTATGTTAGAGGATTTCAAAGGAACTTTATGTGGCAAGGATTCCAATCTTCAAAAAAATGGGCCTTGGTAGCCTACAATACCATATGCTTACCAAAGTTGAAAGGGGGACTTGGCCTCCGAGATCCCGAAGTTCTCAACAAAACTCTTGGGGAAACAATTTGGTGTTGATAACTACAACAAAAGGGGGAATTGTTGAGTAGCCTTCAAAAATAGAAATACAAAGAAAAACTTGGCTCCTCAGAACTCATTCAAATGATGGATGCTTCCTATGGATCCCTCATTTGGAAGTTTGCTTGGAAAAACATGTGGCTTATTCAACAACATAGCTTTCGGGAAATCTGTAATGGGAATTCAACTCTTTTGGGGGAGGATTCTTGGCAGTTACTTCCCTCTATTCAATCTGATCAGTTGTTGAATCCCTTGAAAATCTCTCTCCAAAATCTTCAAGGTTTGTAGGTTGAGGTCTACTGGTCTCTCACCTCAACAGATTTGAACTGGAAATCCTGGAATATAGATCCTGACCACATTCCCCTCTAGGAACGTCCCCTTCTTTCGTCCTTGATGAATCTCCTCAATTAGAGGAAAATCAAAGTCTCCTCCTAGCCTAATAAAATTAGATGGGGCTATCATCCTACTGGAATTTTTACCCTCAAGGAAGCTTATCACCTTACTGCTCAACACTCTGACCTCCCAAATGGGTATTTCTTGAAGAAAATTTGGAAAGTGAACTTCTAGCCTAAGGTCAGTACCTTCCTTTGGTAGCTATTTCACAACCATATTCTCACATGGGATCATCTTTTCGAGAGGGGATTCTAGGGACCGCGATTATGTGGTCTATGCACCCAAAATTATCATTCTATGGAACATCTCCTTAAATTTTTATCCTTTAGTAACAAACTATGGGACCAAGGTATTATCGCTTTTAGGAAATCTGATCACATCAAGAATTCCATCAGATCCACCATCATATCCTCGTGTGATTCATGCTTCACTAGCCATGTTCTCAATCACATCTAACACCTCTTCCTAGGATTTTCACAATGAGAAATTTGGAAGGAGCATAATAAAAGAATATTCAAATATCAATCCAAGTCTTTGAGCATTATTTTGGTCAATATTATATAGAACATTGAAGAGGCCATCTCAAAAGAAAAATGGGACCCTAAAGACCTTAATTTTTCTCCCCAAGAGAGTTCCCTTTTATCTGTTCGGTCACCCTCCTCCCCCTCACCTTATTTCCTTTCTTCTTCTCACCCGCCAAACCATCCATCCCCTTTTCCTGGTCCTCCCCCCTTCCTAGGTTCATCAAACTTAATTTTGATGGTTCCTCTAAAGACAATCTAGAGACTACTAGTTATGGATTAGTCTTAGGGACAACAATGGAAAGATCCTTCAAATCTACTATGGTTACTTGGGAATCATTTCCAATAATGTGGCTGAACTTTGGGCCCTGGTCAGAGGTCTTCAAATTTCCGACAAGCTCCATTTTTCTCAACTTATTGTATGAGGGGATTCTAAGCTCATTATCCACTTCCTCACCAAACTCCAATGGGGCTCTTCTTCCTCCAAACTCTTCAGTCATTGGAGACTGGAATCTCTAATTGACTTGCTCGGCTCTCTCTTACCAAGTATCTTTGGCCTTATCCCATCCCATGTTCAACAAGATACTAACAAAGTGGTTGACCTCCTAGCTAACACCATCTTTGATAACCACTTGTTGTTTTTCGACGCTACCTAGGATGAACTCCCTCCCCTCCCTCTCAAGCAGTTTTGTTTCTCTCTTACACAAGTTGATATTCCCTCCTCGGATGGGGTGTCATCTAGTTTAGGAGGTAATGTGATTGGAAAGGTGGAGCTGACACCTAGCTCGAGACAACAGATGGTTGCACTCAACATGCAACACGACACACCTATCCCTTCACTGATCATTCAAACCATCATGGAGATTCTTGTTGGTTTACTTTCGGGGTTGCAAGGGGCCAACAATATTAATGAAGATTAATGTGGGAGAACTTAGTTTGATCATCCATTTCGACCTCATGAAACAAATGATGTAAGGGTTGTACCCTTACCCCAATTCGACATCAGAACTAGATATGGTGAGGTTCATTCGACTGAAGAGAGTGATCTTTTGCACGAGGTGGAGGATGTGTCGATGATTCCTCGTTATTCAGGAATTCATAATAAACAAAAACTATGAAGGCTTGGTTGGTTGGTTGTTGGGCAATATTTCAGACCTGGAGAGGATAAATAGTTGTGGTAGTGCTCTGGAAGCTGCTCAGCTCCTATGTATTTGGAATTACTCTAATTTTATGAATAGTTTGCTAGGTTTACTTATTTCTCTAGTATGTATTGATATGGCTCGAAGAGGTCAAAAGCCTCACTCCCCCTCTGTGAGGTCGTCTCGTGCAACCAAAGTAGTAGTGGTTGTTGCAGAGTTCTATGAGGATTTTGTTCCCAAGGAGGACAAAGCCACAATGTCATCCCTAGAAGAAGAGGCTCATCTAATCATAGAATTTAAATACGATGAGGAGGTGAAGTTTCAAGTGGGATGATTAATCCCTTCAAAATTCTTTTGTACCCTGGAATTGTACTGGCACACAAAAATGATGGTTTCTTTAGGTATTCTTCCAAAGGAGGAATTCCACCCGCTCGAGTGCAGAATGAAATCCTTAGAAGCTCATAACACCTACTTGATCAAGGTGGTGACTTGACTCACTCATCATCATGGAGGACCTTTGTTCCTCCAATTAGGAATCATCCTGGTCTAGAAAGATCTGATGTTGTTTCTCGTTGAGGCGACTTGAATCCCTCCTTCCCTTGGGTTCCTCATGCTCAAATAAAGAAGGTTCTCCAATTTTAGTACATTTCATTTTTTTAGTGGATATAGACCAACTAGGATTTATGTTTTTAAGGTTTTAAGACACATGTTGTGTTCTCTAGCTTGGTTTCCCCTCTGCGGTAAGATTATTTTGTGTTTTTAATCCCAAGAGAGATTCATCATCTCTTTGGGCTTTGGAACAATGGTGTGTTTCTTGTAAATTTTGTTGATAATTAATATGGTAGATACTTAAAAAAAAAATACTAAGTTATAGATTCAAGATTAATAATTAAAAAATAAAAATTAAGATAAAATGTTATTGAATTTTGAAAAAAATGAATATCAATTATATAGAACACTGACTTAAATGATTTTTCCGGGGATGAAATGATAAAATCAAAATAAAATTTAAGATCAAATATTATTGAAATTTGAAAAAATTGAACATCAATTATATAAAAGACTAACTTAAATGATTTTTTGGGATGAAATGATCAAATTCAAATTATATACAAGACCAACTTAAATGATTTTTTGGGATGAAATGATCAAAATTAAGAGATGTAATGAGAGATTTAAGGTTTCTATTTGAAATGGTTAAAAAGAAATCGAACACCCACTTAAATATTTTTTGGGGATGAAATGATCAAAATCAAGATAAAGAGATGTAAAGAAAGTTTTAAGTTTTCTATTTGAACTGGTTAAAAAGAGAGGACATATTCATAATTTTATTAGAATATTAAAAAAAAAAATTATAATTTTTTTAGAATATTAAAAAAAAAGAAATATTCATAATTTTTTAAGATTATAAAGTATATTTGTAATAAAAAAACTAATTTTATTTTAATAAAAATTATGAAATATAAATTTAAATATTAATTAAGATTTAAAAATAATTTTTAAAAATGAAAATTTAAAAATAATAATGAAATATAATAAAATTATGATTGGCTAATTAGATCCAGTTTAAATAGTAAAGCAAATCATTACTTTTTAATATAAATATATTGTTATTTTTTTACCTGCAAAGCACTCAATTACGAGTTAAGGTTAAATAAAATTGGAACATGATTAAATAAAATTGGAACATGGTTAATCTTGATTACTTAATAAATAAATAGTATCTTCAAATAATATCATGTTTTAAAACAATATAATTATATTTGATGAATTTGTATTAAATTATGATTTAAAATTAAATATTATTTTAAAACAATATCATGTGTATTTGATAAATTTGTATGAAATTATGATTTAAACTTATAATTTAAAATTAAATAATATTTATTAACAAAAACCAAATATTTTTTTAATAAAACCTCTCAAATATTAATAAATTTATATTAAATTATGATTTAAAATTAAATAATATTTATTAACAAAAAAAAAAAAAATTTAATCACACTTGTCAAATATAAAACCAACATGTATCATGAAATAATGAGAATCAATTAGATTAACTATGAAAATCCTTAAACAATAGATTTATTGCTAAGGTTAAGTGAATATCTAGGACTTAACTTTTGACAACTATAGATTAACGAATTAAATTAGTCATAAAAATTCTCAACAATAAATTTATTGTTAAGTGTAAGTGAATATCCTCCTCCATTGATATCTTCGAATGATGTTGGCTGGCACATAGCTATTGTATGTTGACAGTTTAGTGATTGTTTGTTCCTTTGTTGTTCCTTCCTGCCTATTTCTCCGCCTGGCTGGACTTGGGCCCTTTGCTGATCGGGCTGATCGGATGCATCGATGGAGCTTGCAATGTAAATGATTTTATAAATATATATAATCTCGAGGATTTTTTCTTGGAAAAAAAAGAAGTGTAAGTGAATATCTACAACTTAACTTTTGACATATTACAATGGAGTATCATAAATCTTTTATAAACTTTCATCATATCATATGTAATCTACAAAGTCAACAAACCATGTGGCTGAGAAGATCTGATTTTGGAAATAATTTATGAATATCTAAACAAACGACTTCAAAGTACTTGATCACTGTTTAAAAATGGGGTTGGCTAAACGTTCTACTTTTTGAGTTTTTTGGCCGGAATTCGGCCATGTAAATCTGGACAAAATCTCTATTTTCTATTGTTTAAATTGCATTTTTGAATGCATAAATGGATTCAGCGTGCTGATAAACCCCTGTGACACTTGGATTACACAAACTTAACCACTCAAATCTGCTGATCCAACTCTACCTCACAGGATTTCAATCAAAATCAAACTCAAACGGAAAAAAATTCCAACCGTTAAAACGTTTAGACTACTCTTTTAAAAATAAAAATCAGTTGGACTATTGCTCCAATTTTGTCACACCCAATGGTATTCAGCGGCATTCATTGCACGGTACGACCGGCCTGGAATCAACGGAGACAGGTGTAATCGTACTTGTGGGAGTATAGTCTGCATTGGAATCAACGGAGACAGGTGTAATCGTACTTGTGGGAGTATAGTCTGCATTAACATTACCAGCAGAAGAGTTGTTTCCGCTTTGAGGAGCAACTGGTGATGGAGTTGGGGTGCTCGTTCCATAAAGCTCTAGCAGTTGACTGCAAACATCTTGAAGCTGAAGAAGAGACAGATCGAACTCCCGCAACCAAGGGTTCTCTGTATCCAATGGCAACTGGACGTGGAGAAACTTGGATGCCAGAAAGAAAGCCGCACCAGCGAATTGGCGGGGTTCGAACTGGAGACACACCGTCRTCATCAATCCATCATTCACAAAGTTCCAAGAAACCTGTGAAAACTRAGRATGCCATCGTTCAGMRTTGAAMTTTTYGAGGGCAGAGACGAGGGGTTTATATGGGGTTTCGATGTCGAGATCGAAGTTGAGMGTAGAGAGAACTAAATGCTCGCCCTTCAAGAGTAATTGTTTCCTCTGCTCGAAGAATTGGGGGTCTTTTATGAGTTCCGCAGTGGCTCGGTCTGCGTTTTCATGTTGGACTTCGTAGGAAAGCCGAGTCAGATCTTCGAAAAATTTCTTTCGCACCTCCGTGGCTTTGATGGCGAGGATCAAGCAGATGGTCGCGATTGTATATCTGTCGTTTTTGCTGTGAGAATGGCGGAGATAGAATCGGTGGCAGAATATGATTGCTGTTCCGATGGTCACCTGAGGTAGCCCTAATTTCATGGCTACATGTCTTATAAAACGGCAGTACGATATCCTGAGGTGATCCTCTTGCTCTGCGTCGATTCCATCGATTCTGGAAGGGCTAGATTCGTCTATTTGGGATCTGGTGAAATACCAAACCTCGCCCAGTCGCGCGGGGTTGGCCGGCATTTTTGCATGAACAGGATTCGACACCGCGACGACAAGGTGGATGATGAGATTGTGGCACAGTAGTGGCAGTGGTTGGGAGGATGGAGAAGAGGTTGTTGTTTATATAGGTAATGAGACGTGGTCAACAAGCAGACGACTTCGGTAAAGCAGGGTCCGTAGTGAAGAAGCGGAAGACTTCATGGCCATTAACATCCGGAAAAATTAAAAATATGTTGAGGGCATATGGGCTGCCAGGGTGATAGTTATTGCGTTGTGAATAACGACGTCTATTTATATTGTTTTACATAGATATGGATAATAATAATAATAATAATCTATTTTTAAGGTCACGGCCAAGCCAGCACACCAAATTTGGTGTAGAGATCCCTTTGTTTGTGGGACAAGGGACCCCCCTCCGATTTGACTGGTAAAGTCTACGAAGGTATACATACCTTACCCCCCTCCCTTTTTTAAGGTCACGGCCAAGCCAACACACCAAATTGGTGTATGAGACCCCCTTGTTTGTGGGACAAGGGACCCCCTCCGCCCAGCGATTTGACTGGTAAAGTCTACGAAGGTATACATACCCTACCCCCTCTGGATTTGAACCTGTGATCTCTTAAGAGGAAACACATGTTCTTAACCAATATATGTTGTGTAAAATTATTATATATATATATATATTATTGGTTTAAATTAAGGAAGATTTAAAAAAAAAAAAATCATAAGAGTAGATGGTTTTTAGGGGAGGATTATATATTAGGGGTTTCATATATCAATTTGATGTCGGACTTAACCCCGTTCTTAAAAATAAATCATTATTGTTGTTATTGTTGTTATTATTATTATTATTATTATTGTATTTCAATAACATTTATTTTTTTATTATTTATCAAATGTGAAGAGTTATGTAGTATTCTTTCAAAACATTTATTAGAATATGAATAGATAACTAAAGCATTTAAGTTTTATTAAGGTATTTATTCTTATTGTGATTGACAATTGTGATGTTCTTCATCTATTTTTATGTTGAAAAAAATAATTTCATCAAATTTAAAAATACAATTTTGACAAAGATTGTTTCATGGGATTCTAGTGATGGTAATCCATAAAAGATCAAAAACTTAAAATGTTTAGCCTTCTTGCATGCAAGCACATACATAGATATATATAGTTGGAAATTATGTCTAGCATGAGTGGTTAAAAAGAGTAGTTGTTATCCTCTCGACCTAAGTTCAAATTTAGCTTGTGATATATTTGTCCCCTATGCATTAATTCGGCTAGCAAGGTACCAACACTCTCAATCTCCCTTAAGTGCCTAAGGGTGGGATGAGGTGTTTCCAAACATATTAACCCCAAGCATTGACTCAAGTGGTTTGACTTGCCTTGTCGATGTCATATTCGCCAACGAGATCACAAGGTCGAATCCACTTGAGTCACTTGGGGTTAGGCGTACATGTTGTTCGTTGATGGCATTTACTTCAATGTTAATCATGGATGTGAGGAACTACCTGGAGAAATGTTCCATATATATATATGATGATGATGATGATGATCTTTCATTGAGACCAACGTTTATTGGACCATAAGTAAAAGTGATAAGGAGTTAATCAATTTATTAATTGTTTCATGAACATATGGCTTAGTGGTCAGGATGGGGCAACGCCATGTAAATAGTCCAGGTTCAAGACCTGGTGGGTATAGAGACCCTCTATACCCACCATGTGGCTTTCATAATTAATCAACATTATGAAAGCCACGTAAAACAATGCAAGTTAATGTGGAATAAGTCAGATAAGCATGTAACTGAAAAGTTGAAGAAAATAATTAAAGGGGCAAGGAAATGGATTGGAGAGAAGGATAAGGAATGATAAGTGAAGAGCCATGGTTGTTTGCCTTCCCTTACCCCCTAGCTCTCCCTATTTATTCACTCTCACTCATACTCAAAGGGATTTTTGACCAAGGAGGAGGAGGGGAGCATTGTAAAAATTGGTAGACTTGCGGAAGAAGAATATACTGAGCACCATTCAAATGGTTTTCCAATTGGGTTCCAAGCTAAAAATATTATCTCATTGAGTTAGTTCCTCTATGTGTCGAGTATGGTTAAATTATCCATTATGTTTTATTATAGTTTGTTGGTTATAATTTGAATGGATTCTTTGTATCTTAATGAGGGGAATGTAGAGCAACTTGTCACATCTTGTTTTCATTATTGAGTGTGTGTGAGTACATTGGTAATGGTGAATACACGTTCAGACAGTAATATTCACCTTTGGATGTATTGAGTGTTCCAACAATACCTTCCTGGATTATCAACATTCTAATAATCTTTCCCTCACTCCTAGTCATCTCAATTATTTTTTCCTTGCATCCTAACCTAACCACCATTCTACCATGCCTCTAGGTGTCCATGAGATTGTTGGGAATGTTCTCTTAATGCCAGTGAGTCCATAATCCATTGCACAAGCATGTAGCCTTGTCTATGCTGTAATTAAAAAATTTCTTCTCACCCCAGCATGAGGAGAGACCCAATCCTTCCTTCTTTGTTTCCCCATGTTCTTCTTTTGTTGTCAAAACATTGTGGAAACCCTAGAAAAAGGATAGTGCACCCATAATTTCTCTTTCTTGTACAAACTTGTTGTGGGAACCCTATCACAATAAGAGATCGCCATGGATTGTTCTTGTTGTAAAAATGAAGCCAGTGAACTCTATTTAGAGGAGAGAACCCACACGCTATCTCTTTGGTGTTCTAAGGCTCAAAGTGATATTCAACCTGAGGAGTAATCCCATGCTTTATTCCTCACTCCCCAAGCGTTGCATGTTATCTCCATCTGGAGGAGTGACCCCACGCATGCAATCTTCTCATGGACCTTACCACGTGGAGAAACCCATTCCACATTTCACTTATTGGTTTCCAAGAGTAAACCCTAACCCTAATGTGTTTCATGCAATGCATCACTATTCCACCTTCATCGTTGGAGAATTTCCTCTACTGCCAACACATATCACAATTGAACATGACATTAAATACTATGCTACGCAGGATAGTAAAACTTTTGCAGAAGAATTGATCATATCGAACATGATTGTCATGGTTGGAGGAGGTGGCAAATGAGTTGAGTGGAGTTGTGTCTATTGAACAACTAAGAGGGGGGTGAATCAGTTGTCACTGTGCTTAAACAATTATGCCCATTTTAACCTCTTTACATAACACTCAATGATGATCAAAATAATGCATGGAAATAAGCAATAGAATATTCAACCTCAATCATACACATGAAATATACAGAGACAAATATTTCCTGAGGAAACCCATAAAGGAAAAAAACTCTTCTTCTTGATATGATAAGTAGTATTTATTTTATGTACATTATCATTCTTATGAGCACCAACTCCTTTTGAGGCTACCACCTATGTTTTACAAGCAACAACTTGTCGAGAGCACCATCTCTCTGATTTATCTAGCACCCACAAGAAGGAAGCACCAACTCCCTGAGTGTTCCAGCACCAACTGGATGGAAGCACCAACTTACAGTCACACAGGAACCAACCTATATAATAGAGAAAAATATTTCTCCCTTGCACCACCCTACCACCCTTATTTTTCTGGCTACAACCAGATGGAAGCTACATCTCCTGTATTCAAGCACCCACTTGAAATTCTGAGGACAACAATCCTCCCTAGCACCACCCTGAGATATAAAACTTTACTTGCTCTGTCTCTGATATGGTTTGTTACAGCTCCATGTCTCCTCTGGCTCCTTCAACTTCTATACATTGTTTTGCCTCTGCATCTTTCTATGTCTATGCTCTGCTCTCTTTCCTCTAGCTCACCCAGTATGTTCAGCTTCTCTTTTGCATTATATTCTTTGTGCATCCTCTTCCATTATATGCGATATGCCTCCACATTCTCTTCATCATGCCACTATTTTTCTCTTTAGGTTGTTCACTCTGTCTCCTCCTACTCATAGCATAGATCACGAGCAAAACAATCCACTGCTCTTCTCTTTTCTGCATGTCTTTCACAAGTCGAGTCCTCTCCATCATCATCATGGAAACTCTTCGTCTTCTCTGGAAATTATGCTAAATGTGTTCATCATTGGTGGGCATTATCCTAAGATTCCTTGGCTTCTCTAGCAGTCACAACTTTTCGTCTTCTCTGTCAGTGACAACTAGTCGTCTTTGGATTTTTTGGCTTCTAAGCCTCTTCCTTCACGTGACCACCAGAGGTGACCAAACGCCTATTCAAAAGGCGCTTCCCATTCTTGGTCTAGTGAGGGCTAGCACTGTTTCATGATATGACCTTGGGCTATGAACTTCACATGACCACACGATTGTGGGTGCATCCATAGGCAGTTTAAGGGCAACCCACTTTTCACCCCACAATTCACTACATGCCTCCATGCGTCCTTTCTCCAAAACCGTGGTTTCGATTGTGGCCCGCTCAAGAAAAATTAAGACCTGAGCATGTTCTGGCCCCGCAATGCGATGAGACCGTCGATCTCACGATATTGATGGTGCTCCTTGATCAACGGCTCCGATCTATTGTCTTTTCCTTCCTTCTTTCCTCCATCCACGCACGATCCTTAGTCTCAACGACCAAGTGACATGTGGCCCTCCAAACCAACGGACAAGATCAATTTTGCCTTTCGGGCTTCGGGAGTCTCAATTCTCAAACTCTGCTTTCTCTTAGAGAATTTCACCCAGATTCCTCGATCTAACGACGCATGGTATTATTGAATCAACTGTCACAATACCTTCGGGTATTCGGGGTTTGAAAATCTCAACTTTCCAACCTTTCAACCTTCCTTTGCATTTTCTCGTAGTTGACAATCCACTAATACGTGTCCCTTTTTGGATCAATGGTCATGATCCTTTCGTGTCTACAGACTTCAGAATTCTCAATTCTCAACTGGAAATCCTTGAAGTGATATTTCTCTAAAATCTTAGATCAGCTGACACGTACTCCCCTTGACGATCAATGGTCGAGATTTGTCTTCGGATATTTTCACGTTCTCCCCATCCGCAAGCTTCTGAATTTATGGATCTCGCACCACCTGTCCTCCTCGACGATGGACGACCCCAAATCACTTCGGGACTTCGGAACTTTGGGCAAGTTCTACTGGTACAACTCCCGAAGTAAAACTCTCGGAGTGACGTCACTTACTTACATCACTTGATGATGTGTCATGAGCCTAGTAGATGCCACGTGTCACTCAGATTTGTGACTTGCACATACCTGAAATGCCGAATAAACTTGACACTTGTCATTGTCTGATTGCACCATGTGTCCTTGTTGACGTGGATCATCATTCACTTCGGGACTTTGGGTATTTTGACTTTTCAAGTCGCCAATTATTTCGAAGTGAGAATCCCTGAAAAATAACCTCCTCGCAACTTTTAGACCCGAACTAAATGTTGTTCATCGTTCATGTTCTTAGATTGACGAATTGATCTTTCTGCAATGCATCTTTTCTATCTTATCATGTCCTTCCACTTGGAATGATCCAATGGCTGACGAAAATTTGCATAACTGAGATCTCAGATATTACCTCGCTTATCCTGTCCTTCCACTTTAAGATGATCCGACGAATGACGGGAATTCTGGTTTGATCTGACGGCTGTGATCTTCTTCAAATGATCCAATGGTCGAGATTTACTTCAGCTCTCTGATCTTCAAGAGTTTCAAATCTCAAACTGAAACTCTCGGTGTGAATTCTACGAAGCGTAACCTCCTCACATATTTAGACCCGAAACAAATGTTGTCCAATGATCAAGATCTTAGATCAACAACTCGATCTGTCTACGGTGCAACTTTGCTTTGGATTAAATCCAACGACTCTCCATATTTGCTTATCCTATCCTTCCACTTAAATCAATCTGGCAGTTGTTGGTCCTCTGGATCAGTGATCCAATGGCCATTGTTTCTCTTCCTCTTGATCTTCTGATCTCTACGACTTACAAGGTTTTCTAAGTGTTCACGGGTCTCGACCTTTTCTCCTCCTGGGAGTCTGTCTCTTGGACCTCGTCTGCACTTCTAGAAACCACTATCTCTTACGAGCTTTCTCACTCGAGGTTTGGTTTGTTGTTGTTCTTTCCATCAATGACAAGAACATTCTTCCTATAAACATGCTAACAATCTCCCCCTTTGGAATTGATGGCAACCCTGAAAGGATACACTATTTTGCTTAGACCTCCAACTGTAGCATACAGAAAACACCTTTTCTCCCCCTTTGACATCGATGTCAAAGAAAGCAGGCTCCCCCTGAGTTATTGCAGTACTTTTCGGAGGTGTCATATATTCAACAAATACATACTCCCCCTGACAGGATGGACTATTTAGCTTGATAACGGGGTCACGCCCAACTTCTGGCATAGATTCTCAAACTGAGATTTTGCAAGCGGTTTAGTAAAGATATGAACAATATGATCTTTGGATGGAATATAACGCAAAGAAACAATAGTGTTGGTCACTTGTTCCCTTAATAAGTGATACTTGATGGGTATATGCTTGGTCTTGGAGTAAAATACATGGTTATTTGACACACTAATTGCACTGGTATTATCACAATGAATTGGGATCGGTGCAGTATATTTTACCTCCAAGTCTGCAAGTGTCTAAATCATCCACAATACTTGGGTACATCAAGTGGCAGTTGGAATGTATTCATCTTCTGTAGTTGATAAGGAAATGGAACCTTGTTTTTTGTTCAACCATGATACAAGGGAATCTCCTAAGAAGAATGCACCTCCACTCATGTTTTTCCTTTCATCCACACAGTTAGCCCAATCAACATATGAATAGGTTGATAGATGAAAATTTTGATTCCTAGGATATCATAGGCCATAGTCCATTGTTCCTTTCAAGTATCTGAATATTCTTTTGACAGCTAACAAATGACTCTATTTAGGTGCAGCCTAATACCTTCCTACCATTCCAACAACATGCATTACGTCTGGATGGGATGTTGTGATGTACAATAGGTTGCCTATCATAGACCTATATGAAATCTGATCAACATCAGGTGAGTCACCATCCTTTATTAACTTGCATCCAGTGACCATAGGTGTGCTCATAGGTGTGGAATATTCCATTTGAAACCTTTTCAACATTTCTCTTAGATATTTCTCCCGAGAAAGAAATAATCCTTCAAACCTCTGAGTAATTTGCAGACCAATAAAAAATGATAGTTCCCCTATCATAGACATTTCAAATTCAGACTGCATGGCAGAAGAAAACCATTGGACTAATGAAGCATTATAGCTTCCGAAGATGATGTCATCTACATAGACCAACACAATGAGAAAATCATTACCCTCTATTTTGATATATAGATTGTTGTCAATTGTTCCTCTCTTGAACCCTTTGTCTTGAAGATACTTATCCAGTCTGTAATACCAGGCACGAGGAGCTTGTTTCAACCCATATAAGGATTTCTTCAGCTTGCAGACAAAGTCAGGGTTATCTGACAGTTGGAAACCCTCTGGTTGTTCCATATAGACTTCTTCTTTTAGATCTCCATTCAGAAAAACTGACTTGACATCCATTTGATAGACTTTAAATTGTTTATGACAAGCATAGGCAAGAAACATTATGCTAGTTTCTAATCTTGCTATGGGCGCAACTGTTTCATCAAAATCCAGTTCTTCTATTTGAGCATATCCTTTGCAGACCAATCTAGATTTATTTCTTACAATATTTCCTTTCTCATTCATCTTATTTTTGTAGAATCATTTTTATCCTATTACATTTTTATTTGTTGGCCTAGGAACAAGTTTCGAAGTGTCATTCTTTTCAATCTGGTCCAGTTCCTCATTCATTTTTTTTAACCAATTTCCGTCTTTACTGGATTCATTACATTTCTTGGGTTCCACCATGGATATGAAGGCTATATGTGTTTGCTCAGTGTCTTTGATTATCCTTCTCATGGTTTTTACACCTTTGTCTTTCTCACCAATTATTTGACTTTCAGGATGATTCTTTTGAGTAATTCTGAAGGAAGGATTTGATTTTGATTGTTGTTCTGACTCTTCTTGTATGGGTGTCTCTTCTCCATCTGATTCTTGGACCTGTTCATCTTCAATTTCAGCGGTGTCCTTTATAGTAGACTCAATATTGCTCACCTCTCTTAGTGGAACTCCATCATCAACCTTTATATCAATGCAATCAACTAATTTATGCAATTGTTTATTAAAGTATCTATATCCTTTACTATTGGTATCATATCCTAAGATGATGCCTTCATCATCCCTGTCATCATACTTGCCAAGGTTTTCATTATTATTCTTTATGTAGAACTTACTCCCAAAGACTTTGAAGTGTTTGATTGAAGCATTTCTTCCATACCACAGTTCATAAGGTGTCTTTTCACTATGTGGTCTGAGGTGGGTTTTGTTAAGACTATGGATTGTTGTGTGTATTTATTCTACCCAGTAAGTTTGGCCAATGTTCTTCTCATTCATCATTGACCTGGCCATTTGTTGAATTGTTATGTTTTGCTTGTCAACTACTCCATTTTGTTGTGGAGTTCATGGGATTGTGTATTCTCTCTTGATCCCATGCTTATCACATAATTCCTTGAAATCACTTGACATAAATTCTCCTCCTCTGTCTGATATTACTTCCTTTAACCTCTTGCTTGTTTGATTCTCAATTAAAGCCTTAAATATTTTAAATTTCTCAAATGATTTAGCTTTTTTTTTTAGAAAATCAACCCAAGTAAGTCTGAAGTAATCATCAATGATCAACATAAAGTAGTTTTCCTTCATTGTGCCTTCCTGTCTTGATGGTCCACATAAATATATATGAACTAATTGGAGTGGTTTCTCTGTTGAAGTAGATCTCTTGGATTTAAACTGTGTCTTGGTTAGCTTTCCTACTTGGCAGGGTTTACACACAAAATCTTGTGGCTTTAATATTCTTGGAAGATCTTTTACTACCTCAAGATTTTTGAGTTTGATTAAGTTGTCAAAGTTTAGGTGTCCAAGTCTCCTATGCCATAACCAAATTTCATCATGTTTTCATAGATGACACTCTTCTCTATGTTCTTTCAGCACATATACATAATTATCTATCCATATGCTTTTAGCCATCACTTGTCCTGAGTTTACAGACTTTATCTTACAATCTTTGGAAATGAACACCACTTCACATCCTCTGTCACACATTTGACTTACACTGAGAAAATTATGTTTTAGCCCATCTACAAGAAGAACATCTTGGTCTTTTCCTTTACCATTACTCAAACTCGCCATCCCTTTACCCTTGATTTTACCTGGTTCATCATTTCCAAAGGTTACATTTCTTGTTTTTCTTTTACTTATAGACATAAACTTATCCTTCTCTCTAGTCATGTGCTTGGAACATCCATTGTCGATATACCAGGGGTCTTTTTGTTTTTGAGATGAAAGCACTAGACCATATTTCTCACTATCCTTCTTTTTCCATGTGATGGCATTTCTAGCTAAGGGATTTATCCTTGGATCTGCCTTGTAATTATTCAGATGATAGTTTGCAGCTTTGTGGCCGAAGTTATGACAGTTATAACATTCGAGCTCATTGTTCAATACGTCAAAGTGATTGGTGCTACGTTGTCTATTCATTGGATTCTTAGTTATATGTTGCAAATATTGTTTATTTCTTGACCTCCTCGGTTGCATGTCTCTAAGCTTAATTTGACAAGTTGCAATCTTATGACCAAAATTAGAACAGTAAAAATAGTAACCATGGAAGAAATTTTGGTACCTAAAGGATGGCCTTCTTATTGGAATTTGTTGCTCCATCTTCTGATATCTTTGTTTTTTATCAGGGATCATCTTGTCTTGATTAGGTTTTGGTGGCATAGTACTCATATGGTCTGATTGGATGCTGACTTGGAACTTGATCATCATTACTGGTTGTTTTCTTTCTAGTTGTTTGTTGCTTGAACCATTCACCTAACATAAACCAGTCTTCAACAAAGGATATCTTTGTTTGCTCAGAATGTCCTTTAGTTCTGCTATGTCTTTAATGCTTGGAAGATTTTGGAGATACAATGTTTAATTAAGCTTCTCCATCTCTTTTCTGGATTTTACTACCTCTTCTTCCAAGGCTTCACATCTTTCCTTCTTCTCTGATAACTATTGTTTCATAATGTATTCTATTTTATTTGCCTCTTCTAATTCCACTTTTAGCAGGGAAAAGTCTTCATCAGGTTTTTTACTGTCTTTCTCGAACTATATCAACAATTGTTTTTTCTTTTTCTTCTTAGAAATGAGTCTAGCAATTTCTTCTAGAGCACTGATCAATTCTCCTTCCAAGTCAACCACAACTTCTTCATCGTCAACATCACTTCCTGTGATTTTATTATCATAGTCTTCTTTGGCCATAAGAAAAAATTCATTAACCGTGTCTTCATAGGAAGATTCACTATCTGTGTCTTCTGAATAGTCATCATTGTTTAGACATTAAATTTTGTTTTTACCAAATCTCTTGGGTTTGTTCTTCTTTTCACCTTCAGAATTATAATCCCACTTCTTGTGTGGAAACTTAGATGCAAAGTGACCTATCTTTCCATAGTTAAAAATTTTGAAGAGAAACTTGCCTTGGTACTTTCCTGATCCTTTCTTTAGTCTTCTCACAAATTTTGCTTCAATTTTATCAGGCTCAGATTCCTTATTCTCATCTACCTTAAATGATGCTTCTCTAGAGGTGGGTTTATCTTTATCTATCCTCATTTCATAAGAAGCCAAAGTTCCTAGGAGTTGGTCAATAGGCAGAGATTTTAAATCATTAATTTCTTCTATAGCAGAGACCTTTGGGTTGAATGTAATGATCCCAAGCCATTATGCAAGGATCATCACTGTTTTGGTGTCTTTTTAAAACTTTTTCTGAGTGAGGTATTTCGTCAAACACTTTGTTGATCTACCTTTTAGATGTGTTTATATGTGTGTATGC
>SNQJ01S0004030.1:62691-77942 GCA_010110895.2 Picea sitchensis | reverse complement strand
CCAAAGTGACTTTCATTTTATTAATATTTAATTAATTAATTAAATCACTTTAATTAATTAATTAACCTTTTTACCTTTGAAAAGCTCCTTATCTCTCCTTGTGGCTTCCTTGGCCATTGAAAGTCACTTCTAGCCATCCCATCTTGTAGTGTTGCTCCTCTCGATTCCAATGAGCTATTACACTGAGAGGTTCCTCCGAGTAATGTGCCCAAAATGCCCTCTTCAGTGATTTTAATTAACTTATAGCTCAAAATAGTCAAAATCATGGAAATCATCGGAATGGAATGAAACCAAATCCAACCTGTGTGGAATGGCTCATGATGATGGAATATGATGATAAATGCCAACTGGACCCCACAATGCCTCTCAAATACCATTGTATTCGCTATAACATCCATCTGGCTACTCTGGTCATCATAAGTCTCTGCCCTGTGATGATGTCCCAAAGTGGGGACATTACATTGAACCTATCTAGCAGAGATCTCAAAAATTTCTGAACTACAAGGATTGAGGCTTGGTGGCCTCCAAAAGAAAGAGAACCCTATGCAAAGCCTCATGGATAGAGATGAGGTAGAGAAAAAAATATAATTCCACATAGGTATCCATGTTGGTGAAGAAAGTGGGCTATGATCCCCTCGATTACATATCAGTGAGTGAAGGTGTTTGACCTCACAGAGTGATCCATAAATGGTGATCCTATGGCCTATCCATTTTATCAACATGTATTCTTCAATAAAAAAATTATTTTGTTCTCTATTCTTTGGCTTGTTTATTGCTTGGTTTGCATTGTTTTTGGTCCCTAGACCATACCAACTAAGTTCCCAAAATGTGTGTATGGGAAGGTTTAGGCCCAACACTCAATAAACAATTATCTGTGTCCAAGACCAACAATGAAGGAAATGCTTAGTGGGCGAATTTAGTCATCCAACAGTGGGGGAAAATGCCCATGGGGAAAATTAAGTTAACCAGTAGTAAAGAAGATGTTTTGTGGGTGTATTTAGTCATTCAATAGTGGAGAAAAACACCTATGGGATGAAAAACACCAACTAGATGAATTAAGTCGACCAGGAAGAAACAAAATTTTCTAAAATGCCCAGAGATTTAGACACTCATTTATGGATAAAAATGCCTAGAGATGAAGTAAAACGCTCGGAGAGGTATAAATTCACCCATGAAAGAGTAAATTTGCCTAGCAGTAAAATTGAATGCCTAGAGAGGTATAAATTTTCCCAAACAAAAGTAAATTCACCCAACAATAAAATAAAATTCCTAGAGAGGTATAAAATCACCTAAGCATAAGTAAATTCGCCCAAAAATAAAATAAAACACCTAGAGGAGGAAATATTGTAGGTGAGTGTAAACTCAATAAACAAGAAAAAATAAATCTCAGAGAGGATTTAGCTAATGAAGCTTGCATCTACTAACCAAAATAGAAATTTCAAGCAATAAAACTCAAACCAAAACCACAATATACCTCCATAAATAATATTACACCCACATAGTATAAACAATAGAGATTTATTTTGCTTGGGAAATTCATTACAATTGGTGAGCTATGCATGCCCAAAAATCTCATGCATTGTTATTCATGAAAAAAAATGCAGATGCCCATGTCTCATAGATGCATTTTCTCATCACGGACAGGCTCCTTGACTCCTTCGTCCATCGATTTTCAAGAAGGTTTCACTCTTCGATCTCTCATCTATGCAAACTTACCAAGTTCTCCTTGCCTCCCTTGTTCCTCATTATTCACTACAACCTTCATTTTTAATGAGATTCCTTTGGAAGGAAACCATCACAATGGTTCGCTTCCACTTCCAATTTTTTCCAAAAGGACAAAATAAAAATAAAAATAAATATTACATTCTTATTAGAAATTTACAAGAAGGTTTGACAAAGATCCAATTCGAATCATAGTGTTAGTTTCCCTCTATCAACAAATGGGCTTAAGACATGTCTAAGAAGCCAATTTGGTTTAAGTGGCCCTTTATAGGATGTTTTTTAGTCTCTACACACACATGTGCACATATATCCATCTTATCTTAAGATATTTTAAGCACCAAGCACTAAGAAATTTACATCTTAATTTCTTTTTTATCTGGTTGGGCCCTCCGTTTTGAAAATTTTGTAATTTTGGGAAAGCTTTGCGGGACAACTGGAAGATTAAAAGAAACAGAAACAATTAAATGTGTCGAGAGCTAACTAAAAGCATAAAATAAATGGAAACAATCAAAAGTTGTGTGAGCTAGCTGTAAAATTGGTGGAAAAAGGTCAAAAGCATTGGGTGCCAATGGTAAGCCGAGAAGATAGCGGAAGAAGGGATTCAAGAAGCGAAAAAGGAAAAGTATAAATAAGAAGACAATGTAATGAGAAAAGGGTTAAGATACTACAGTGTTGATGAGATATAGAGAGATTATATTTGTTTTTATTGTTTGAGTTGGGATCCAGTTAACATAATCATATCCAAATATTGTAATAATCATTGTTGGTATTCTTGTTGCAATCACAACAATGTTTTGGTTCAGTAATGAGTCGTAAGGATTTATATCTTTTTGCGCAAGAGAATTTATTGGAGAACCATGTTGCATACCGATTTTGGTACTGAAGATGCTAATATAATGGAATGTTTTGGGCCCTAAAATTTATTTTAAGTTGATCTTTTATGTTGTGAATAATCTATGTTTATGTTGCGAAACTACCTACTTCTTATTTATCTAGTTTTTGGTTATTATCTTTGCATGTCTTTGGGCGCTAATATATGAGTCTGAGTAGCATAAACTCGATATGATGTTGCATTATCCTTAAATCACTTCATCTCATAGTGTTGACCATGCTTCGGGTGAGACCTCCTTCCCTTGCATAAGGTTGAATATTCCAGCGTTCCTAGACTACAATGGTGCCTTTTGTTGGTAACTTTCGAGAACCCTGGTCTCGATCTTGCGCCAACAAATGGTTTCGTTGTCAGGACCAAGATTTAAAGGGATATTTTAGAGTATGCCTAATTGGATCCACAAGTATGAGGTTAGGGACAGGAAAAAATGTGCGACGTGTTTATACAACACAAAGTCGAGTTGCGGAACAAAATATTTAGGGTTGTAATTTTTTTTTTTTTCTATTTAGAGCCTACTAGTGACCAATACGATATCTTTTGGCTTAAGTTTCCCGAATAGTTATATTAGTGGTTATATCGGCTACACGAATCCATAGAATATAAATATTCGATCAAAAAGAGAAATATTGCATCGTTATTAGCCTAAAATTCATGTTAGGTGACACTGAATTGGCTGAGGATTGTTGAAGAGAAAATTTGGGATTTTTCTTTGTTGATGCACATGTCATAAGCGTCTGAGAAGTCTTGAAGAATTTGCTTGATTTTAAGGGCCTATTTGACTGTTGTAGTGGCCATTAGCATTGTGTCGTCCACAAATTGTTGGTACGTGGCGGGTTTTTTTTCCCCGTGAAGAGAGAGAGCCTTCTAGTTTCCTTGCTCCACTTCTGCCTTGATGGCCCTGCCTAAGCCTTTCGCCATCAAAATGAAGATAAAGGGGGAGAGAGGGTCTCCTTGATGAATTCCACAGGAGGGGGAGAAGGTTGGGGAGGGGGAGCCATTGACAAGGATTGAGAAGAAGGTCGTGGAGATAAGATATTTTATCCAATTGATCAAAATCTTTTCGAAGGCAAAGGCTACTAGGATATTGTAGATGAAGTTCCAGTTTAGGCTATCAAAGGCTTTATGAGCAGACATATTTTCTTCGAGGTGTGGAAGGAATTTTTAACATGATGTTGTCCAATATGTGTCTTCCTTATACATAGTTTGTTTGCTTAGAAGAAATTAGGAATAGGAGGAGGGGTTAAAGTCTGTTGGCAATGATTTTGGAGCTGATTTTGTAAATGAAATTGCACAGGGATATCGGGCGGAATTTGTTGGGATTTTCCACATTTTCTTCTTTGGGAATGAGAGTGAGGAAGGTGGCATTGAGAGAAGGGAGCACTTTTTGAAATTTGTGGGAGTCTTCCACCACTTCCAATACTTCGTTCTTTATTACCGGCCAACATGCTTGATATAAATCTACTACAAATCCATTAGGGCCTGGGGACTTTACTTTGGGAATTTCCCAGATGGCTTGTTCCACCTCTTCCATGGTAATTTGTCTCATCAGGGATTCATTATGATCTTCATTAAGAATTTTGGGAATGAGATGAGTGATTTTTTTTATTGCTCCATTTCTGTGTTGTTGGGGTTCATGCATTAGGGAGATGTAATATTGCATTAGTTCTGATTGGATATCTTGATGGTTGCTAACTTTGTTCCTTTGATTGTGTCTCAGGGAGGTTATTTTGTTCTAATGTCTTCGTTGGATCATCGAGTTGTGAAAGAAATTTGAGTTTCTTTTGCCTTCTCTTAGCCAGAGGACTCTTGATTTCTAGCGCCAGAGAATTTCTTCCTACTTTTCTCTGATAGAGATTTGACTCAGTATTGTAACTTCTTCATCTACTAGCTCTTGAGATCGACCATTTGTAATCATCATTTGTTGAATTTGTTGCATTCGCTCTTGAAGTTGGTTTTTGTCTTTGAAAATGTTGCCAAATTATGTTTTATTCCAGGATTTGATTTATTGTTGCAAGTTATTCAAGCGTTGTTGGAATTTGTACATTGGGGAGCCAGAATTAACAGTCGTCACCTACCACCATGAGGGAAAGTTTGAGTGGAAAGAAGGATGGTTTAGCCAAACGGATTCAAAGTGGAAGGGGCAATTTTTCGAGTTGGCTTGGATGTCAATAAGGAGGTGAATAGGCCAATGATCAGAGCCATGATAGGGAAGAATTGAGCCTTCAAGGACAAATTTTTTGAGCAGAAGAGATTCTAAAATTAGAAAATGATCCAAGCAGGAGGATATTTGATGCAGGCATGAGCGATGATTACTCTGTGTGAAGATGCCATTCGTAGTTTCCCAATCCACTAAGCTTAGGTTGTTGATGGTTTCTTTGAAATTTGTAGAATCAGGGTCGAGGCGATTGAGACCTCCACATTTTTCTGAGAGGGAGGTTATAATATTGAAGTCTCCAACTAGAAGGCATGGATGATATTCAATGAGGGGGCTTGGGAGGTGACGGGAGTGGAGGAAATCTATTTTACCTTGGGCATCTTGAGGTCCATATACATTTGTGATGTAACCACTTTGGTCTGATCCTATTGGTTGGAATTTGGCAGAGATTGATTGACGAGTAGTGAAGAAGGGAGAGAGGGAGATGTCAGAAGGGTTCCATAGGATGGCTAATCTGCATGAGGCCCCCTCTGTGTCTACCACTACAGCTTGGAATCCTCACCAACACTTTGCGGCTATTTTTTCCAGGGTTTTAGAGTTACATTTTGTTTCTTGGATCATTATGATTCATTGAGGGTTTTTCAATGGAGATTAAGGTCTTCAAGCTTCTTTGTTTACTTGGGCCATTGAGGCCTCGAACATTCCATGAGATGACTATCATTGAGAGGGTTGGGTTTGGGAGGAAAATTTCTCCGCCATGCTCTTGAGTCATCTTGAATTTAGGAGATGTTCGCCTAATTCTTGTAATAATTTCTTATTGGAGGCTCTTCCTCGTTTCTTGTCATATTTTGGAACCTTGATTGGTTTTTTTCTTGTAGAAAGTTTTATTCCAAGAGAGGAAGAGGAAGAGTGCTTACCTTTTGTGATGTTATCCCTTTCTCTTTGATTCTTGATTTTATGAGAGCACTTTTCAGTGGCTTGATTTGGTGTTCTGGTATTGAATGTTCTTCTTTCCTTTCACATGCCACCATTATGCTTTGCAAGTTTAAGTCCTCGAGCTCCATGTTTTCCAGATCTTCCAAATCTGGCTTTGAGGAGTCATGGTGGCATCCTGATCCTGATGCAGGGGGGTTGGAGTTGGGGGAATGGGGGACATAGGGGTGATAGGGGTCTTGTCTTGACAAGGCGATGAGATTGGTTGGATCTCGGGAGTGGGGTTGGGGTTGGATTTGTCTGGCTCATAAATTTTTTCCAATGATTTGAAGCTATTGCTTGTGCGAGGACCTTTGGGGTTTGGCTCGGTTGAGATTTTATTTTGGGCCTTGCGTTTGGCTCGAAATTTTCGAAGCCTTCCTCATCCTTATCGGCTTGGGATTTGGGTTGTTCTGATAGCTTGTTCAGAGGGCAGTCCCTAAAAAGGTGCCCAAGAGAATGACATTTTCTGCATCAAAAGGGAATGTGCTCGTAGTGAAAGGTTTGGTTCCAATCATTGTCCTTGTATCTGAGGCAAATTGAGGTTGACAGAGCTTTAGAAACATTCAGGTAGATGCAGATGCAAACATAGGAGGTGTATCGGCCTTGTAGGGTGGCATCCGCTATCCAAACAAAGGAACCTAGAGTATTTATTGCCTATGCCTTCTAGGATTTTCGGGTGCCAATACTCCTGTGGAAACGAATAAAGCCTAATTCAGACTGGAGGCGTTGTCAAATCTTCCTTCTTTGAGCTAAAATTTTCTTTCCATATGCGCATATAGAGACCAACTGAGTTAAAAAAGTATGGGCCTTCTTGAAAGACTCGTTCTTGATCCTTGACTTGGTTGAATATTGTCATAAAGAAACCTTTGGAGCCGAGTTTGAGGGAGATGTCACCTTTTGGCTTCCATATGGTTTTGATCCAGCACATGAGCGTTTTCTCTGATGGCTAGAGGCACATGAATTTGTGGATCATGGCATGGTCTTGCATGTATTATATGCTAAGACCAAGAACCGGGGACAAGATTTCATAGTGAGGGATTTCCTTTGATTGCGGAATGCAAGTCAAACACTGATTTTTCCTTTCGTTCGGTAGCGATTGGTTCTTGGTGGAGGGAGCCTTTGAGCTATTTGAAGCCTCCTTTGGCATTTTAGTTTCCATTGGGTTGAGCGAGTTAGGAGTCACATGAGTGGAAGTTGGTTGGGGAGATGGGCGACTGCTGCCAACCACCACATTAGGGAAGGAGGGGGCGACTCCTCCTTGAGCGAAGGCCGCCATTGCTAAATCAAGGTTGTAGGCATGAGGGTTGGGGGAACTTGGAGAGCTTGTTAAGGTAAAATATATTAACATATTTAAAATAAAAATAAAAATAAAAATAAAATATAAAAATATGATTAATTAACTATATTATAATTAGTTAAATTATGGTTTAAATTAAATATTAGTAATTATGAGTAACATAATTAATCACTTTTCCCAATTAAAAGTTAATACCCATAACATTTCCATCATCAATACTGGACTAGTGAAACAAATTTGATCATTTTTCAATTTCGACTAGTGAAACAAGGCCATCAGTTTTTCGGAAATAAATTATGAATATTGAAACAAAGGGCTTCAAAGTACTTTATCACTGTTTAAAAATAAAAATCACTTGGACCATTTGCTCCAATTCTGTCACGCCCAATGGTATTCAGCGGCATTGATTGCAGGGTGCGATTCTTCCTGCCTCGAATCAACGGAGGCACCTGTAATGGTACTTGTGGGTGTATAGTCTGCATTAGTATTACCAGCAGAGGAGCAATTCCCACCCTGAGGAGCAATTGGTGATGCAGTTGGGGTACGCAACGTTCTCGTTCCATAAAACTCTATCAGTTGACTGCAAATATTTTCAAGCTGAAGAATAGACAGATCGAACTCCAGAAACCAAGGGTTCTCTGTATCCAATGGCAACTGGACGTGGAGAAACTTGGATGCCAGAAAGAAAGCCGCACCAGCGACTTGGCGGGGTTCGAACTGGAGACACACCGTCGTCATCAATCCATCATTCACAAAGTTCCAAGAAACCTGTGCAAACTGAGAATGCCATCGTTCAGCGTTGAACTTTTTGAGGGCAGAGACGAGGGGTTTGTATGGGGTTTCGATGTCGAGATCGAAGTTGAGCGTAGAGAGAACTAAATGCTCGCCCTTCAAGAGTAATTGCTTCCTCTGCTGGAAGAATTGGGGGTCTTTTATGAGTTCCGCAGTGGCTGGGTCTGCTTTTTCATGGAGGACTTCGTAGGAAAGCCGAGTCAGATCTTCGAATAACTTCCTTCGCACCTCCGTGATTTTGTTGGCGAGGAGCAGGCAGCTGGTCGCGATTGTATATCTGTCGTTCTTGCTGTGAGATTGGCGGAGATAGAATCGGTGGCAGAGTATGATTGCTGTTGCGATGGTCACCTGGGGTAGCCCTAATTCCATGGCCACATGTTTTATAAAACGGCAGTACGATTTCCTGAGGCGATCTTCTTTCGCAAGGTCGATTCCATCGATTCTGGAAGGGCTAGATTCGTCTATTTGGGGTCTGGTGAAATACCATATCTCGCCCAGTCCATCGATTCTGGAACTGCTGGATTCGCCGATTTGGGATCCGGTGAAATACCATGCCTCGCCCAGTCCCGCGAAGTCAGCGGGCATTTTTGCATGAAAGGGATTCGACACCGCGACGTGTAAACGGATGATGAGATTGTGGATATAGGGCAATGGTTGGTAGGATGGAGAAGAGGTTTTTTATATAGTGGTGAAGAAGCGGAGGACTTCATGGCCATCCCACAGTAATATCCGAAATATTAAAGATGTCTTCACGGCATATGGGTCACCCCGGGATGATAGTTACTGGTTTGAGAGTAACCGTGTATTTATAGGGTTTTAGATGTATATATATATATATATATATATATATATATGATAGTTTGGTAGATTATTTTAATTGGTTTAAATAAGTAGTGAAGATTTTAAATAGTTTTAGTTAAATAGATATAGGTTGTACTACAATAAAATTAAAATTATTTTTAGTATTATTTAAAAAATGTGACTAGTTATTTGGAGTGTTTTCCCAAAAACATTTATAAGAATATGAATTTGCAATCAAAGCATATAAGTTAAAAAAATATTTGTAAAACAATAATTTTATTAAATTTAAAATTGTAATTTTAGTAAAGTTTGTTTTCGGATTCTAGTGATAGTAAACTAGAAAAGATTAAAAAGGGTAAAATGTTTAGCCTTTTTCCATATATATAGAGTGTGTGTTTTTGCAATTGGGTCTAACTTGAATGGTTAAGAAGAGTAAATGTTATCCTCTCCACCTAAGTTCAAATCTTGCTAGTGATATATTTGTCCCTTGTGCACTAATTCAATTAGCAAGGTATCAACAATCTCACTCTCCCTCAAGTGCCTAAGGGTGGGATATGTTTCCAAACATATTAACCCAAAGGGTTGGCTTAAGTGGTTTGACTTGCTATGCTAAATCTATATTGGCCAAGGAGATCACAACGTCGAATCCACTTAGGTCACTTTGGGTTAGGCATACATGTTGTCCATAGATGATGTTTACATCAATGTTATTCATGGATGTGAGGCTATGGCAAAGCTATATTGGCCAAGGAGATCACAACGTCGAATCCACTTAGGTCACTTTGGGTTAGGCATACATGTTGTCCATAGATGATGTTTACTTCAATGTTATTCATGGATGTGAGGAACTGCATGGAGAAATGTTCCATGTAGATATATAGATATGAAGATGAGTTATCTTACATCGAGACCAACATTGGTTTATTGGACCTTAAGTAAATTGATAAGGAGATAATTGATTTATTAATTGTTTCATCAACATGTGGCTTAATGGTTGGGATGGGGCACCACCATGTAAATAGTCTAGGTTCAAACCCTAGTGGGAATAGAGCCCCTCTGTGTGTGTGAGCGAAGGTGTTTGACCTCCTGGAGTTAGTTCCCCTCCATCAACAATGGAGCTTAACACATGTCTAATAAGCCAAATTTGTTTAAGTGGACCTTAATAGGATGGTTTTTTAGTCCACACACACCCACACACACTAGCATAGATCCATCATATCTTGAGATCTTTTAAGTGCTAAGCACTAAGAAATTTACATCTCAATTTCTTTTTGATCTTTCTCAGTGCATCATAAAGCCAGATTTAGGATAGATCTTGTATTAATGTTCGCATTTGGAAGCTATCAAGGGATCTAAGGTATAAAATTTTCATCCAAGACTAGTTAAGCAATAGACTTATAGGAGTAATCAACCAATATGTTGATGGGAGACACCATACCCTTAATAGGATGTTTTTTACTTTATGTACTAATCCAGGTGGATATTGGTGGCCACCCACCTCTTCCACTAATTAGGAACATTTCCCTATTTTGACAATTTTTCTACAATTTTTTAAGTCCTGAACTTTTAGCGCATTTTTGGGGCCCCAAGTAGTGTTTTTAGGCCCTGCGATGGATTAGGTTGACATAGGCACACCCAAAACTTGAACAAAATTCTTCTTCTCATTGAGATCTTTCCAACGAGCTATTATGTGCCCCAAACAAAGTTTGTATGTAGAAGGTCGTGGCGTTAGAAAGTTGATGTATTAACTAGACTCCTAGGGGCCCACATTCCTTTTGCCACTTCATCTCCTAGGATTATGGTTTTGGATATTTAGGGTTTTTTCGTCATAGGGTTTAGTACTTTATGTTAAAAGGTATTTTCTGTCTCTTGTAATGGTTCTACTTGCAAATGTGCATTAATCTACCACCATTCTAACTAGTTTGTATTGTTTTTTGTTTCACAGTATTTTCCTATTTCATTTATTAATAGAATTTGGTTCTCATTGTATTATTGTGCTCTTCGCAATCTTTATGTGTGTTTGTTTTCATTCATATCCTTTCCTTTCATTTCATTCTATATACAACCCAGATCAAGGGTATCAGAGCAATCTACTCTTTGTTGTTTCTCGATGCATGCCCCTAATGAGGTTAGGGTATAGAGAGTTGGGTCTCAAATTAATATCGCTTGGGGAAGACCACTCTTGCTAGCCCAAGCGTCCTCCCATGGTGAATGAAAAGGGCGATCCTATCAAGTTATTGCTCAAGGAATCCCACATGTGATAGAGGAAGGAGATGATGATAATTTCTCCCAAATCCTTCAGTGAATGTCAACGACGACTGAGACACCTTCAACACGAAACTATTTTAAAAATGTGACACCCTTCAAGGTACAAGTTAACTTTGATATTCCCTTATTTGCAGGAAATATAAATGTATATGCTTTGGAGAAATGGTTAAATCTGTTAGTGTTATTACTCTGTTAAAACAAAATCATACATCAAAAAGATCACCTTTGCACTCCTTAAGGCCCTTCCCCATGTCAAAGATTGGTAGGAAAGTTACTAGGAGAGACATGAAAGAGATGAGTCTATAACATTTAGGACTAAACCCACTAGGGCAACTTTTGTTGATGTCATCAAGGTGGAATTCTACCATGTTAGAAACTATAATGAACTGTACATGAGATGGACAACTTTGTGTCAAGAGAGAGATTAGACAGTGTCAAAGTACACCAATATATTCCATACTTTACACTTAGAGTTGGGTATCAGAGACTCTGTGTGGCATCTGATTTTGAAGTACCACAGTGGCATACACAACTACATCCAAACGTAGATGGATTTCTTGGACGTCTCATCATTGGGAGTCACTTATCATTATGTTGTCAAAATTAAATAAAAATTTAAGTAGGGGAATAAGAGAGAGTTTAGGTCTACGAATCTGCTACAACAGAAACATGGTAAATGTTTCCCTAACTAACAAAAAAAATGATAGAAAAAAGATAGCCAACCTTAAGATAACCAGTCCAAGCCACAAACAAAGAAGGGTAATGGGAAGTTGAAGGACATTGAAAAGTGGTGTGAGTTCCACAAAACCCCCAACACAACAGTGACGAATGTCACTCAAAACGATCATTGTTGGTCGAGCTAAAAGAAAAATAATTAGACCCTCGCTCGAACTTTGATTTGGAGTAAGATCAAGAAAAGTAGATCATTGATGTATAACCCGGTTAAAATTAAATAAATAGTTAAAATTAATTTTTAAAGATTCAATTAAATAAATAGTTAAAATTAATTTTTAAAAATAAAAAGAGATATTATGAAATAAAATTAAATGAGATTTAAGCATTAATTAATATTTAAAATAAATTTTAAGAAATAAAGATATAATTAAATAAATGGTTAATATTAATAGTTAAAAATAAAAAGATCATGATTAATTAATTGTATAGAGTTTTAGAAGAGTGAAAGAAACATTAATTCTTAATAAATATATTATTATATCATCTTTACATCTTTAAAAAATTGAATTTAACTTAAATATAATGTTTAAAATAAAAAATATCTAATTTATTTTAATTAAATAAAAAAATTAAATTCAATAATATTAATTAAAAATTAAACAAAAACTATTTTTAACCAAATCAATCCGTCATTAATCCATCGAAGTGGAGATATTCCCTCCCCGGATGGGGTGTCATCCAGTTTAGGAGGTAATGTGGTTGGCATGGTGGAGCCAACACCTAGCTCGAGACAACAGATGGATGCACTCAACATGCAACACGACACATAGGGAATTAACCTAGTCCTGAAACATCTGATGTTGTTTCTCGTTGAAGCGACTCGAGTCCCTCCTTCCCTTGGGTTCCTCATGCTCAATCAATGCAGGTTCTCTAATTTTAGTACATTTCAAAATTTTTTTAGTGGATATAGATTAATTAGGATTTATGTTTTTAAAATTTTAAGACATTTGTTGTGTTCAGTTTTCCTTTTGGGGGCAAGATTTGTGTTTTTATCCCAAGACATAGTCATGGTTTCTTTGGGATTTGGAACAATAGTGTCTTTCTTGTAAATTTTGCTCATAATTAATACGATAGATACTTAAAAAAATATAATATACTAAGTTATAGATTCAAGATTAATAATTAAAAAAATAAAAATTAAGATAAAATGTTATTCAATTTTGGAAAAAATGAATATTAATTATATAAAAATTTACTTAAATGATGTTTTTGAGATGAAATGATGAAAATCAAAATAAAATTGAAGATAAAATATTATTAAATTTAAAAACAATTAAATATCAATTATATAGAAGACTAACTTAAATGATTTTTTGGAATGAAATGATTAATTTCAAATTATATAAAATACTTATTTAAATGATTTTTTGGGATGAAATGATCAAAATCAAGATAGAGAGATGTAAAGAGAGTTTTAAGGTTTCTATTTGAAATGGTTAAAAAAGAGGACATATTCATAATCTTTAAAATATACACTTAAACAATTTTTTTTTTGGATGAAATGATCAAAATCAAGATAGATAGATGTAAAGAGAGTTTTAAATTTTCTAGTTGAAATGGTTAAAAAGAGAGGAATATTCATGATCTTTTTAGAATATTAAAAAAAATATTCATAATTTTTTAGATTATAAAATATATTTGTAATAAAAAAAATTAATTTAATTTTAATAAAAATTATGAAATAGAAATTTAGATAGAAATTAATATTTAAAATTGATTTTCAAAAATAGAAATTTAAAAATAATAATTAGAAATAATAAAATTATGATTGTGTTTAAATAGTGAAGGAAATCATTACTTTTTAATAAATATATTATTATCGTTTTTTATATGCAAAGCACTCATTTAGACATTAAGGTTAGATAAAATTGGAACATGCAAAGCACTCAATTAGGCATTAAGGTTAGATAAAATTGGAACATGCAAAACACTCAATTAGACTTAACTCAATTAGACTTAAGGTTAGACAAAATTAGAACATGGTTAATCTTCACTACTTAATAAATATCATCTTTAAATAATATCATGTTTTAAAACAATATCATCTATATACTTGATAAATTTGTATTAAATTATGATTTAAAATCAAATATTGTTTTCAAACAATATCATCTACACTTATATATTTATATTAAATTATGATTTAAAAATAAATATTGTTTTAAAACAATATCACTTTGATAAATTTGTATTAAAATATGATTTAAAATTAAATAATATTTATTAACAAAAACCAAATATTTTTTAATCAGACATTTCAAATGTTGATAAATTTGTATTAAATTACTTTATTATATATATTGTATTAAATTAAATACTTAAATTCGTAGATCAGGAATATTTTATAAACTTTCATTATATGTAATCCACAAATTCAATACCATATAGCTCACCAATACCATGGCTGACTCTGTTTTTGAAAATAATTTAAACTATGAAAATCAACAACTATAGATTAGCCAATTAAATTAGAAATCCTCAAACAATAAATTTATTGTTAAAATTAAGTAAATATCTACGAATTAACTTTTGACATATTACAATGGAGTCTCATGAATCTTTTATAAACTTTCATTATATGTAATCCACAAACTGTACCACACTTCACCAATACCATGGCTCACTTTGTTTTTCAAAATAATTTATAATTAAACTATGAAAATCAACAACTATAGATTAGTCAATTAAATTAGTCATGAAAATCCTCAAACAATAAATTTATCGTTAAGGTTAAGTGAATATCTACTACTTAACTTTTGACATATTACAATGGAATATCAAGAATCTTTTATAAACTTTCATTATATGTAATTCACAAACTCAATACCACAGGTCAATAATACCATGGCTGATTTTATTTTTGAAAATAATTTATAATTAAACTATGAAAATCAACAACTATAGATTAGTCAATCAAATTAGTCATGAAAATCCTCAAACAATAAGTAAACATGTACCACTTAACTTTTGACATATTACAATGTAGTATCAAGAATCTTTTATAAACTTTCATACAATGGAGTATTAGACCATGTAAATCTGGACAAAATCTATATTTTCTGTTGTTTAAATTGCATTTTTGAATGAATAAATAAATTCAGCCTGCTGAAAAAATCAGAGGAACTTGACTTATACAAACTTAACCACTCAAATCTGCATATCCAACCCTTCCAAACAAAATCAAACTAAAAAATCACCACCACCACAAACAAGCAAACCCCGCAAAAAAAAAAAAAATTTCCAAACAAAAAAGTTTAGAATACTCTTTTAAAAATAAAAATCAGTTGGACTATTGCTCCAATTCTGTCACGCCCAATGGTATTCAGCGGCATTCATTGCGGGGTACGACCCGCCTGGAATCAACGGAGACAGGTGTAATCGTACTTGTGGGAGTATAGTCTGCATTAACATTACCAGCAGAAGAGTTGTTTCCGCTTTGAGGAGCAACTGGTGATGGAGTTGGGGTGCTCGTTTCATAAAGCTCTAGCAGTTGACTGCAAACATCTTGAAGCTGAAGAAGAGACAGATCGAACTCCCGCAACCAAGGGTTCTCTGTATCCAATGGCAACTGGACGTGGAGAAACTTGGATGCCAGAAAGAAAGCCGCACCAGCGAAT
>SNQJ01S0004030.1:37737-57354 GCA_010110895.2 Picea sitchensis | reverse complement strand
AGCCAAAACCTGTTGGAGAGGTCTTTTTGAAATTAATTTATGGAACAGAGTTCTCACAAAGAAATATCTAAAAGGATTAGACATCACCTCCTGGTTGCGTAAGGATGCCCACACCACCCAAAACTCTTCCATCATTTGGCAGAATCTGATGCATTCATTGTCGATTATCAAATGTTGGTTGGCTTGGGAAATTGGGACAAGGCAACGTATTATACTTGGGCATGACCCATTCATTGGCTGCTTGGATTACTATCAGCTCTCCAATTCACTCCTTCAGAAACTAAACAACCAATCCATTTATTTGTTAGCCCAAACCACTGTGAATGACTCAACGGAAGCACACCAACAATGGCTGGACACTAGACATTTGAGATTAAGTACTGCACACAACCTGGAATGGGAAGTATTCACCCAAAATCTCAGAAACAGTGGCATCCAATTGAGTAGTGCAAAGGACAAACTTTCATGGTCTTGGAATCGTTCAACTGGTAAGGTCACGACCAACTCAGCATATCAGTGCATACTCTACACAAATAAAATTGTCGTTGAAAAATGGTGGCATAAAGCAATCTGGATGGTGAAGGTAACGGTAAAAATAATATGTTTCATGTGGCTCTGCATAGAGGATCGCTTACTCACAGGTATCAACTATTAAAAGAGAGGTGGAATCGGTCCTTCAGTCTGCGCCTTGTGTCTAAAAGCAGAAGAGTCCACCACACACCTATTTGTGGACTGCCAGACCACTCAATTGATCTAGGTCAATATCCTCACTTCTTTGGGGATTGACAGTGAGTGGAAGAGGGTCACCATTGAAGAAAATTTAAAATACTGGTTCCTCAAACTACCAAACTTAAAACACATACCTTTTTTGATTATGTGGGAGATTTGGAAATACAGGAATAAAATCCTGTTTGAAAACTGGACCAAGAATGTTCCCGGGATTTACAAGAAAATTCTCCTTTCCATCAAAGAACATCCATATAAAGAGGAAGCAGATAAAACAGAAGTACTACTAAACCTAGTCTACTTCAATGACAACACTATTGGCTTCTTTGATGGTGCAACAACAACAAATAAATGTGGCATAGGTATTTACTTAAAAATCACACCCGGGCACAACATCCAAGAACATTTTGTTGGAGGAACAGGAAACAATATGAAAGATGAGATGATGGGATTATGGGGAATCCTTCTACTTGCCACACACTTCTCATTTAAAAAATTAATGGTGGCAGGCGATTCAAAGGTCACCATTGATTGGATAAGTGACAAAGCCAATCTAGATCTTAACTATCTCAACCATTGGAAGGAAAATATTATCACACTAAATCAAGGTTTTGAAACCATAAACTTCATGCACATCCATAGACAGTTTAATAGAATTGAGGACAACTTATCCAAGAAAGCTCTCAATGATAAACTAGGGTAGTTATTTTTCGAAGAGCATGTTAATGGAACTATAGTTAGATCTGGGGAACTACATATACTATAAGGTGGCATCAACCAGAAATACTATTGGGTTATAAAGTGTGCTAGATAAATAAAGTGACCTTAGGATTACACAGGTAAAAGATGTAGAAGAAGAATGTCTATTCCATTCATGGAATAAACGACTATTGTAAATTGAAAGTTTCATTTGATTCTAATAAGAATAATAATGAAACTGTTTTTTTTGTATGAAAAAAAAAACACATACATAGATATATGTAGTTGGAAATTATGTCTAGCATGAGTGGTTAAGAAGAGTAGTTGTTATCCTCTCCACCTAAGTTCAAATTTAGCTTGTGATATATTTGTCCCATGTGCATTAATTCAACTAGCAAGGTACCAACACTCTCAATCTCCCTTAAGTGCCTAAAGGTGGGATGAGGTGTTTCCAAACATATTAACCCCAAGCATTGGCTCAAGTGGTTTGACATGCCTTGCCGATGCCATATTCACCAAGGAGATCACAAGGTCGAATCCACTTGAGTCACTTGGGGTTAGACATACATGTTGTCCATTGATGACATTTACTTCAATGTTAATCATAGATGTGAGGAACTACATACATACATACATACAAAGATATATATATATATATATAGATAGATAGATAGATAGATAGATATATGATGATGATGATGATGATGATGATGATGATATTTCATTGAGACCAATGTTGATTGGACCATAAGTAAAACTGATAAGGATTTAATCAATTTATTAATTGTTTCATGAACATGTGGCTTAGTGGTCAGGATGGGGCATTGCCATGTAAATAGTTAATCAACATTATGAAAGCCACATAAAACAATGCAAGTTAATGTGGAATAAGTTAAATAAGCATGTAACTGAAAAGTTGAAGAAAATAATTAAAGGGGCAAGGAAATGGATTGGAGAGAAGGATAAGGAATGAGAAGTGAAGAGCCATGGTTGTTTTCCTTCCTTTACCCCCTAACTCTCTCTATTTATTCACTCTCTCTCATACTCAAAGGCATTTTTGACTAAGGAGGAGGAGGAGAGCATTATAAAAATTGGTAGACTTGTAGAAGAAGAATATATTGAGCACCATTCGACTATTTTTCCCAATTGGGTTCTCATTGAGTTAATTCCTCTGTGTGTCGAGTATGGTTAAATTGGCCATTATGTTTTATTATAGCTTGTTGGTTATAATTTGAATGGCTTATCTATATCTTAATGAGGGGAATGTAGAGCAACTTGTTGCATCTTGTTTTCATTATTGAGTGTATGTGAGCACATTGGTAATGGTGAACACACGTTCGGATAGTAATATTCACCTTTGGATGTATTGAGTGTTCCAACAATAGCTTCCTAGATTATCAACATTCTAAGAATCTTTCCCTCACTTTTGGTCATCTCAAGGATTTTTTCCTTGCATCCTAACCTAACCACCATTCTACCATGCCTCTAGTTGTCCATGAGATTGTTGGGGACGTTCTCTTAATGCCAATGAGTCCATAATCCATTGCATAAGTAGGTAGCCTTTTCTATGCTGCAATTAAAAATTTTCTTCCCACCCCACGAGGCGAGACCCAATCCTTCCTTCTTTGTTTCCCCGTGTTCTTCTTTTTTTGTCCAAACATTGTGGAAACCCTAGAAAAAGGATAGCGCACCCATAATTTCTCTTTCTTGTCCAAACTTGTTGTGGGAACCCTATCACAAGAAGAGAGCACCATGCATTGTTCTTGTTGTCAAAATGAAGCCAGTGAACTCTAGTTAGAGGAGAGATGCCACACACTATATTTTTGTCATTCTAAGGCTCAACGTGATCTCCAACCTCGGGAATAATCCCATGCTTTATTCCTCACTTCCCAAATGTTGCATGTTATCTCCATCTTGAGGAGTGACCCCATGCATGCAATCTGCTCGTGAACCTTACCATGTGGAGAAACCCATTCCAAATTTCACTTACTAGTTTCCAAGTGTAAACCCTAAGCTTAATGTGTTTCGTGCAACGCCTCACTATTCCACCTTCATCGTTGGAGAATTTCCTCTACTTCCAACACATATCACAATTCAACATGACATTAAATACTATGCTACCCAGGATAATAACACTTCTGTAGAAGAACTGATCATATCGAGCATGAGTGTCATGGTTGGAGGAGGTGGCAAATGAGTTGAGTGGAGTTGTGTCTATATGCAATAATTATTAGAGTGAGTGAACCAACCATGGGTGATATGTTGTTGTAGCAACCACACATTTATATTAATTAAATGGAACGTGGTAGAGAAGACTATAAATGATAGTTCTCTCATTTATTACTGTTGGAGCATCCGTCCTTGTCATTGTTGATGTCAGAAGGTGTTATAACTAATGTGGGAGCAGTGCATCCTTTCTATAAGTGATTTGACATCTGAGTGATGAAGAATTTATTACTTTTGTAGTTGTATTAACAACAATTTCCAATTTGAATGATGGATATATGAGTATATATTTGTTTGTTGTTGGAGTATTAAAGGAGAGTTGCATGTTGGCACTGCATTTACCAACAATGATCGATTTCTCAAAAGGAAAGGATGAACACTAAACCCAGGTGCAAAGGATTGAGGCTTGGTAGCCTCCAAAAGAAAGATAACCCTATGCAAAGGCTCATGGATATAGATGAGGTAGAGAAAAAAATATAATTCCGCATAGGTATCCATGTTGGTGAATAAAGTGGGCTATGATCCCCTATTACATATCAGTGTTTGAAGGTGTTAGACCTCCCAGAGTGATCCATAAATGGTGTTCCTATGGCCTATCCATTTTATCAACATAGATGCTTCAACAAAATAAATATGTTCTCTATTCTTTGGCTTGTTTATTGTTTGGTTTGCATTTTTTTTGGTTGCTATACCATACCAACTAAGTTCCCAAATTGTGTGTATGGGAAGGTTCAGGTCGAACACTCATTAAAAAATGATCTATGTGTCCAAGACTGACAATGAAGGAAATGCTTAGTGGGAAAATTTAGTCATCCAACAGTGGGGAAAAAATTGCCCATGGGGAAAATTAAGTTAACCAATAGTAAAGAAGATGTTTTGTGGGTGGATTTAGTCATCCAATAATGGAGAAAAACACCTAGGGGAAAAAAAATACCCATTGGATGAATTAAGTCGACCAACAAGAAATAAAATTCTCTATGGATGGATTTAGACACTCAGTTATGGATAAAAATGCCCAGAGACAAAGTAAAATGCCCATAGAGGTCTAAATTCACCCAAGAAAAAGTAAATTTCCCTAGCTATAATATAGAACACCTAGAGAGGTATACATTTTCCCAAACAAAATTAAATTCACACAACAATAAAATAGGATGCCTAGAGAGGTATAAAATCACCTAGGAATAAGTAAATTCTCCCAACAATAAAATAAAACACCTAGAGGAGGAAATAATGTAGGTGAGTGTAAACTCAATAAACAAGAAAAAATGAAGCTCAGAGAGGATTGAGCTAATGAAGCTTGCATGTACTAACCAACATAGAAATTTCAAGCAATACAACTCAAACCAAAACCATAATATACCTCCATAGAGAATATTACACCCACATAGTATAAACAATAGAGATTTGTTTTTCTCGGGAAATTCATTACAATGGGTGAGCTATGCATGCCCAAAAATCTCATGCATTGTTATTCATGAAAACAAATGCATATTCCCATGTCTCAAAGATGCCTTCGCTCATCATGGATAGGCTCCTTGACTCCTTCGTCCATCGATTTTCAAGCAGGTTTCACTCTTTGAGCTCTCATCTATGAAAACTTAACAAGGTCTCCTTGCCTCCCTTGTTCCTCATTCTTCACTACAACCTTCATTTTTAATGAGATTCCTTTGGAAGGAAACCATCACAATGGTTCGTTTTCACTTCCAATTTTTTCCAAAAGGACAAAATAAAAATAAAATAAACATTACATCCTTATTATAAATTTACAAGAAGGTTTGACAAAGATCCAATTCAAATCATAGTGTTAGTTTCCCTCTATCAACAAACGAGATTAACACATGTCTGAGAAGCCAATTTGGTTTAAGTGTCCCTTTATAGGAGTTTTTTTAGACTACACACACACACACACATGTGCACATATAGCCATCTTATCTTGAGATATTTTAAGCACCAAGCACTAAGAAATTTACATCTTAATTTCTTTTTTATCTTGTTGGGCCCTTTGTTTTGAAAATTTTGCAATTTTGGGAAAGTGTTGCGGGACAACTGGAAGATTAAAAGGAACAAAAACAATTAAACGTGTCAAGAGCTAACTAAAATCATAAAATCAATGGAAAAAATCAAAAGTTGCAGGAGCTAGTTGTAAAATCAGTGGAAAAAGGTCGAAAGCATTGAGCGCCAAAGGTAAGAGGAGAAGATAGCGGAAGAACAAATTCAAGAAGCGAAAAAGAAAAAGTATAAATAAAAAGGCAATGTAATGGGAAAAGGGTTAAGATACTAGGGTGTTGATTGTATATAGAGAGATTATCTTTGTTGTTATTGTTTGATTTGGGATCGGGTTATCATAAACATATCCAAATATTGTAATAATCCATGTTGGTGTTCTTGTTGCACTCACAACAATTTTTTGGTTCTGTAATGAGTCATAAGGATTTAGATCTTGTTTCACAAGATAATTTATTGGAGAACCATGTTGCATGCCGATTTTGGTACTGAAGCTGCTAATATAATGGAATGTTTTGGGCCCTAAAATTTCTTTTAAGTTGATTTGTTATGTTGTGAATGATCTATGCTTATTTTGCGTAAACTACTTCCTTCTTATTTATCTATTTTTTGGTTACTATCTCTGCATATATTCGGGCATTAATATATGAGTCGGAGAGGCATAAACTCAATATGATGTTGCATTATCCTTAAATCGCTTCATCTCATAGTGTTGACCATGCTTCGAGTGAGACCTCCTTCCCTTGCATAAGGTTGAATATGCTAGCGTTCCTAGACTACAGTGGTGCCTTTTGTTGGTAAATTTCGAGAACCCTAGTCTCAATCTTGCGCCAAAAAATGGTTTCATTGTCAGGACCGAGGTTTAAAGGGATATTTTAGAGTATGCCTCATTTGATCCATAAGTATGAGGTTGGGGACTGGAAAAAAGGTGCGACGTGTTTATACAACATGAAGCCGAGTTTGTTAAGAACCAAATATCAATATAGCATAGTAAAACCTCAGAATAAGTACTCAACGCCTTGAAAAAGATATAATTTCAGATGATAAGCCTCTTCGAGGGGGAAACCTCCTTTTACCCCACATAAATGTTCAAGTACAAGATGATTCCAAATGAAAATTTCTCCTTGGTATATATATGAGACTAGGAGGTATAATTACAACTAATGGAATAAAGCTGACATAAATAAAATAACATTACTAATGTAATATGCCCTAATTAAGGGCTAATGAGCCAATATTAGGGCTTAACATGCCCCTCCTCTTGAGACAAGTGTTACCGCAACGCTTGAGTAACTCTGGATGCGTCTGTATAAAAGACTCATCTTCCCAAGTGGAATCTTTAGCCGGTAGTTTCCTCCATTTAATGAGATACTATGAAATGGATCTATTCCTCAGCTGACAAATTCTTGTGTCAGTGATGGCTTCAGGCTCCAATATGATTTTTCCTTCCTCATCAAGTTCTGGCAATATAGTTTGAACTGGGATCTTGTTGCCTATAACCTTCTTTAAGCATGAAACATGGAAAACTCGGTGTACTCGTGAAGATGCAGGCAATTCCAATTTGTATGCCATAGTACCAATCTTTTGCAACAACTTATAAGGGCTTGTACCACAAGACTCAATATTTTGCCACACCTTATATGGGCCATAGTACTTTGGTGATAATTTATTATCCTTCTTGATTTCGGGAGGGGACACCTGTTTGTATGGTTGTAGTCTTAAAAACACCCAACTCTTACTTCAAAAAATTATTTCACCAATATAAGATCTCTTGTTTCATGCAATTTCGTGCCATAGTCTGTTTGTCCTTTAATATTTGAGAACTTGTTGTTGATTCTCGATGTGATCTCTCCACTTTGAACCTTAGATTTTTCTTTTTAGGAAGAAGTGATGGAAGGGGGTGGTATCCCTAAAGTGCCATAGCAAATGGTGTCATTTTTGTTGCAATATGAAAAGGAAGTTATACCACCATTTTGCCAAGGGGTAACCATTTGAACCATTGTGTTTGCTTTTCAGAGACAAAGAAACGGTTGTATTCCTTCCATATCATTTGTTCACTATCCTGCTATGTCCATCATATTCGATGATAGATGAGCTTAAGTGAGCCAATTGAGTACCCAAACAAGAAAAATACTTCTGTCCAAAAATGTCCGTTAGCATGGACTTTGTCACTTACAATAATCTCAATGTAAGTGTAGCTTTTTGAATTGTCTCCATGAATGCAAGTGGCAACTATATTTTGGCTTTGAAGGGATGAGAGGAGTGGCATAAATGGTGTAAAAATTTGGTCACTATCAACAATCACTATGACGGTATTAATCGTTTCCTTCTGTGACTTCAAAAGAACTGTGATGAAATCCATTGGAAGTCTCCTCCCAAATAAGTTAGATTTGGGATGATAATGGTTGTAAGACCTGGGTCTTAATTGTTTCCACCTTATTTTGTTGGAAACCAAACATCTCACAAACCTTGGAACATCACTTTTAAGGCCATCCCCCAAAAAATCCTTTATGACTCTATGGTAGGTTTTCAAAAATCCCAGGCCCTCCCACTGAGAGGTGTGCAATTCCAATAGTACCTTTGTTTGAGTTGGGAGTTCTTTACATAAATATACATCTTTGTACCATATATAATGGTCTCATTTTTTTAATGTAAATGTATCTCATGCAATCGAATCCCGCTGCAACCTTTTGAAATGAGAGTCCACACTTTTTTTCTTTCTTCCATTCATCCCTTTTGATTCTATTATCCAATCGGCTGGATGATCTGTCGAGAGATAGCAATGTAGAAGGGCCTCACATCTTCTATCCTTCTTGAGAGCGGCCAAAGTCACAACATTTCTTTATTTCCCCTTTTATAGATTCCATTTCAAAATCATAACCCACATCTTGGTTACCCATTTTTGTTGTTCTTCCTGGAATAGTCTCGCTCCAAGAAGCATTAAGACTATCATGATCTATTTGACCCTTTGAAGTGCCCACCTATTAGGTAGGTGCAGGTATGGACGCCATTTCACGCATGTAGTATTGCCATCATTTCCTTCCTTAAATGTAGTTTGTAAGTCCCTTCTTGAGGGTCTAATTTTCAAGCTTTCAAGGGCCTCTGCATTAGGATAACACCAATTCCATTTATCTAGGCATCACATTCCACAATAATTTTTGTGAAGTAGTCAGGAGCTTTGCATATCACCTCTTTAATTTTTTCAAAGCTTTAGTTGGTTCTCGAGTCCAAGGAAAATGCATCCATAGGTTGGTTACAAGAAGTACTATTCTTGAATAGTTCTGAACAAACTTGTGTAGTAACCTATCAAACCCAAAATCCTCTAAGATTCTTCAATGTTTTTAGAATCGGCTAATCCATCATGGTCTTAATCTTGATAGGGTCTACCCTGACACCTTCATGATGTACATGACCCAAATAATCTACCTCCTTTACCCAAAGAAACATTTGGATGGTTTGCATATAATTGTTTCTCCTTTTAAAGCATGTAGCACCTTGTCAACATGTCACACATGATCCCTCCAAGACTTGCCATAGATTAGTATATCAACAAAAAATACAACAAAAAATTTCAAGGAAGGGCTTGAAAAATGGAATTCATCAACCCTTGAATGTGGAAGGTGCATTAGGGCATTAAAAGGCATGACCAAAAATCTTGGTACTGCACTTCATGAGTTTGGAATGTTATTTTGGAGATATCTTCTTCATTTCGACATGATGATACTCTGAACGGAGATCCACTTTTGTAAAATAGATTGCTCCAAGTAGTTCATATAAAAATTCATCAAATGAATTTGGAATGGGAAACTGACATTCTTAATGTTGATCTTGTTGAGATCTCTATAAACTTGACACATACACCATGAGCTATCTCTTCTTGGAATACTACCACTCCAGCAGAGTAAGAACTCATTAGGGTTCTTGATTAATGCTAGTCTCTGTCACTCTCTTCAACCATGCACCCACCTCTTATGCTGTGAAGGGTAAATCAGATGGTCTGATGTTAGAGGAACACACCTTAAGAATTCAGGTGGTAAATCTAAGGATCAATGATTTATATAGTGGAAAGCCACCCTGGAACACATTCCTACACCTTTGGATTTCTTATCAATGATCCTTTGTAGATGCTGAGGAATAGATGGCTTAGATGTTTCACATCTAGTGAGCATAGTTAAAAGCAATGTAATGCCCTTGATGCCCCTTTTCAATAATTTTGTCATTCCATTGAGTTTATCAATTCTACCTGGTTTCCATGATAATTCTTCTCACCAATTTCCTTCCTTCCAAATGAAAAATTTGCTTGTAAAGTTCTTGAAAATTAAAACCACTGTTCCTAATGATTGCAAACATTGCATTCTAGCAAACATTTGGTAACCCAAACTCCTTTGCATATAGAAATCATTGACTATTCATTACATATTCCCCCCATAGTGACTGATCCCATTGTATCTCAAGGAGAATTGATAGTTCCTCCATCCTCATTCATTTGAACACCCCAGCTTGAAGGAAGAAATTGAGAGTTTCACACTTATGGAAATGAAATTTTCATATACTCTAGAATCTGAACACTAGGGACTATTACCTTTTTCTTTTGATGCATCCTTCCTTGGGACCCTAGGGTTCTCCTTTGGAGAGGCTAATCCTGCCTGCATTACCTACATCATGTGGGAGTCAACTCTTTCAAATGAAACTTGTTTCACATTTTTATCTCGAGATGTCCTTGTTCTTGTTCTTCTCTGCTCTGACAATTCATGTAGGAATACCCCTTTCCCACCACACTTATGTCCCTTAACACTTGGTTGTCACACTGTTAAATAAACCCTCTTTTCTTTCTTTCCTCCAATTTGTTGAGGTGTCAACCTAGGCTGAGGTAAGCCTGCATTAGCTGAACATTTGTTCTCTAGATGTTAATTTCCATCCCCAGTAGACATACTATATTTTTACTTTCAACATTTTCATCCACCCTAAATGCATTCTCCCACAATGATTTGGTTTCCCAAAGGTGAGCCTCATGTGGAATGTTATCCCTTAAAGTTCCCATAACACCTGTGCCTATCTAAAATATCTACACTTTATTCAATCTTTGGTGTTCCCACCTAGCAACCCAAACCCTTTTTCTTGAGAGATTCTACCTAATCACCAAGCAGATGTATGGCTTCTCCCATCCTCATAGTGTGCTATATTTTCTTCCAAGAGAAATTGTCCAAAGTGGACGAGTGATTTGGCAGAATGTCAGCACAAGCAGCAAATTGATTAGGTTCTAAATACAAAAAGAAGAAAATTCCAAGACTTTTGGTGGTACATTATTTAGATCAAAGAATTGTTCCATCCATGCATTCATGATTGTCCCTTTATTAATAAACTCTCATGTCATCATCTTGTAGAACTTGGTTGGTCTTCAACCTGTGTTGGATTTTCTCCATTGTTGATTCACCTTTCTTGTCTCCTCCTCATGAATTTCATGGGGATGCATTTTCACCTCTCTGTGTCTTCTCTCATATAAAAATGTTTTACTACCTCCATGATCTCCCTTTAAACTATCCATCTTTATTCCAACTTCTAAATTTCTCCATCTCTCTGTGCACTTCATATCTTTGTTACTATCTCTTTGTAAAACCATTTATGTCCTACACATTTCTTCACCTCTCACCAAGATTCCAAGTACTCTGTGAGGCTTCTATTTATGTAGAAGTTCCCTTTTAAATGGGTGGTGGTTGGCTGGCATCAATTTTGAACCCTTTGATTTGAGGTGGTTCTTCTGCATTGAAGTATCTTCTTCTTTATTGTATCTCCCAAGTTTTATCCCTTATGTAAAATGAAACTTTCTCTTTTATGTACTTTGTTGATATTTCTTCCAGAATGCCACATGTCCGATCAAAATTGAATGTGCTAGCATTTAGATGGTAACTTCCTACAACTCTTGGGCTTTGGATTTTCCAGGAGATTTCAATTGTATAGTGTGCCCCACACAAAAATAATTGATATAAAAATTCTGTTCCATACCAAATAATACTACAAACTTTCCAGATCCAAATGAAATGATTCCCACTCTAACTTGTAATTTAGGGAATAAGCATGATTGTTCTTACCTCAATTGACTCTTCTGAGACTAACTAATAGAACTAGTCAGATAATTCCATCTCTACATGTAGTGAATACAAATTTAAGAGATGAACCGTACATTTGTGAACAATTCTACTCTCAAAAGATACCTTACTATTTCAATATCCTCCAGATTTCTAGATTTGAAACATTGCGTATGCATTTTTATAGCTTAAAAATCTCGTGTCTATCCTACTCTCTCAGATGATTTAGAACTCTATCTTGTATATATTGTATCTCAGAAAGTATAAGGTCTCCAGAAATGAATTTTGAACCCAAATACCCCACTCATCTACTAAATTAGATACCCCGCTTCTAAATCTCAAACATCAGAGAAAAAAACATTATAGGTAAAAAAAATTCCAAGGTGTTCCTGTGATAGTCAGGAAACCCCAAGACCTTGGAGATTTTGATAAATGAAAAAGCATGTTAAGAAACCAAACATTAATATAGGATATAAAAACCTCAGAATAAGTACCAACACCTTGAAAAAGATATAATTTCGATAATAAGCTCTTCGAGAAAACCCCTTTACCCCAGCCGTATGTTCAAGTACAAGATGATTCCAATGAAAATGTCTCCTTTGGTATATATAGGAGACTAGGAGGTATGGGCACTTCCAGCAACCACTTGGAATAAATATTATAAATGAAATAACATTACTAATGTAATATGTCCCACTTAAGGGGTAACGAGCCAATACTAGGGCTTAAATGTGAGCTTAAAAGAACAAAACATTTGGGCATAAAAAGTATTTTTCATTTAGAGCTGCCTACTAGTGACCAATTACACATTCTCTTTGTCGTCCCTAGAGAGTTATTCTTATCGGGTTAGATCTGCCATGTAAGAATCCATAGAATATAAAGATTCTATCAAAAAGAGATATGATTGGACCATTGAGATTCTATCAGCTCTTCATTTGTTAGATCATCATATCTCTCGAGAAGTTGACTTCTGGGTGTAGACTACTATGGAAGGTTACATTACCGAGTTGACTGTGGAAAACCAGCAAGAATTTTCTAAAACTGAAGTTGTATTCACAAAAAGGATACATAGAACACTGGCTAGGTAATCCATCTCGGGGATCAAGGTTTCCATTAGTAGAAGAAGGAATGTTGCTTGTTCCTTCAACTGATATGTCAGCACAAACCCCTGTGCTCGAGGGAGGGTACTTATGAGAGTTCATGAGTTAGGTAAAGGGAGTTTTTTCTTGAGATATGGGGTTTGTTGGAGGATAAGGAAAGGGAAGGAAAGATCTCAAAGGAGAGATGTGTTGGTTATTGAAAAGAGATGGAAATAAAAGAGATGAAATGTTAATGAATAATCCTGACTAGCTCATGGAAGGAGATCGACTTTGAGAGTAGTCATAGAAGAGAGTTAGAAGAGTTGTGGAAGTTGTAGAGATGAGGGAGACTAGTCAGTGGATGGTTGAAAGAGAAGGTTGGTGAGAGAGGTGAAGGTTATAGAGGAAGTAGACATGAGGAAGTAAATTCATAAGAGATGGATGAGAGAGTAAGCTCAGACACCACCACTGAAGAGGAATACTCAGTCAGGACCTTAGAGGAAGTTGCAGGAGAATTACAACCTGTAATTCTAGAAGGTGTCAGATTTCATTAGGAGGTAAACACAACACTACAAAAAATGTTCACTATATCAAAGAGAAATTTCAAGCTCTTTTGGGAGGAAATGGAACTAACCCTTGACTCACCCATTCCTACCCATAACCAATTCACATACAATAAATCCCTTCTCAGAATTTTTGTTGGCTCCTAACCCTCTCTATTTCAACAAGTTGGGAGAGGTGTGGTGTATTGAAGTATTGTTAAAGTTTTTCATTCATATCACAACCAAGACTCCTACACCATTCTAATAGGGTCTCTAAATCCCTCTAAATGGCTAAATGGGAAATACAAGATCTCCACCCCATAATCTCTGTAAATTTTGGGGTAAGGGGATGAGGATGTAGAACAACACTGCTCTCTAATGGTTATCTGGAGGTCTCGCGAGACTCTTGATGAGAACAAGTTAGTTGAGTTACAAACTAATCTAAGAGGTAAGGATATCAAATGGTACATGAAGGCAATTCAGTCGGGGTCTCAAAGGAAATCTTTCATGCTTGCTTAGGTGAAGAAGATATTTATAACATAATTTCAATTACCACAGTCAGAGAAACAAACCCCCTCTGAGTTGTGGGAGACAAAGAAGAGATATGGTGAGCTCTGTAATGGGAATACAATAAAACATTTAAGCATTCAATAGGGAAACTACCGAACCCCATCCATGTAAATCATAATAGAGAATGGTTGGTCTACATATTGTTACCTTGACCCATATCCCCTTGACGTTAACAAAGGGATAAATTAATTTGAGAGAAGTACTTGAGAAAGCCATGAATATCTAGGGTTATGGAAGGCAGGATCTATAGAGCTTATGAATCATGAGACCTATGATGTTAATATTATTATAACCACTGGACAAATTTCTGCTGGCCAACTAAGTAGTACTCCAAGAGTTGGACCCTTCCTAAAATTAGGGTCAATCTACAATTTTGGTGTACTCTGGAGGTTATAAGTTAAAAGGCTTTCATTGAAAATGAATGTTCGAGACATTGAAAGCATAAATTCCCAGTACACCAATGTATCCTCCACCAGTTAGACCAGCGAGAGGAGTTGCAAAAGTTGTTGTTACGGTACCTTTTCATGGACCCATCCAATATCAAGGCATTTCCAACTAATCAAGGGCTATAGGTAATGGAATATGAGATATTTTAAAGTAATGAGCATTCTCCAAGGAATTTTCCATTTTGATGTGGCATACACCCCATTGACCATGCATTATGAAATATGTGGTTCAATTCCCACAACACACCACCGGCCCTCTATTATGCTTAGTGGAAGGGATTCACTCTATGACAGATTGGACTGATCTGCATTTAGGGTTGATGAGGGACCTCAAGGACATGGAGGAGTTCTTTTAGGTGGAGGTGGATATCAAGGTGTAAGAAATGAAAGAAGAGGACTAGTTCACTGCTACAATTGTTATGAGAAATGACATTTGGCAAGATATTTCCCACTTCCAAGAAGACCCTTGTGTGCACACTATAGGAATAAAACTCACGTTACTAAATAATTTATGGAGCTGATTACTAAATGGGAATATCATGGGAAGAAGAGATGATACAATATAATAAATTGCGAACCTGCAAACTATGAAGCCAAAAGAGGTGGGCCTATTATTAATATCATCACCATAGAGAAGTGAAGACCAGCTGATTTATGCAAAGATCCCCCACATCAACACAAATTCAAAATACAAAATTTAAACTTAGGGTCATAAAAATGAGTTCAAAGACATGAAGCCAGTACATGTAGTTGTGGAAACGAGTTCTAAGTTGAATCCTCATAAGCCAAGGGTTTCTAGAGAGTCATCTTCTCAGATGGAATATTCAGGTAAGCCACATAAGGTTGTTGATATTTGGATTCAACTATTTTTTGATATATTGGACAATGAAAAACTTACTGAGAAGTTGCATAACATAATGAAAGTGGCCTTGGGAGCTGAAGGAAACCCATAAGAATTTATTGTCGTTAACCTTCCAGAAAGGAAGACAAGTAGGGTTTAGAGGATAAAGAGGAGGAATGAAAGAGAGTTCAGGTCAAGTTCTCAGATTGATGACTTTGAGATCAAGGATGTTATGATGGAATTAGTCTTTGACGTCAATATCTTTCCAAAGAATACTTGGGAGGAAATGAGAAAGTCCAAGTTATTTTGTTCCCCTATTCAGTTGTAGATGGTGAACTAGTATTGCATTTTCCCAATACGAAGGCTACAAAATGTTGAAGTAGAACTAGTTGGTGTTAAAACAATAGCTGATTTTGAGGTTATTGAAATAATGGGGGAGAAGGACCCATATCCATCTCTTTTAGGAATTTATTGGGCCTATGAAAACTATGTTATCATTGATCTTAAAAAGGAAACTATGACTTTCTATTTTGATGGCATGAAGGTCACTCAACCACTAGATCCTTATCAGGGTCCAAGGTACACTGAACAAACAGATGATAATATGAAGATAGATGTCATTGATCAGTTGTATACTTTAATTGTTGGGAAATGATTTTATTATGTAAACCCCACTATAGATGGATCAATTAGTTGGAGGAGTGTCTATTTAGTGGATGAAGATCCTGAAGCATCATTCAATGATTGGAAGCAAGGTCAGTATAAGATTTTTTCAAGACATTACGCAAATCTTAGATCAATAAGGTGGATTTGAACTGATATAAGTGATTATCCAACATATGATGGCACCTCAGATATGCAAAGTTTTCTTATTGACATGGATAATAAGTTTGCGACAGAACAAAGAGTCTCATCATTTTACATAGCTTTGAATTCTTCCCCAGATAGGTGGTGGGATACCCACAAAGGAACTCTTTATTCTTGGGATGAGGTCAAGATTTCCATATAATATCGCTTACTTCTTCCATCACAAGTTCACCAGTTGAGTAAATATTAGAAGATAAAAGGTCAGTTGTTATCCTTGGAAACATATTATGGATTATCCAATCCATTTGATCATATTCAACATTTTCTTAGAGCATGGAAAGCTGCACAACTTCCCTCTTATCTATGGAGACATAATTTCTTCCATTCTCTAGGAATAGTTCCAAAATATTGGTATGTGCATGAGGAGACTAGAAGGAAAACTGCATGCTCGAAGATACTATAGAGTTAGTCCTACCAAGATTTCTCTTTTTATGGTAAGTCTTTGGAAATCACAATTGTATTGCAAAAAATTAAGAAAAAGATGTTTAGTAATGAACTCAATCCTAAGTATCCACCTACAATCTATTTTGAGCATGAAAATCTGCTTCAATATAGTTTTTATCCATCTCCTACATGAATACCCATGGCTTGTAGCAAGGTCGACAAGGATCCTGAGGACCCTAGAGACTTATAATAAATTTTACATTTGACCTTTAAAGAATCCATAGGAACACAAGAAGTTAAGGATACCTTATCAGGTGATACTAGCAGTTCATATACTCAGCCTCTGAAGTTGCGAAAACTAAATATCGAGAGTGAATAGAATCTGAAGATGGAATCTATAGGGTACTATTGGGATGATAAAACCATGACAAAGATATAAGATATATTGCAGGAGTATGAGGATTTATTTCCTAAATTATTTTTAGAGATAAAATGGATTAAGGGAGATTTAGGAGAGGTGAAGATAGAATTAAATCCTAATGCTAAGCCATTCAACCACATGCCATATTTCTTGAATCCTAGAGTCAAGGAAAATGTTAAGAAAGAGATCAAAAAAATGCTCACAACTGGGTTAATTTTTCTTGTGGATGAAGCCAAATGGATTATTCCTATTGTAATACAGAGAAAGAAGGGTATTGATGATATAAGAGTCTGTGTGGATTACAAAAGATTGAACTCATCCTGTGTACATGGTCCTTTTCTTACTCCCTTTAGTGATGAATTCCTTGATTAGGTGGTGGGAAATGAAGCTTATTCCTTCATGGATGGTTTCTCATGCTATCATCAAGTTAGGATTATGTAAGAATACAATAAGAAGACTAACTTTACTACCGAGTGGGGTTATTTTTCTTATAATGTTATGCCCCTACTGCTTTTTCCATAATTGTAATTGTTTCCTTCCAAGATTTTATTCACAATTTTCTTGAAGTGTACATGGACAAATGGATAGTGTATATCTTGCAGAAAGAACACATAGGTTTACTATAGTTAATGTTTGACCATTGCAGGAAGTTAGATATCTCCCTAAGCCTGAAGAAATGTATCTTTTGTGTTCCTTTTGGAAATATGTTGGGACATATTGTATGTAGAGAAGGAGTTTTGGTTGATCCTGTTAAGGTTGTTGTGATTCTTATTATGACCCCTCCTATGATTGCTAAAAACCTGTGGTCCACTTTGGTTCATACTAGGTATTATCATAGGTTATCAGAAGTTACACACGCATAATTTCCCCGCTAGAGAAGATGTTGAAGAAATATAAAGTCTTCAGCTGGAATCCCGAGTGTGATCAAGCTTTCAATATTCTCAAAGAAAAGATGAGTATTACTATTATGATATATCTCAATTGGAAGGTGGAATTCCATGTACACATTGATGCTTCTGGAATTGCTTCAAGTGTGATCCTTGCACAATCTGGTGAAGGAAATATGGATCATCCCATATATTTTTCTAGTGGAAAGATTTCGCAGGCCGAGCACAACTACACTACTATTGAAAGAAAAAATTTGGCCATGGTTTGTGATTTGATTTTTTTTAGAAACTATCTATTAGGAGGTCATTTTAAATTCTTTATTGACCTTTTAGCTCAGAAATATCTGGTTAATAAGCTTGTGTTAGAAGGGAGAATTTGTAGGTGGTTGTTTCCTTTTCAGGAATTTTCCTTTGAGATCATTTTGAAGACAAGAAAACTACATGTTGGTTTTGATAATTTTTCTTAGCTAGAATGGGGAGAGAGTGGAAGGGATGTAGATGAACAACTCCTAGAAACATATCTCTTTAAGATTGAGACTATCCCAGATTATATTTTTGATAATGCAAATTTTCTAACTACTGGTACTATACCTGATAGATATTCCGCAACTCAGAAGAAGCACCTGGTGGTTTGTGCTGCAAATTATCATTTGATCACAAGAAAATTATATAATTTGGGGTTGGAAATCATCCTTAGAAGATGCATACTTGATCATGAGCGGCCTAATATCTTGTGGGAATTCCATAGTGGAGTTGCAGGAGGACATGTTGGAGGGAAGGAGACTGCCCAGAAGATACTTCAAGCAATATTTCGGTGGCCAACTATGGTCAAATATGCTAATTATTACACCAGAGCATGTTATGTCTATCAAAGAGTTGGTAATTTGTCGTGTAGGGACAAGTTTACCTTACATCCTATTTAGGATCTTCACGCTTTTGAGAAAGGGGTAGTTGAATTTATAGGACCTATCAATCTGTCAACCAAGCACTCAAAGACAGGGTATATCATTACTGCTACAGACTATCTCACTCGTTAGGTTGAAGAAAAACCTGTTAGGGATTTCTCTATAGACACGACAATGAGGTTCATTTTTTAGAATATGATCATTACTTGGTTTGGATGTCCTAGGAGTTTGACTAGTGACCAAGGTGCACATTTCATCAATGAGACTATAGCCACTCTCACTCGAGAGTTCCTGATTCAACATCATAAAATTATCCCATATCATCCACAAACCAATGGTATAGTGGAAGCATTTTACAAAATTTTGGAAAAAAGGATTGACAAAAGTATGTTGCGTTAATCAGGATGACTGGGATGAGAGAGTTCCAGTCATACCATGGGCCTAAAAAACAACTACAAATAAATTGCATAAGCATACTCCTTTCCAACTTGTCTATAGTAAATAAGTAGTCATCCCAGCCGATTTCATCACTGTGAGTTTATATATTGTGCAAACGACTCATATGACAGATGATGAGTTTGTTGTGGGATGATTTGCAGAGATCTTAGAACTATATGAAGCCATGTTATTAGAATATTTTCATTAGAATGTGGAGAAGGATAGACAAAAGGCTTGACATGAAAGGCCCATTAAGACCAACGCTTTTACGTAAGGTGATCAATTTTTTTTGCATGACAACAAGTATCAACATGGAAGTTAGAAATGCATTGGATCAGACCCTTCATAGTTGCAAAAATTCATGAATCAGGAGCTATTAGGCTGGTGCAACTAAATTGTACACTTCATCTGGAATGGGTGAATGGAACACACCCGAATCCCTACATCTCTACTCACTGAAATAAGTCTCACAACACTATTTTCATAGGGAGTTAAT
>SNQJ01S0004030.1:15428-32529 GCA_010110895.2 Picea sitchensis | reverse complement strand
TTGTCAATTTTTCTAGCCTACATCACAACATTGTGGTCAGGGAGGGATATGTACCAAATCTTTTCTTCATTTAGTATTTTTTGAGGTCCAAGTCACTGTCATGTCACTTTCACTTTGTTCATTAAATGAAATTAGTATCTTTCTATTTTCTTTTGGTCATTGTCAATAATGTTCAATTAAGTCAAAAAGGTTTTTAGTACTTTTCTGATTAACCATCGATGTTCTAGTTAATTTATCGAGTGTCCCTCCATGTCAAATTTGTGTTGGTATTTGTACCCTTTATAACCCAAATCATCGATTATATTTTTTCGTGTTGGTTGGTCATGTCCATTGTTAATGTTGAATTATTTACAAGGCATCTTCCTTAATGAAAATTTAATGCTTATCTCTTGTCAGCTCATTGCAACTTCCTATAAACTTGTCATCTATCATTCTCCAAGTCATTGTATTTTATCCTGTAATTTTCATATTCATCCGTAGAGCCTGTTGAGAGTTCTATAAATCCACACCTGCACCCTCATCCTTCTATTGTGTTCATATACCAACACAGGTTCTAACCATGAGTCGTGCTACAACTTCCCGAGGTTTTTTTCCAAAGATTATCGTTCCAACAGATGTCATTGACCTGCAAGTTGAAGTTATAGGATATCTATAGGGTAAAGTCGAGCAAACTCGACTCATCGACATTGAATTCTCTGGTGGGGATCTGTTTCCCCTCATGAAGGTTGATGTATTCCTGTAATATTTTTCACTACCTTTTAAAGAGGTGGACACACAATGGAATACTCCTTACATGTTATTGTGAGAGTCAACAATTATGAACTTGTGGGACTTGCCTATATTCGACGCTACTAGTGAAGTTGGACTCAACACCAAGTTATTTATCAGTAGGGTTCATAGTGTCTCTTTGTGGCTAGATAGAAAGAATCCCATTCACATAGATGATATTCACCAATTGACAGGATTTTCCATGGAAGGGGAGGATTTTTTCAAAGGATTTCAAGGTTCGGAAAAGCACGAAAAAGGAAAAGTGAATTGGATTTGTATGACAGCTTTGGGACCAGACGAGGAGGTTACAGAGCTGTCATCAACCTTGTTAATGATGAAAAATTTTGTTGTGCTTATTACATAATTTCCTATAAGGTAATAAACTACACAAAAGGGAATGCATGATGGATGACGTCTTTGTCGTTGACTTCTATAAACAGGGATCACCACTAAACCGGTGCAGATAGTTTCTCACTAAGATGTTATAGTCTTATGCAGATGCACATAAGAAGGTTGGGTACTTCATATACAACTATCACTTAGTCTCCTTTTCCATGTGGAAATGGAGGCATCCCCAAGGGAGGGAGTTAGCAATGACTCCAGACACTCAAGTAGCTATGAGGTTTTTTCCATGGAAAGCATAGACGAACACCCCCAATGCTTCATTCAATAGTGGTGCCTTCTTATAGTGGTAAAATGACCTTGTCCTTTCCACCCAACGAATGAGAATTCCATAGGAATTGTTGAACATGCACACTAGTAAGATTTGGTTCATCATGAACCGAGATCATATATTTGTAAGGACAAGAGATGCATATCCCAAGAAATTTCACACTCCTCTTTTTCCTTACTATATCGATGAGGAACCATTAGGAAAATAGGTATGTTCATGGCCTGGAGTAAAGATGGAGAATAAGAAATCAAGCATATCATATCAGTTGCCCGCACTATCACAACGAGAGGCTCCAAAAAAAGTAGATTTTCTAGGTTCTAGAATGATAGTGTCAAAGAGAAAACATACACCCCCATACTCAGAGGAATAAGAGGAAGAGGAGGCCCTTCCAAGGTCAATCCTACTGCCATTATTTCCATCAATCCTAGATACTACTATGTTCTCAGGTAAGAAGTTTCATGAATTTTTTGAGGTTGTTTTTACCAAGAAACCCCACACTGTTTCCCCCTCTTCTTCCACCACTCCCCCTATTATCATTGATGTAGTCTCACTCACTTCCTTTCCAGCACACACACAAAATATTTCCCCAATTCTATCCTTTGTTCCAATCATCACAATTGTTGACAACCCTGTGATCAAATTCCACAGTACCCCTATCATTGAATACCTTAGTCACCATTAGACTACTTATGGCACAAATGTATCACCTTATCCTCCATCATCCACTACCCATACTCATAATGAAACAACTGAGAAAGAGTCTAGTGACCCTTTCACTAAGGCCGTAAGAACTACAATCCCTATTAATTTCCCTTTTCCCCAGATCTATAGGTCAATTTCCCACTCAACACCCCTCCAAAAACTAATCCCAATACATAGGATGAAAAATCAACATAGGTTCCATATCAAATGGATCCAAATCCTTCAAATGACCCTCTGGATACCTAAGAAGAAACTACTTTGGCTCACGACAAAAACTCAATCAAAGAACATGTTGCACTCTTTTTGCAAGATCCCCAACAATGTTGCACAATCCTAGAATTATGTCCGGAGTGCACAGGAGTGGTTGGTATGCTCCCCCTAGATGTCCAAGAAAGGCTCACACGTAGCTTCCAAGCTACTTCTACTAGTCCATATGGCCCATGCACCCCATGTTTTTCTGAAAGATCAATTGCTAGTGGACAACCACTTGCATCAAGATTTCCCATGGATCCATCTATTACCAACGAAGATATTGTGGCCTGGTCCACACTTTAGCTAGTGAATATTATGCGAGCATCAACTAATCAACTTGAGCATAAGATTTTCACTACAAAGGAATTATTTGTAGTATATGAGGAAAGGGATCACGAGCATGAATTTTGCACACATGACGAGTCAATTGTTGAAGTAGTCTCTAAAACAATTTCTCTTGTGTGGCCCACATTGAGGTAGGTTTCCCCTAAGCTACTTACACAATGGGTTGAACTTGTAGAAAAACCATGGTCTCAATTAGTAGAGAAAATGGATATTCTCCAAAAACAAATAGAATCCATTCGACTCAAGGAGCAAGAGAATCCCAAGGCTATGATTGAAAATATCATGTAGGTCGTTGTTAAAGGTGATACAGTATGATCATCCCTTCATACCCAAGCCGAAGAATGTAACAAGTTGTTTACAATGGTCAATGACTGGGCAGGTATGTTAGAAAAAAGAAACTCCAAGTTTAAATCCAACAAATGCACACATAAGAACAGGAAATAACTGACCCCATTGCACAACAATCCAAGTTCATGGAAATCCAAGAAGAAGATGAAAAACTAGATGGATGTTTGAAGCTGCTCAAGATGCCAAGAAAGAACTCATGGAATTTAAACTTTCAATTCAAGATGCATAAGTTGGATTCAGTTATAGAAAACGAATGGAAAACTATGCTCTCCACTAAGACCGTGAATCCAAATGTTGTTGCAAATTAAGATTTTGTTGTGGGAGATTCCATTTTGGTAATGAAGTGGTAGGATCGGGTGGAGAACTTTGAAAAATTCCTCTAGTAGGCCATCAAAATTGCACCAGAGTTGGGCCCTCCATTTGAATAAATCCCTAGGAAAGAAGCAAAAGGTTTACTCGGGATGAGTCAACAAGTTGTGCTTGGGGATTTTTGGGCCCTTCATTTTGAAAATGTAATAATTTTGGGAAAGCATTGCAATACATATGGAAGATTAAAATAAGAATAAACAGTTAAATTCATTGAGAGCTAACTGAAATCTTAAAAGAAGTGAAAACAATCAAAAGCGGTGCAAGCCAGTTGTAAAATCAATGGAAAAATGTCACAAGCATCGTGCACCAGTGGTAATATGAGAACATAGAAGAAGAAGGAATACAAGAAGTGGTAAAGTAAAAGTATAAATAAGAAGGCAATGTAATGGTAAAAGGGTTAAGGTACTAGGGTGTTGATGAGATATAGAGAGATCAACTTTGTTTTTATTGTTTGATTTTGGATCAGGTTATCATAGTCATATCCAAATATTGTAATAATCCATGTCGGTATTCCTATTGTACTTGTTAGTGCAAGGTTGAGACCAGGGTTCTATAAGGTTTCCAATAAAAGGCACCGCTATAGTCCAACAATGTTGGCATATTCATCTTTTCGTGAAGAAAAGAAGTCTCACCCGAGGCATAGCCAAGACTTGGATGATGAATTGATTTGGAGAGAACAAAACATCATATTCACCTTAACATTAATAAGGTACATGTAGAAGATCCCAAATATATCCATAAAAAGTGATTAAATACTTAACCAGATAAGAAATAATGAGGCAACATAAACATAGATTCATACACATCATAGTGTATCATCACAACAAGAAATATTAGGTCCCAAGAACATATTTATATTAGAATATACAATATTCCAAAATCATCATACATCATAGGTCTCCAACACAATATCTTGCGCAACAATATACGACTCCACATAACCCATTACAGACTCAATATCATGTTGTGAAGGAAACAAGACTATCAACATAGACCCTTACATTAGCAACAAAAGACTCAGAAAGAAAGAGAGTAACCCCAAAATCTAAGCTACAAGGATAATCTCTCCTACGCAACAAAAATAATAACAATGAAAACTACTACCAACCAACCAACCCCTTTCTTGTTACATAACTCCCATATTTATACTTTTCCCTTGGTCTCTTCTTGGATTCTTTATTTTGCTTTAGGTATCGTATATTTTGCTATTTTTTATGTTTTTCCCTTCTAGTGCTCACTTCTCTTGGCATTTTCTACTTCTCGTCCAATTGGAACTTGTTATTTATGGTGGTTTCCACTTCTTTTCCAATTGACATGTGGCACTTTTCCCAAAACTTCGTCATTTCCAAAAACAGAGGGACCAACAGGCCCCAACCATAACCATTGAATTGTCTTGAGTCAACCCTCTCATTCTTCACTGAAAATTTCTTCAAAAGGAGGGCCCAAATCTAGGATGACATTTACATCTTGCAGGTGAAATTTGTCATACTGCTTTACCTGGTCCTGCCACTTCCGCACCAAAATGGAAGCTCCCAGAAAAAATTCATGTGCAACTGCAACATCGAGCTCCATAATATTAATGGCTAGAAGTGTTTTCCATTCAGTCTCTATAGGCAAATCCAACTATTGCATCTTGACATAAGTATCCCAAACTGCAGGCTTGAAGTCCCTAAGTTATTTCTTTCCAGCCTGAGTAGCCTCATACATATCATCAAATATTTCATTGTCCTCCTAGATCTCCACGAACTTCTCCTACTATGAAATGGGATCATAGATTGCCTACACCTCCTTGATCATTTGTTGAATTTGAATCCATAGTTCTTCTACCGATTTGTTCCTATGTTATAATATGTTGACCCAATCATTGACCATGGAAAGTAGCTGACTACACTCACTATACCAATGATGAAAGGAGGATCAGACTATGTCACCTTCTGCAACAACCTAGGTGATCATCTCAAGCATGGCCTTAGGCTTCTCCTGTTCCTTGAGCCGAATAACTTCTAGTTGTTAATGAAGGTTGTTCATTCTCCCTACTAATTGTGACCATGCTTCAACCATAAGCTCAACCCTATGCAATGGTGTAACCAGGGTAATATCCTCAGGGAGATAAGGAGAAAACTTCTTGAATGTGGGCCACACCTAGAGAAACTTGTCATAAATGGTTGCAATAGTAGACTCAGCCCGTGTTCAAAATCCATGCCCATGATCATGGGTTGTAGATGTTGCAACTATGTCTTGACACAACTATTGCATCTACTGTGTGAGCTCTTCATTTGTCTGCTCAACCGAAGTTATTCACCTCTCAATTTGATTAGTGGAGGCATGGATAAGATAAAAAATCAGTAGTGTGGACTAGGCCTCGAGCTCTCCACTAGTGAGATATGGATCCATGGACAACCTTGAGGAAATTGATTGGCCACTAGAAATAGATCATCCAAACATACTGGGGGTTCATGTGTCTTTAGGACTAACAAAAGTAGCTCAAAAGATACATTCAATCTTGTCCTGGACCTCTTGAGGAAGTGTCCCAACCATGTCTGTGTGTTCCAGGAACAATTCCAGTATTTCATGACATTGTTATGGATCATGTAGTAATGGAGAAATATGTTCATTAATTGAGCACATATTATGAGCAGAATGCGTGTCCTCCTAGGTATCCATAAGGTCGTTTGGAGGATCTTGAATCAGTTGTTCTATCACTTCTGCAAATTTCTCAACCTGTGGAGTGGGTATAGCTTTAGGCATATTATCAAGTATATTATGGTAAAGTTCCCCTTGCGAATAGGTGAAACCCCCCTTTGGATCACGACCCCTTCTTTGATCCAAAGACAAAATAAAACAAATGGACATTAACTTCCCTTTATACCTATTTAAAAAATCATAGTAAGAGGAAAGAGATAGATGACATACCTTTTTACGATGGTTGTCTTCACTGGTCCATCCTTTGACCTTGTTGACCAAGTTCCTAGGTGCAAGATAGGACCTACAATGAACAAAGAGGAATCTCCTTTATTCTACTCTATATTGTTATATGACAATAAATCTATCTATGATGAATCTCACAACAATAGACATGCATGAGCCAATGACACAAAAAATGAAGGGAATAGGCCAAGTTGTATATTAATAGAAATCAACATTGAAGCACTTACAATCCAACGTTGACATTGCAACAACTCATCCAAGCTCTCCTATCCATCCCTCTCCTAAATGTATCAAAATAATAACTATTATTCTTTAATGGATTCTCCTCCATTTTCACCTTGGAATACACTCATTATATAGAAGTTTGGAGGATTAACCATCATGAAGTATTTTAGGAAATGGTTGAGGATTTTTCTCCATAAGTTGAGAATGAGTTTACTTAAGATGGAGCCACGAGATATGACTCAAATATTTGACCTCATCCTCTTGAAACTAACCCTTAGAATAAGGCGGGCTAGCCATAACTCTCTCTAACCACTTCAAATTTCCCACAACACCGAGCACATAACATTAACAATTCTCCCTATACATGGGAAAGGGAGCATTGACAACAGTTCAATGCTCCCTATACATGGGCAGGGGAGCATTGGCCTTCAAAAATGGTCAAAATATCAAGGCAAAAGGCATTGTTTCAACCTTCTTATGGTGGGTTGTATCCTCCACAATGACTTAGGGATTATGTAAAATGTTCTTCCATGGTGTCAAAGTTGTGACACTTAATAAAGTGCATGCGACACTTAGTAAGCTGCATATGAAACTTGATAAAGTTCATGCGAAACTTAGTAAGGTGCATAAGACACTTTATAAAGAGCATGAAACACTTATTAAGGTGCATATGACACCTGATAAAGTGCATGCGACACTTATTAAGGTGCATACGACACTTACAAAACTTAAGTATGACATTTAGATGTGTTACAAATTCCCCCTAAAGTGTGAGGTAAGAAGAGAAATTGATGGCTGAAACACTTTACAAAAATATTAATACAAGGGAATTGGATTAGGAGATCCCGGGGGAAGTTGAAAAAAACCATCAAACAATATATATGTATCATTATTGAGGAAGGAATACCTATGCTCAGAATAAAATGACTCAAAGGATGATCTTCGACCAATACACTACGGATCCATGAAATAATTGACTAAGGATATGGCCACCAAACATACATTTTGGATCCATACCTCCATGACTTAATCAGGTTGTAGCCATGAAAGAATACACCATGGAGCTACGATATGATAAAAACTTAGCCACGAACCAATACAAAGTGGATCTATGTGACATCATATACATCAGTGATATTGCCAATATTATGGTTATACTAGAATCTTCTGCATACTCAAATGATCTCTAATGCAGCCTGGGTGAAGCACATAACATAGTGAGCATCCAACCCAGGGTCTTCATCCCGATCCTGAAATAGTATGATTATATCCATGTGAATAGAAGTCTTGATGTTGAACATGGTAGAAACCACTTGATTATCAATCATTAATGTATACCATTAACAAATGCGAGGGAAATCAACAATGATGAAAATGAATCCCAAGGTACCCTAATACATTCCAATGAATTTAAATAAATGATATGAATTTGAACATTCCTGGAATCATTTGATTAGATTCCAATGGTGTAAACCTACTATCAAAGGTAATGAAAGATGCCATTGAGGCACGCGGGCTCCAATGTACTAACTAGTTTGTAAGTCTAATTCCTGGATAATGTGTTTAATTCGATAGGAATAAACTTGTCGAAGGAGGTCCATGATGTGTCCCCCATCATTAACATGAAACAGACATCGAAAGTGATGTAAGATAGTGGATTAAATGAGTATGGACTCACACGAGGATGAACACCGATAATACTACAAAAAGGTTGATTTGAGGTAAAACTTCCCTTGAACACTTTGAGGCATGACAAATACCTTGGCAACATTGACTCAATTGAGAGATAGACCAAAAAATAGTTTGATGATCATTGGGGAACTCTTTGAGTGAGCTGAAGGAGTATGAGGACTCATAGGATTGGTATGAATCAGAGAAAAGCATATTATCCAAATGTCAGATGATATGCAAATAGGTACCATGTTCAAGGGCGACAACACATAACTCCCATAAGATTTCCCCAAAACTTAACCCACTTCCTTCAATTTCCCCCCACCATGATTGGCGAGTACCTCTTTGCTTTTTAATGATCTTGAGGAGGATAACATATGCTTGGTATAACTTATCTTCAATCAGTCCCTCATCACATGTTTAATGAACCTAAAGAAGGATGGATTCGGTCCCGTATGGGTCCTTCAACGCATAAATTTATAAGCCCAAATAAGGAAAGCTCGGTGGTATTTTCATGTTTAGAGAGTCAAAAAATATCTTAAATACAACTCCAAGGGTGTTATTTTTTGTAAATTTAGTCCCCCAAGCTTGAAAACGTGTAAAACAATACAAGGGAGAACTCTTATATTCATGATTTACTAGAGTATATATTTTTTGTAGCTATCCCATCCAATCTAAAAAAAGGGTTAAACTTATACCGAATAGACTCCCTTCCAAACCTTTTAACGACTGTGAAAGGAAACAAGATCACTCGAAAATTTGTTCATGTTTAGGGAGTCTGAAAAGAGATTAAAGGAGACTCCAAAGAGTTCCTTTTTCATATTGTTTTTATGAGCCCGAAAAATTGATAAAAATATGCTTGGTTTTACTTGAAAGAGTTCCTTTTTCATATAGTTTTTATGAACCCGAAAAAAGTGATAAAAATACGCTCGGTTGTTTTCTTCATTTTTTAACGAGCTTGAAACAGAAAGTGAACTATGCTCAAGGTTGGTTTCATTTTTACACGATCTTTAAACAGAGAATAAAACTGTGCTCGGGGTTGGTTTGGTTTTTACACGAGCTTGAAACAAAGAATAAAACTTTGCTCAGGTTGGTTTCATTTTTACATGAGCTTGAAATAGATAATAAACATGTGCTCATGGTCGATTCCATTTTTACACGAGCTTGAAATAGAGAATAAAATTGTACTTGGGGTTGGTTTCATTTTTACATGACCTTGAAACTGAACATAAATTGTGCTTGGGTTTGGTTTCATTTTTACACGAGCTTGAAAAAGAGAATGAAACTATGCTCAAGTGATACCCATTAATAGGTTTTATTCCCAACATGATGTCTAGAGGTTGGTACTTTTCCCCCAACATGATCAACAAAAGCTAGCAACTTAACTCTAGCATGATGTTGAGAGGCTGGAGACATGCCACCCAAGATTCGTTTCATCCTACGACTCTTTTTCTGCACCCAAAATGACTCCTGGATGCTAATAGGAATAGGTTCACTAGATAGGTAGGAAGAAAGAGGATCAACTAACACATGCAAAGGAAATGAAGGTTCATGTACTAGATCAAGTGAAATATCAAGTAGAGGGGATTATGTTTCATTTTTTAATGAGATTGACACATAAAGAAAACTATGCTCATGGATATATGTTTCATTTTTTAATGAGTTGGACATAAAAAATGAATTGTGCTCATCTGTTTCATTTTTAACGAGCTTGACATAGGAAAATAACTATGCTCGTGACTATATTTTTCATTTTTTAATGCGATTTACACAGAAACACGAACTATGCTCATAATCCTTTGTTTCATTTTTTAACGATCTTGACGCAGAAACAAGAACTTTGCTTGAAATCCTCTATTTCATTTTTTAATGATCTTGACACATAAACGAGAACTTTTTCATAATCCTTTGTTTCATTTTTTAATGAGCTTGACATAGAAAAAAGAACTTTCTCAAAGCCCTTGACCATGGCTTCCAAGATGTTTTCATTAGAAGGAATAACAATGCTATGGAAGGAATACATGTCAAGGGACTCAGTAGGGGTAACGAGGTGAAGATCAGGTGCTAAATCCCCTACTGAGTGGTTCACCATGTCAACTACCGGATATAATTCTAAAGAAAGCAAGCATACAAAGAGAGGATCATTTTCATTCGAAGTTGAACACATGGGACATGATGCCACATAATTAACCTGTGGTGGGTGGGATATCATTTTCATATAAGGAACACTTAGGGGAGTCATATGTTTGCCACTCATATCAGGACCAACAAACAAAAGTTGTTCAATGGTCGCAATATTTCCAATATGAGGGAAATATATCACTAGGAAGAGTGTGGACATGACAACTTTCATATCATAAACATAGTCCCACCCAAGAAGAAAATTAAATTCCAAGGGGTCTTTGACTATCATAACATCAATACATACATTTTTTCCTCCTAAAGTGATGGATAGTTGAGGAAGGATACCTAAATGTTGTCTAGGTCTTCTATTAAAATCTTACAGATGATGGGTCATTTGCAAAGGCTGAGGGGAACCCATATCTTTCCAAGCACTTGAGGATATAATGCTAACAGAATCACCTTCATCAACAATAGTTCTATGTACCATGATCTAATCACAAACTTGCATGATAATTTGGAAAGGAAGGAGAGGCTCTGTCAGACTATTCCAATCAAAGGAAATGACCTCAGGATTTGGAGGGGGTTCTCTTGAAATAGGTGAAGTACCCCCTTTTATGGAGGAATATGAAGTGACAAGAAGTACATGAGTGTATCCACTTCACTCTCCAAGGGAAGAGTGGTATCAATCAAGGATTCTATTGAATCAACCACTTTATTAACTTCACTCTCCAAGGAGAGAGAGGGATCGACCAAGGATGGAATCAGACCGACCACTTTATCAACCAATGGTTGGTTGGGAGAAGGTTCATGGAAATCAAGTGGAGGTTGTTTCTTGGAAATAGAAATGTGTCCAACAATTTTGAAGCTTCATCCATACGAGTGAAAACGTAAGTGTGGCGCATTTCCCTGTATACCAGTAAGGAATCTCGACTTTACCCTTTTTTTACCCCACCCTAATGATTACTGGTTGATGGGTTGTCACCAACATGACCTACAACGACTAGAAACATGGGTTATTGAGAACCATGAGACCACACTTCTAAAACCTTGGGAATAATGGGGCAATGTTTAAGAAGGTGGTCACCCTTACAAATCCTGCAAGGGAATTTTGGCTTGCAACATGTGTTGGTAGACTTTTCAATACCATCAACACTCTCAGCATGATTATCAGTGGCTCATTGATTTCCCACTTTCTTATTTATCTTCTTAATGTTCTTCCTTTTCTTCTTCTTTTGAACCTCTTGGTTACTAGTATTAAGACTTTCACCAGGCGAAGAAGAAGAAAGGGAAGAAGATCCAATGAGCGAAGAAGGAAAAGGGTCAACATGAGGTTGATGTTCTTGGGGTGGAGGGATTTCATTCAAAGCACCAGGACCAGTTGGGATCACATGAGTGGAAAAAAACCATACCGGTAACCCTATGGTGAATACGGGATGACTAAAAGTAGCAATATAAGGAGGACCAATGTTTCTAAAACAAGGAAAAACAAAAGGTTCCCCATGAAAAGGGGTTCCTTGGTTGGTAGTCCCAAGAATTTTTTCCATAGATACAGACTTAACCTAAGGTTGCTAAATCAAATATCACAAACTACCAAAGTCCCTATAAGATAAGAGTAAGAAAAAACCTCCCTTGTAATAGGGAAAAAATGAAGTAAGGATCTTTCGGAGATGGGAGATGAGGTCGTCAACAAAGATATGAGAAATAGTTACCTCGACCTCCACGTAATAAACCTTCTCGATGAAAGAAACCCTTTATGCATGGGGTGACCCTCCAAAGTCACTGAAAATGTGATACGACATCTTCCTCAGGTACCATGGGAAACCCCCCACAATCACCTTTGTAGATACCTAGGAAACATTACTAGGGTTACCAACTCACAGTCAACTTCCAGGGGGTACATTCGATAGCCGGGATCGAATGTATCGGTAGGATTAAAAATTATGAAGATCTTCCAGAGGATTGAAGACAAGTGGACTGGTAATACTCCTAAGGACCTCGAACAAATTTGATATTTCACGAAGCACCAAGACCAAATGAACCAATAACACTCAAGAAAAACCCCCAATATACACTCTTTCCACTATGATTGGTCACACTTTGGAGGGGTAATCTTTGATTCTATTCCGCACATGACCTTGTGTTTATCCCCTATGTTATAGGGGGTTCCCATCTATGCCTATACAACTGTTTGATTTTTTCACTCTTTATTGTTTAACAATCTTGTTTCAATGGACTTGGAGAATTTACTCTCCACCCTACAACCAAGGCCCTAAAATCATATACTTGTTGGTTTTCTATAAAATAAAATAGACTAATTGTTTTATATTATGAGCTTGTTCCTTTTATGGTTTTTGTTACTCAAAAGGATAAATGGAAGTTAAACTATATGGTGTTATCACTCTGACTCCAAGAAGACTTCAAAAGAAAAAATGAATGGAATGCAATATTTAGTTTTGACGAGGCCTATATATAGAAAGGAGCAAGTGGTTTCAAGCAAAGAAACAAGTGTAGCATTCAATGCAAGAAACATGAACGACTCTTTGAATGAAAAATGTGTTTGGTATATGAGTCAAAGAAACTGTAGGATACACGACTCTTGGCTCCACCCACTAACTAGAATGCAAGAATCATTGTTTGTTTTTAAATGTAATGAAATTATTTCAAATGCATTGTTTGCTTCTTCCTTACTTTCAATGAAAGATTTCAATATTGAGGAGAAGGATTACAAAGAAAAAAATCCAAACAAAACATGCACTCAAGCAAGAAATGAAAGAATCCAAATGTCAGAATGCTTCTAACACAAGAACAAACAGATGGAAACTAGAGAATAACACTTCTTGTAACATCATAAATTGAGTGGAAAGAATCAAGGATTAATGTCAAGTTGCAATAATACCACAGAGCTTCAAAAATTCAAAGGATAATTTTTTTTCCAAATAAAACCATAAAAATCTAAACAACAATGCTCAAAGAAACACTTGCAATCCCAAATCAGTGAGGAAGACTTCAAAATCAATCAAGTAAAACACTTAGAAAGTTTTGAAATCAAGATACTAGAAGTTTGAGAACCTTCATGATGAGGATCAAACTACTGGTAAGACATACTTTGACCAAAGGATCAGGTTATCCTAAGGTAGTCATGCACATTTCACAATTTGACGGATTTGCAAACTCAAAAGAGGCAAGAAAAGGTGATAATTACTCAACTTCAATCAAGAAAATAAAAAATCAAGTTCATAGGACTCTAATGAAAATATTTGAGTCAAGAATATGAGAAAACAGAGGCAAAATGAGCTCAAAATGGATAGAGGAAGGAGATCAATGCTCTTGTAACAAGGTAGACATGGTGTTGAAAATAGGTCAACGACCCTAAAAAAACTAACAAGGAATGGTTATAAGGGTTTTCAATTCTCCGCAGGACACTATAAGGGAGTGTTGAAGCCTAGAAGTGGTCGAAAAAGAACAAAATGTTTCCCAGATTAAACAAAGATTAGGAATAGTTCAAGCATCAAAATAAAAAAGAAACAAGAGACAAACAAGATTCAACAGGCTAGAAGAACCAATGAATTACTCTTAAAAGTTAGTTCCCTAGTGGAGTCTCCAATTTTCTGTTATGGTAAAGTTCCCCGTACAGATAGGTGAAACCCCCCTTTGGATCAAGACCCCTTCTTTGATCCAAAGACAAAAGAAAACGAATGGACACTAACTTCCCTTTAGACCTACTTCAACAATTAGAGTAAGAGGAAAGAGATGGATGACATACATTTTTACGATGTTTTTCCTCAGTTCTCCATCCTTTGACCTTGTTGACCAAGTTCCTAAGAACAATATAGGACCTGCAATGAACAAAGAGGAATATCCTTTATTCTACTCTATATTGTTAGATGACAACAAATATATCTATGATGAATCTCACAACAATAGAAATGAATGAGCCAATGACACAAAACATCAAGAGAATAAACCAAGTTATATATTAATAGAAATACATAGTGAAGAACTTACAATCCAACGTTGACGTTGAAACAACTCCTCCAAGATCTCCTATCCAACCCTCTCCTGAATGTCTCAAGATCAGAATTATGATTCTTTCATGGATTCTCCTCCCTTTTCACCTTGGAATGCACTCATTATATAGGAGTTTGGAGGCTTAGCCATCATGAAATATTTTAGGAAATGGTTGAGGATTTTTCTCCATAAGTTGAGATTGAGTTGAGTTTAGTTAAGATGGAGCCACATGATATGACTTGAATATTTGACCTCAGCCTCTTGGAACTAACCCTTAGAATAAGGTGGGATAGCCATAACTCTCTCTAACCACTTCAACACTCCCCAACACTAAGCATAGATCATTGACAATGCTCCCTATACATGGGTGGGGGAGCATTGAAAAGAGGTCAACGCTCCCTATACATGGGAAGGAGACTGTTGGCATTAAAAAATGGTCAAAATCTCAAGGTAAAAGGCATTGTTTCGACCTTCTTATGATGGGTTTTATCCTCCACAATAACTTAGGGATTATGAAAAATGTTCTTCCATGGTGTCAAAGTTGCAACACTTAATAAAGTTCATGTGACACTTAGTAAGGTGCATACAACACTTGATAATTCACGCGACACTTAGTAAGGTGCATACAACACTTGATTAAGTGCATGTGACACTTAGTAAGGTGCATACGACACTTAAGTGCGACCTTTGGTGGTATAACATTTAGGTGTGTAACAAAGTGGGACATTAACCTGTGGAATTTTGGGAAAGGGGTACAGAATGGGGACTGCAGTTCCTATTAGCACATAAATTTGCATTTTCAAATTTGGTCATTTTGCAGCATTATGGCACTTTTGCAGGTCAGTTTTGCAATGCCAATGAACTATATGATTTCGTAGCACCTGCAGTTTCAGTTTTTCTTGCAAATTCAAAATTTTCCACCATGAAGCTAGTTGTTGGTGCCATTTTTATCAATGACAAAATATGGAAATATTGGGAAAAAATTTATCAGGTTTGGAAAACAAAAAACTTTCTTTTTAAATATACTAATTCTCTCGGGTTTATTAGCAAGGTGAAAAAACTGTTTGTAAAATATATTGGGCCCGAGGCCAATATCTCCAAGTCTTCCAATTATCAAGCCAAACCAAGTATTGCAACACAAAATAAGGTGCCATAGAGGAGCCCAAGCCTACAATCAAGGGGAGGAGCATAGTCTTTTCACAACGCGTCAACATGCATTGTATATAATGGTGTATATAAACACCAAAAGGTGTCTGTATCTTATCCTAACAATGTGGGATAAATCCCTCATACCATAATAAAAAAAGCACCCAGGTGTTGGAGATAGCCGATGCACAACTGTCCATGCATTAGCAATTAGGGAACGTTGGTGGAGAGCATGCACATATGTAGAAATCTTGTAGCTAAGCTACCAAATGTCAATATTACAATTTCCATAGTCAAAGAAAAAATGCCAAGATTTCCCAAGATTTCCCAGTAGAATGGTTGTCTCATATTTTTTGAAACGTTATAGGAGATTGCCTATGAAAGCACCATTGAAGCCCACAAGTCAGGTCCCAAATGTATCATCGAGTGTATATTGAAGTGTGCCTAGAGGATAAATTATAGGTTCAAAGCAATAATATTTTGAGGGTGGATGCCGAGAGAGAAAATTCATGGGCCCCTTTTTGAGTTTGTTGTAACTCTTTATTATTGTAAAAAAAACTGAAGATATCGAACTCCTAGGATCAGGGGATAAGGAAATGGCTATATTTTGGAAGTTGTTCAAGGTTAGTAGGGTTGGGTCCATATGCTCAAGAGATTTGGAGGAGCAATTTACCTACTTATTTGTAAGCTTGAGGGAATGTGATGTAAATTTTTCTACCATGGAAGATTCATGAAAGTTGTTTTTATCATAATGTGATTTATTTGTTCTCCATTTCTTCTTACATCTTCTTGCTTGAATATAGTGCAAATTTTGAAAATCAAAGGATTCTTGTGATTAATAAATCCATGAGAAGCAGAGGATTTGTTGCATCCTACTTGTTAATCATTGTTTTATTTCAAGTATCTTGCATTCGTTTTGCAGAGATGATTATTTCTTTATGGATGTTCTTTTTGTTATCTTCTTCACTCTTCTATCCATCATTATATAAACCTTTCTTCTGGTATGTAGCTTGATTTCCTTCAATCTGCAAAGAGGTTTTGACTCCATGCCCAATGTTGTAGATCATTGATCTGCAATTATTTTTTTTTCCTCTCCTTTCTCGTAGAGTCTTGATGATCCCCCTACCAAACTCAATTTAATTATTTAAATTCTGATGGGTACTAGGCTTATCCTTATAACAGTCTAAGGATAACTTCTAGTGCTAAAAGTGCTTATGGTCATAGCAAAGGGGTCAATATAATCTATCTAAGTGGTGTCGAGATGGGTGTGGGAAGGGGATGATGTAGTGGTAGATGGGGTGTTTGCGACCAAGCTAGGTTTTTGGTTAGTGAGATCCTCAATGGTGGGAGTGGGCTTTGTCTTAACTCAGAGGTCATACAGAATAGTGATAATGGGGACTGAGGAGGATGGGGGTGGTGGTGCTAGCTTTAGGTGGAAGGGAAGAAATAGGAATGACATTTATGATAATGGTGTCAGTGGTGGATGTGGACAGAGAGTTGTTGCATGGTTTCTTAAGAGGAAAAGTGATGGAAATGACTTCG
>SNQJ01S0004029.1:232378-251618 GCA_010110895.2 Picea sitchensis | reverse complement strand
TCCCAAGACTACCTTTAGAACTCATGAGGGCCACTATGAGTTTTTGGTCATGCCCTTTGGCTTCTGTAATACCCCCTCCACCTTCCAAAGCCTCATGAATAATGTCTTCCGTCCTTTTCTCCATAATTTTGTCTTAGTTTTCTTTAATGATATCCTCATCTATATAAATATTTGGACAGAACATCTTGCTCATGTGGATCAATTTCTCCATCTACTCTCTCAGCCCCAACTTTTCTTGAAGCAATCTAAATGTGCTTTTGGCACCTTAGAAGTAGAGTACTTGGGTAATCTAGTTGGCAAGGACGACGTCAGGGTGGATCCTAAAAATATTGAAGCTATGTAAGACTGGCCTCACCCAAAGACTCTAAAAATATTGCATGGATTTCTGGGCTTAACAGGTTATTATTGCAAGTTTGTTAAGAATTACAGAAAGATTGCAACACCTCTCACTACTCTCCTAAAAAGAACTCTTTCACTTGGACTCCAGCTATTGCTCAAGCTTTTCAAACCTTGAATATGGCCATGTGCACCACTCCAGTCTTGGCCCTTCCTGATTTCACAAATACCTTTGTCTTGGAATGTGATGCTTTAGGGAAAGGAATTGGTGATGTCCTTATGCAAGAGGGTCGGCCTTTGGCATTTACCAGCAAGCGACTATCTGAAAGAAATCTGGAAAAATCTATCTATGAAAAGGAAATGTTGGCTATTTTGCATGTCGTTGATTTGTGTCACCCTTATCTACTGGGGAAATGCTTCCAAATTAAGACAGACCATCAAAGCATCAAGTATTTTTTGGAACAACGCATTTCCTCTCTGGAGCAACAAAAATGGGTAACTAAGCTATTTGGCTATGATTATGAGATCATTTACAAGAATGGAAAAGAAAATTTGGTTGCAGATGCACTTTCCCGCAAATATGAAGATGAAGGATCAATTTTTTATCTTTCCTTCATTGTACCATATTGGCTCCAAGCTGTTCACCAGGAATGGCTACAAGATCCCAAACATTCACAGTTGATCCAACAATTGCAGTCCAGTGCTCCAACTCCCCTAGGGTTCTCTTGTCTCCATGATGAGATTCGATACAAAGGCCATTTGATTTAAGTAAACAATCACAGCTTAAATCCATGGTTCTTTATGAGCTTCATGCTACACCGACAGTGGGGCACTCCGGGTTCACCAAAACCTATGATAGGGTCAAACGTTCTTTTTTCTGGGATGGTATGAAACAGGGCATTCATAATTTTGTCGCCAAATGTGATGTGTGTCAATGCAACAAGGGAGAAACAATCAAATCTCTGGGCACACTACAACTTATCCCGATTACACCTCCTATTTGGAAGGACATCTCTTTGGAGTTTATTACAGGCTTACCCAAATCGGGAAATAAATCAGTCATCATGGTGGTTATTGATCACCTTTCCAAGTATGCTCATTTATGAACTCTTCAAAACCCGTTTACAACATCCATGGTGGCTCAAATTTTCATGGATTAGGTCTTCAAGCTCCATGGCATGCCACACTCTATTATTTCTGATCGTGACCCCACTTTCACAAGCAATTTTTGGCAAGAACTATTCAAGCTACAAGGCACCCAATTGCATCTCAGTACATCTTATCATCCCCGAAGTGACGGTCAAACAGAATTTTTTACCAAGTGTTTGGAAACATATTTGAGGTGTTTTTACTCGGAAAATAAAAATCAGTGGGCTCAATGGTTACCCCTAGCAAAATGGTGGTACAACACTTCATACCATACAACTACACGCATGCCTCCTTTTGAAGCGGTATATGGACAGAAGCCACCTTCAGTTCTCTCATACTTACCTGGTGTCTCGAAGGTCTAGGCAGTTGACCAAACACTTACAGTTCGAGAGGCTATTCTCTGTACCCTCAAAGAGAATTTGGTCATGGCACAGAATCACATGAAGCAACAAGAAGATCAAGGTCGCTCTGAACGTCAATTTGAAGAAGGGGATCAGGTGTTTCTTCGCCTAAAACCTTACAAGCAAAATTCTCTCAAGGTCGAGCATTGTCCGAAGATAGCACCCAAATTTTATGGTCCTTATACAGTTCTCAGGCGTGTGGGATAGGTGGCCCGTCAGTTAGCTTTGCCCAATCATTCGAAGCTACATCCTGTTTTTCATGTTTCCTGCTTAAAGAAGGTGATTGGAACTAAGTGCCAAATTCAAACCAACCTTCCCAAGTTAGTCAAAGAAGGATCCATTTGGCTACAACCACAAGTAGTTTTGGACCAATGTGAGCATCGCCTGTGTCAGAGAACCATCAAGGAAGTGTTAATCCAGTGGAAAGATACAACTCCAGCAAATGCCACTTGGGAACCAACTACCATTCTGCAACAATTTCCACATCTCAAGCCTTGAGGACAAGGTTGTTTTTAAGGGGGAGGACATGTTAGGGTCCTAATCCGCACATAGGTAGAAAAATATATTCAGATGTAATAAAGGTCAATATTAATAAGGCCTTGCAATAAAATAAAATAAGTGAAATGTAAGAAGACCTAATAGAATATTTCGCTTCTAGAAGGATATTCCTCTAGATGCTTCTTTTGATAGACATATTTAGTATAAATAGGAGTCGAGGGTATGAGAACCCTAGCTTGGAGATTATTGTAATAGAGCTCTGCTCGAATGGAGTTTTCCCCCTCTAAGAGGCCCGTGAAAATTTCTCTCAGAATCAAAGTTCTATTTCTGTTGTTATTCTTATATCATTTCAGTGTTATTGTGGTGATTATTCTGGTTATATTGTTGTTATTCTGCCATTTCTAGCATTTTGTTTTTGTTTTTCATACTTTTTATATCTGGTATATTACAGATTCCCTTCCCACATGAAGGTTTAGTCAAAACATAGGCACTTAGGGGGTTAAAAATAACCATATTTCTCCTCTTTTTCTTTGATTTGCCACATGGATGGCTTGTTTTGATTGTAAAAGTTAAGTTGATATTATTTACTATCACATATAAAAACACTCGCGTTGGGACCATAAATCAAAATTTAATCATTGAGTATGCTCTTTTCTCACACCATAGAGCAATCTTGAGAATCAGAAAAGTGATTAAGGGGACATTTAATCTCCCCTAAAATATTTAGGATAGGACAAAGCCCCCTAGAGATCCTATTAGTTTATTTTTCAAAACATCTTAAAATTGTAAGGGCTCATACATGCCCACATGTTGCAAATTTAGGATAGTTTTGAATCTACATTCTTATTTTACATCACTAGGGGAGTTCAAAGATTAAAGTAACATGCCCATACATGCCCACATGCTTGCAATCTAGGATAGTTTTTCAAATATTTCTTAGAATAGATCACATTAAGGAGTTTAAAGGATTGGTAAGGACCCATATGTCCACATGCTAGTTCTTTAGGGACTTTAAAATTCTGCAAGGTTGTACCAATGGCTTCTAGTAATATAGGTAATCAATATTTGTAAGGACCATAGGAAGTCCACATGTCACAAATTGACACCTAACTTATTAAAAGTTGCCACATTTTTTTCACTTTCTCACACACAAAGTCACTGCTCACTCACATAATTTCATCTCGAATTGTGGAGGTTGAAGTAAGTTTCCTCCAAATGGATTATGAAACGTCCCACTATTTATTGAAGAAATTATCCACACCCACTTAATTACAACGAGATTGGTTCCCACCCCCAATCTCTCAACCAACCACATCTATTGTTTTTCTAAAAAATCACTAAGTTTTCCTCCACAGGAGGTGCGAAAAGAATTTTGTTTTTAGTCTAGGTAGGATCTCGGAGGTAGGCATCCAAAAAAAACCCCGTTATCTGGTTCTCACATCTTCAAAAATTAGAAGTTGACAAATAGGGAATTTTAAAATCCTCCAAGTCAATTGTTCCTAACACCATAAGGTAGGGATATACCCATAGAGGGTCAAAGGATGAGGTTCGGTTGTTCTATGCATCCCCCCTTGTCACCCAACTTTTGGAAGGGATCCAACCCATGACTCATTTTTGAGGCCGAAAATCTAAATGCCACACTTTGACCAAGGCACCTAGTGGCCAAATGTTAGGACATCTACCCAGGTGGAAATTGTGGGGTGCAATTGCACCTTGATCAGATTTTGTGTGGCTATTGGGAAATATCACCAGCTCTTTTGAGATACGCACCCTCTACCCCTCATTATAACTGATTGTTTCATCCTTCACTACTTCCTCTTTCAGTGGCTTCAGACTCCACTGTTGAGTGCTATTGGAAGATCCAGTTCTATTTGAGAGGAAGGACGTTACATATTTTTTAGGACAAGAGCATTTGTTTTCTTTGTTCTCCCACGTGGAAAAAATCCACCTACCCACATGTATGATTCTTTTCAATTGATTTATGTATGATGCTCGTTTGATTACATATGATTTCTAGATATATTGTGAAGGTCCAAAATTGTACAAAGTCTCTTGTTCATTTATTTCTCTAATCACTATTTACAAACATTCACTTTGCTAGTTGGACATCATAGGGGACCCACAAAATCCCCATCATTCCAGACGCTTGCAAAAACTCCCTCCTATCCTAGGAGGAGTTCCTAGTCTTGCCAACTCACCCAATCAACCCTCTCACACCCTTTTGAGTGCTACTATTTTGGGATCATATTTTCTTGGTTCCACTTTACTTGGGTCCAATTTCCAAAACCAACCATCCACTAGCTCTCCTTCACAAGGAGGTGAGGGACAAACTTCTTCTCAAGGGAGAAGTACAAACCCACCAAACCCCCCTCAAGGGTTAGATACACAACCTTCTCACACCATGGATGGAACTGATCCTCCACCACCACCCCACATGCCATGTTTGGCCTCCCTCAACATACCTGATCTGAGTAAGCTCATGAATGACTCTATATTACATGACCCCACATGGCCCAATATGCCTACCAAACTACCTTCAGACATTCCCAAGTTTGAAGGGAAATTAGGGGAAGATCCCACCAACCATGTCATGACCTTCCACTTATGGTTCTCTTCAAACAACATCATGGAAAACTCCATCCATTTAAGTTTATTTCAGCGCACACTCACAGGTCCATCAGCCAAATGGTATGTGGATGAAAAATCAGGGTCCCATGTGACTTTTGAATCCTTGTCCAAAACATTTTTGACCTTCTTTCAACTACCAATTCATCATGACAATGAACCAATTCATCGTGAAAATGATCTAGAACTGCTCTCTGAGTGTAAACAAACCTCAGCCACACATATTGCTAACCACATTCACGAATGGCATTGGCGACGTAGTTTATGCAAAGCAGAAAACACTAAAGAACAATGTCTTGATTGGTTTCTCAGATCACTCGTCTTTATCCTTGAAAAATATGTCACCTCCACCTTCCCCCAAATTGAAGAGGAATCCATCAGTAACGCTCAACAACACGACCTCATTTATGCTCAGTTAGGTTACTTATACACAGTACTACCTGATGCCCCAAGACCCATCCCATTCGTCCAGGACAAACCTGGGATGTCTCACATGGAGGATGGATTAATCGGTACCACAACACACCATAATCTATACATAAAACCACCAATCATGTATGGTACACTGTTATAACCCTAAATTGCACCACACATGCTTACCTGGCATCAGGCCAACTCATATCCTTTCTTTGCCAAAAAAACTGTTGAACAAATCTTTGAAAATCCTCTTGTGTAAAGGCCCACGTGCCTTAACCCATTACTGCATGCGTGTACACGTTGGCTGACCTAAAACAGCCTGAGTGGACTAACAAAAGCATGAAAAAATCAAAGTTGTCGACGGAACAAAAAGCTATGGGTGAGTTAACTAAAAATCTCGTCCATGCATGGTCGAGGGTTCGTCCAAATACCTAGCCCCTTCTAGCCTATAAAAGAAGGGGTAGGGGTACCATTTGGAAAGAGGAAGAATATAGCAAAGAAACTCTGCCCATTTATGTATTCCATTGTCCCAACCCTTTATCCTTTCCTAATTCCAAAGGAGATTTAAAGAAAAGCAGTTGCAGGATATAAGAAGAGGAGCCCAGGATCAGGTTCAAGGAGCAGTGGTCGGTCTCAACTTTTGTAAAGTTGACTCATTTTAAGTAATAAGGAGAATGTTTTTCCCATCCCAATTCATGAACTTTTTATGGTTTGATTAGTTTATGTTTGATTTATAACCACTGAGTATATAATTAGTATGCATGCATAGTTGTTGCTCGTCTTGAATGCAGATCATCTTTGGAAGGAGTATTGCGAACAAGTAATCAAGCACAATGGAGGATCGACATCAAACGCCGATAACGAGGTAGATTAATCTTTCCATGCATTTACTAAGAAAAGGGGATTTAAATCTAGGGATGAAGGTAGAAAGTAATTTCTATTTGGTCATATCTGCATGCAAAGTCTGAACTCTATTTGCTAGTCCGTAGGGTGTTTTTCCCCAACAACATAATTGGAGACTGTACTGGGGAATAACTCTTTAGGGTTCCTGGAATTTTATTTAGTTTTTGGGTAGTTTAAAGACTAGTTTTTCTTGCCTGTCTTTTATTTTTGTTTCTGTAAAGTCTGAGATAGTAGGGAGTCTGGTTTTCCATACCAGCTTTCCCTGACTTTTTCTTGACTGTGTTTTTCGGGACCCACGGAGGTACACTCGGCATGCGCAAGTCCTACACGCATGTACCCGTGCCCTATCCTCTCACAACCCACATGTGAACTCTGGCTATAGAGGTAGCAGTAGCGTGTAGGAGTTTAGAGAACCTCAGAAGCAGTCCTTCTCTTCCCTGTCAGAATCACATATTCTCAGGGGGTTTTCTAGAATTCTGTCCGAGTCTTGTTTGCTAACAGTCCTATCTCAGATTATTTTTGCCTTATTATTTTTTCCTTGCATTATTTGTTTTTCTGTTAGAAAGAGTATCCAAGCCTTCAAGGGATCCTGGTTATCAATATCAGTGGTCTCTTCCTGGTTTGGTTTCTCTGTTTTCATTTTCTCTTAGAGTTTAGATATACACGCAGCCTGTACAAGGTCAGCGTGCATGTACACGCACTCTGTCTCTGTTCAGTGCGCGTTCACACGCGTGCTGTTTGAGTAACAGTCGCGTGCTTGTACATGCTACTTTTTGTTAAGGGTGAGGCAGTCATCCTCTCCTTTGATAAGAAGTATTCCTCTCAGGTGTTTGAATCCATGTTTGAACAGTCAGTAGGTTAGGATTATTTTTACCCTTAGCTTGTTTTTTCTCATTTAAAACGTTGTCAACAAAATAAAATAAAAATTACGATTTTTAGACGTGTGAGAGTCATTTTTTTTACAATTGCAATTGTGTGATTTTTTAATCTGATTCTTTATGATCTGTTCTTTAAGCCATAATTGTTTTTCTTGGTTTTTTGCTTGTCGGTATTTTCCCTTTCTTGCTTTACTAGCACTTAAATAAATAAAAAATCTCTTTTCATTTTCTTCTTTGGTTGAAGAGTGTGTTTTTGCATCATTAGCAAGGGAAAAGTATTTTATTTCATATGTTTTTGTAGTTCACTTAGATCATAAGTAGCTCGTAGTCGAGTGAAATTTCTTTGAGTTTGTTTTCCAAAATCTTAGAAAAGTTAAAAATCTTTCTTTTGAAAAGTTGTTGAATTTTTGCATTCAGTAAAAGTTTTGTTTCCAGCTTTTTTATTCATTTTTTGCTTTCATCTTTTACACATCATCAGTTTCACCCTCATACCCCTTGATGTAAGACAAATCCATAAATGTAATGCTAAATTTAAAATCTAATAGACTTTTTTGTTTGTAGGGTTCACAAACTAGTTCAGGACTAGGGCCTTGGATTATGTTGGAGAGGAAACTCTTCAAGGCCATTTAAAATCAAACATTGGAGTCTGAGATAGGGAGTGTCTAAGTCCATTTTCTTGGAAGTTATCCAGGACCCCCCTCTAAAAAAGGGGATAAACATGAGGTCGCATGCAGAAAGGTAGCGGATATAACCCCTCCAAAGCCAGACCAATCGTAGTGGAGAACACATATAGAGGACTTGTTTTGGGATTTCGTCGTTTGCATTTGACACGGGGCTTCGTGGGCCTCGAATCCATTTGAGGTCTTTAGTTGTCTTCCGTACCATTTTCTCTCGATACCCTTGACAAGTTTCGGGCTCGATACCCTACTCATTGTGGTCTACCCGACTTTCGACTATACCCGCCTAGTGACTGCTCGCGTGCTGGCAACCTAGTTGCCAATCTTTGTTAGGGACATACACAGGTGACTGCGGGGGTATACCACGGTACCTAGAATATACATTGGGCCATTCTTTGTAGAGTATACCCAGAGGGTGCTTCCGTTTTTGAGTTGCACTTGCACCGGTAAGTTGCTCTAGTGTTGGTTGTTGTAACTGTTCTTCCAATTAATTTAGTGTTGATTGTCTTATCTCCTAGAGACTTTTTTCTTAGCGTGCATTACTTTTGAGAGTTTAGAATTACATAGAGTGTCTTGGATATTCTCACACAGTGGAGGATCCCAAGATCCTCTAGTCACGAAGGCTTCTTGGCCTATCGTCGGTTACACTGGAGCCACCCCCTCCACCATTAAGGCAGAAGCTATACCAACAAGGGTCTTTTAAAGCGACCGGGTTACAAACCATTGTGCCCGAAAAACCCCTGGAGGAATCGACTGTTTTGGACCTTGAAGAAACCTCTCTTGGCTCGGTTGAAACCCAAATCAATGATCTCTCGGTACCTTTCATTGTACCAATTCATTTTTACGAGAACCAAATAGTGTCGCACACAACAATGGAAACAAATGTTGTTACTCCTTTCAGGAATTCTTCAATTCGCACCACGGTTGTCCCACAGGAGAGTCATCTCCTAACCTACCATCATCGGTCTGAGCCACCATGGTCTCGACTGCAACTACTTCGCACAGTGGTCTAAACCCGTCTTTGGTGGTGGCCACAACCCTTTTCACACCTAGTGCAACATGCCCTCCGTTCTCATACACTATGCCTATTTCAGGTACAAGTCTTGTACTGTCCTACTCCACTTTACAGACTTTGAGTCTGGGGGCAGGGAGCTCTAACGCTCCTATGCAAGGTCACATGGGGGGCACTCCTATCCCTTTCAACGCTTTTCCTTATGCAGGAGGTCACATCCCTCCTTCATCCCCTTCACTCGGTGGTTCGCATCAGCAATCCGTCAGGCAACCTACACACAATAGTTTATTTGGAGCGGGGAGTCAAGGAACACCTTCGCATAGTATGATGGTAGGTTCGACACCATTTTCTTGGAACATAACGTTTGGTAACAACACCTTCTCGTCAGCCGCTTTCCCGACTGGGGGTAACACCATTTTTGGACAATCTACTCCTGGGCAGGGTACTATTCCTGAACAAGGGGGAAAACTTACTAGGACCTTGGAATTCAGGGCAAGGATTCGTTCCCTCCTCCAGAATGTTGATATGGGGTAATTATTTCCACAATCAATGGAACCCCGGACAAACTACTATGCCTATCCCTACGGGACCTACATGGGGTAATCCTTCCCAAAGTCCTTCAAACACAATGCATGCCCAACAATCTCTGTCCTATTTGGGAAATCAGTCGATGATGTCTCCACATATTCAAAATCCTTACGCTGGCCATGGCCATGGTTTTTACCATAATTCGGGCCAACAGTCAAAATTTTCTTAGCAACCTGGTGCCAATCAAACTCCAAGACCCTTTTTCCCAGGTTATCAGCAGCAACCCAAATTACCTTTCTTGGCGAATTTACACTTGTCAGATTTGACGAGGTTGTTGAATGAACCCATTTGTCACAATCCGCGTTGGCCTCCTATGTTGATGAAGTTACCTTCGGACATTCCAAAGTTTGAATCCAAGCCTAATGAAGATCCAGGAGATCATGTGACTACCTTTCATCTTTGGTGCTCATCTAACTCATTGAAAGATGACTCCGTATAGTTGTGATTGTTTCAACGCACTCTCATTGGGAGTGTCGCGAAATGGTACATTGAGCTCAATCGCTTAAGATACTCTTCTTTTGGCGAATTGGCGATGGCTTTCCTTAACCATTTCCAGTTACCTGTGAGATACGACGCTGGCACAGAGCTTCTTGCTAATTTCGAATAGACAACAACAGACCATATCTCTAATCACATTCAAGAATGGAGACATCGAAAGAGTTTAATCAAAGTACCAGTCCCACCATCATTCCTTCTTGAGTGGTTCCTTAAGTATTTGGTCCCGCAATTATCCAAAGACGTCACGACATCTTGAGTTTTCTCTGAAGAAGATGCCATTATGAGGGCTCAACAGTTTGACCTCATCTATTCTCAGTCCGGTTTATTATACAACATCTTTCCAGATGCACCACGTTCAATACTGGATAAAATTAGATAGAGAGCTAGACCGCATGCCGATGGTATCGTTGGTTCAACACAAACTAAGCCCACTAAGCAATTGAAAAAGTAGTTGCAACAGTTATCCATACAACACACAGCGACCAACCAAACTACCGCTTTGGCTACTCCCCCTACCCAAACATCGGAAGTACACACAGTGCAGTCGACTAACCCAAAGGCCACCCAACAGCCTGAAGGGAAGAAAAAACAATGAAAGAAGGGTAAGGGGGATTAAAAACCCAACGATAATGCTAGTGGGGACAACATTGAAAAATGGAAGGAAAGGTATCCATGCAACTTGTGTGCGGAATACCACCCGACCCATCTATGTCCTCGGCTTGCAGAGGCCCAAACATTTGTCACAAAGCAACAACAGGCAGTGTTGACGAACCCATTTCAGCATGGGAAAAATCTAACTCAAGCCTCTACAAGTATGGAAGGGGGAAGCCAAGAAAACTGCCTGCCTCCGAGCAACCCCTCATCTAAGAACGTATATATGGTTACGGGTGATGCTTTCATATCGACTAGAGTGCATGATTATAGTAAACCAAGTGCTTTTGATAAGGGTAAAGAAGTTGATCTCCCATCTCTTCCTCTATAGATTGAGAATACGTTGGGAGAAACAATAACACGCATTCCAAAAGGTGCATTTAAAAAGGATTTTCATAACCCAAACGCAAGGGCTTCCTAGAACTACTCTGTGGTGGAAGATTTATCACAAACCCCTTATGCAATGTCTGCTTTAGAGGTCCTCCAAATCTGCCCTTCTCAGAGGAAACCCTTGTTAACCGCTTTAGGATCTACCGAGACTTGTAATTCGGGTACAATCCTGTTGGATACAACCGACTTAAAACCTCATCTACCTTAACACGTAGCATTTCAGATAGTAGTGGCTTATCCCATGAAAACTTTTACTTGGAATATTTTTCACATGGTGGTTGATGAGGGCACCTCGACATGCGTTATGTCGTTGGCATGTTGGAAGGCCATTGGCCAGCCTGTTTTGTCTCCGTCACCTACTCTCCTCACCGCTTTTGACGGTCGTTCATTCCGACCACATGGTATCATTCCTTCTTTCCCTGTGCAGTTAGGAGGGAAGACCGTGTGTGTCAAAGTAGAGGTATTCAATGCTCCCCTTGACTATAACCTCTTGTTATGACAGAGTTGGACTTATGCTATGCAAGTTGTGGTTGCTACAATTTTCCGGGTCTTGTTGTTTCCACACGAGGGCCGGATAGTGACCATCGATCAATTGTCTTTCTCTAGACCTAACCCAGCTTTGGGGGCATCCACGGTCCCGATGATTGATAATCCTCAACCAGGTGTCGTCAACGTAGGAGTTGGTTTGTGCCCATCCTTTATGGGTACCTTCGATTACCCACCTCCTCAGGGCGATATCAAATTTGTATCTAATCACCATAAGGTTGAGAGTTTTCAAGTTTCATCGTTCCGCATGACTTACTTCGATGATCCATGGATACTTCCTTCCCCATTAGCCACTATGGATGAGGCAGGGCACCCGGGTATGTCCACGCCCTTGTCCGCTGCTGAAGTAGTGTACTCTTTAGTCCAACAAGCTTCAGCTAACACTGATCCAACTCCTACACAAGAGTTAGATCCAATTCTAGAGCCTATTTGGGCTCATGGTTCTCTCGCTAACACCGATTTGTTAGACTTAGTCTTGCCCTCTGGCGAAGTAGTAATCGAAGTAATGACTAGTCCAGACAAACCTTGGGAAGATCTTCATCACAGATCCTATTTCCTCCCAGAGTTAAGCCGAATCGAAGCAGGAGAATTCACCATGACTATGACTGGAGATAGGTCTTGGCATACTAATCCCTTAGCTACACACAAGATCTATGCTGAGCGTAATATGGAAACCATTGCTGAAATGATACCTATCAATATCTCCAGAACCCCTGGCATCATAGACAATGTTTTCGTTGGAGCATACAACTCCCCCGAGGAGATGCCAAGAATCGAACCACAAAGAGTCTATCATGAGCTAACTTTGTTGTTTTCCAAGCTCGCTTTGAGATCCGAAAGCAACATCCGGCGAGACTACATTTATGCTTTTCAATCTCGTCTGGATTAACTGAGAAAAGTAATCATTATGGAGTCTTCTTTAAGCCCTTTTCAGACTCCTTAAAGATGAAAAGATTGTTGAGTGACCTTGTTTCTTCACACTCGCTCAATTGGTCCAGAAGAACATTCCTTAAACGGGTATTCTTTTAAGCCCTTTTCAGACCCTCTAAACATGAAAAGATTGTCGAGCGATCTTGTGGCCTTTCATGCTCATTAAACTGAAATTTGAAGTCATGTTTGTTCGACGGTAGTTTACCCCTTTTTCAGTCCGGATGGTCAACTGTACGAACAAAGGTATACTCTATAGAACTTTCGTTCTTTAGAAGAGTAATCTCAGGTATAATTTTATCCCTTTTTCGGGCCTGAGGGACTAAACTTATGAAAAAGAAACCCCCACGGAGTCCATAGTTAAGCTCTTTTCAGACTCCCTAAAATTGAAAAGATCGTCGAGTGACCTTATTCTTTCACACTCGTTAAATTGGTCTAGAAGAATATTCCTGTCGGAGTCCATAGTTAAGCTTTTTTTAGATTCCTCAAAAGTGAAAAAATGGCCGAGTGATCTTGTCCTTGTCACACTCGTTAAAATGGTTTTGAATCGACGTCTAATCGGTGCTAGTTTACCCCTTTTTCGAACTGAATAGACTATCTTCGAAAAAGGTACCCCAGTGGAGTCTCCTTTTATGATTTTTTAGACTCTCTAAATATGAAAAACCACCGAGCTGACCTTATTTGGGCTCATCAAACTTACATCAAAGGACATTACCATTGTGTGTTTTATCAACCACATTTGCATACCTTATCCACAAGCCTTGTGACAGTTTGCTTCTGCGTCTTAACACCTTTGGCCGTCGGAGGAGTTTTCCCTAGTATCATTTTCCTAGAACATTAGTCTTGTCCTTGTGCCTTCAACTTGTATGTTTTCAATACTCGTTCCTCCATTGTAATGTAATATTCCTTTATTCTTTTTCCACCATTATCGAAAAGAACAAAAAAATAAAATATACCCCAAAAAGAGGAAGGGAAAAGTAGTTTCTTCATTGGCAGCATAATGAGTCGCCTTTGGATAAAGCACGTCTATCCATTTGTTCACCAGACTATGGGATGTAGTACGACCTTAGGAAGATTTTCTCGCTATATAGAGTGGTGTCCTCCACCATTTGGTTATTCTTCCAAACATATGGAGAGTTTGTGTTGCCTCCTACTTCGTAGACTTATGATTAACATTCATGTTGCCTGAGTCTCATCACTTGTCGTGCTATTGTCCAAGGGAAGTTTGTCACTAAGAATGAGTTAGACCCTCTGCAAAATGTCTCTTTTCCGCATACCCGACCATCCTGAACATCTGATCAAGTCCTTGTTCGAAATCAATGAAGCCTTCAGTCCGATCATCAAGATTATCAAGTCCATGACCGATGAGTCGTCAAAGACCTCTGGGTACTACAGTCATACACTCATATTACACTCCTACCCGAGTTTTGAAGATTTTGAAGTTGTTGCTCGAGCTCTGAAGATATCATCTCCAACCATCAGACCGAATCATCTTCTGGAAGATGGATACTCTATATGTATATCTTTATGATTTCGAGATGTAGCTCCACTGTGTATTGTTCATGGATACTCTTTATAGTTATTTGACATGGATCTACAGTGTATTTGATTGGTAGCCATGGTTCTATTTTTATCCCGAGCATGGGTATGCCCGCCTCGGTGAGAAATTTGTTATTTTGCAGATGGCACCTCCCAATTCCTGATCCTTGGGCTCAATCGTTCGGCACATTAGTAAAGATTGGTAATGCATTTCGGCCATCAGATTCTCTTCTGACCTCACACATTAGGGGGCATATGTTATAACCCTAAATTGCACCACACATGCTTACCTGGCATCAGGCCAACTCATATGCTTTCTTTGCCCAAAACATTGTTGAACAACTCTTTGAAATTCCTCTTGTGTAAAGTCCCACGCGCCCTAACCCATTACTGCACGTGTGTACATGTTGGCTGACCCAAAACAGCCCATGTGTACCGACAAAAGCATGAAAAAAGGAAAGTTGCCGACAACAAAAATCTATGGGTGAGTTAACTGAAACTCCCAGCCATGCATGGCTGAGGGTTCATCCAAATACCTAGCACCTTCTAGCCTATAAAATAAGGGGTAGGGGTACCATTTGGAAAGAGGAAGAATATAGCAAAGAAACTCTACCCATTTATGTATTCCATTGTCCCAACCCTTTAACCTTTCCTAGTGCCAAAGGAGATTTAAAGAAAAGCAGTTGTAGGACAGAAGAAGAGGAGCCCAGGATCAAGTTCAAGGAGTGGTGGTCGGTCTTAGCTTTTGTAAAGTTGACTCATTTTAAGTAATAAAGAGAATGATTTTCCCGTCCCAATTCATGAACTTTTTATGGTTTGATTAGTTTATGTTTGATTTCTAACCCGTGAGTATATAAGTGGTATGCATGCATAGTTGTTGCTCGTCTTGAATGCAGGTCATCTTTGGAAGGAGTATTGCGAACAAGTAATCAAGCACAATAGAGGATAGACATCAAACACCGATAATGAGGTAGGTTTATCTTTTCATGCATTTACTAAGAAAAGGGGATTTAAATCTAGGGATGAAGGTAGAAAGTAATTTCTATTCGGTCATATCTGCATGCAAAGTCTGAACTCTATTTGCTAGTTCGTAGGGTGTTTTTCCCCATCAACCTACACCCCAATATCCATCAATGTATGGAGGTCCATCTTACTACCCTCCTCCCCCTTACCAATAACCATATCCTATGCCCCCCCTCCACCCATAAGTGGACCCTTGCTGGCACACATGATGCGCCCAACCTCTCAACCAAGTTCAGGTACCCCCTCTACCTTGGCTTATAACATGGGCACTAGTGAAAGCGCTACGCCTTCCTATGCACCCTACGGGTCATTCCCACAAAATAATCTGTGTTTTCCATTTCCTATCCCTCCACAAGGACAACCACACATTGGGGTTAACTTTTTTCAACCCTCTCCCATTCAACAATTTCAAAATTTTGAACAACTAAATATGACAAATCCAACCCATTAGTCGAATAATTCCAAGAAGAAAGGAAAAAACCAAGACACTAATAACCCAGGACCAGGTGGGAATAACCCCCAACAAAACCAACATATTGGGGGCAACCAAAATCAGGGTAACCAAAATCCCCAAGGGGAAAATAACAACAAACTCTAAGGGAGGAATAACAATAACAATCTTTGGATGAATTTCCCTTATGCCCTTTGCGGTGAGCATGGTCATTATACTCACCATTGCCCCCAAATTGTCGACTTCAAGTGGATGAAATATTCCATGAACGCGCCATGTCCTCCAATACCACCTTCTCCTCAACAAGCCCCACAATAGTATTTGCAATAACCACCCCCGGTTGTGTTGAAAAACCCCATTCCACACCAAGGTTTGATGAATACCCAATATGAGATGCATCATGTCCCACCATAGATGGGACAGTATCAAAACCCTGGAAATCCAATGAATCACAATATCCTTCTAACTAGCGAAGAAGAAATTCTTCTGCAAAAGCGCAGCCGTCAATATAACGCACCCCCTGAATCTACTCCCACCACTTCGGAAGTAGCTCCACCTACATTCAGAAAACCTTTGATGATTCTCCGCCCTAACACTGAAACCGCCATTCGTATCCCTCGCATCCTATTACGATGGAATGTCAACAACCCTCAGGCTAGGGTGGCACATAATTATAGTTTGGTGGATGACTTGGTGCAATCTCCTGCATCCATGTCAGTATTGGAGGTCCTCCAAACCTATCCAACTCAATGAAAATCCTTACTTTCTGCCATGGGGGTAGTCGACCCATCTGATACTAGACTCATCACATTTGATCTAGATTGTGGGGAACCTCGTCTCCTTGCTTTGGTAGCTTTCCAGATACTAGTTAAGATTCAGAACATCACAATTCATCAATGTATTATTGATGAAGGTGCATCCACATGTATCATGTCCAAACTTGTATGGAATAAATTTGTCTCTCCTAAACTCTTACCATCTGCCATCACTTTGAGATATTTTGATGGACGACCATCCTCTCCTGAAGGGCTCTTCCAAAATGTCCCTATTCAACTCGAAGGCAAAACCATCCTTATCGACATTGAGGTTATCGATTCCCCACTCGATTACAACATCTTGATTGGACATAGCTACATGTACGCTATGAAGGTGGTGGCCTCTTCTATATTTCAAACGATGATGTTCCCCCACAATGGGAAAATAATCACCATCGACCAAGTTTCACATTATGATCCTAACCACTCCTCCAACATCGATAACATATTACCTCTTGTCCCCACTATTTCCAACGCATATCCACTTGTGGATATGGGCCCTAGAATTTTGAAAGACTCATCCTTGTTGGGGGCATACCATGGAGCACCACTGCTCATACACCCCTCAACACAAGTGTGTGTCATATATTCTAATGTAACTTAAACTGGGGATACCATTCCTCCCACTGAGGCTTCTCCACCCCTCGACGTCCCACCATTTGAAGAACTTCTACCTCATGAATTACCTAAGAACCCTACAAGACCACTTATCCCTGATTTCACCCTTCCCCAAGGGAAAATACCAGTTTGGGAAATAATACCTTAAGCCATCACTCAAATCCCTTTATTCTACCCCCCACTAGACGTACACTCATTTCATTTAGCCGCAATGCTTACCCTTCCCAAAATGGTGTTCGCCATTCCGGTATGGTATCTATTCCCACCCGTGATGGTTCCTCAACCATCTCTCCCTCCCCAAATAGAGGGAATCTTGATGCATATTCCAGTACTAACTTCGACCACACCACCTTCACCCCCACTCACTAACACGACTGCTACGGCTTGGGGCATACAAAATAAGAAAGATCCCACCGCTCCACTTCCTCCCTGAGTTCAACATCCTTGTGCACTCTGTGAGAGAGAGGGACACCCCACTAATCAATTCCCTTCTCTTCCCAAGTTATGCAATCTGATCCAACTCCCTCGAGAAACTACATCACTCTTCGCTTCACCAAGCCCACCTAATATGTCAAGCCCTAATATTGTCTCATTACCCCTTAATTGGGGCATATTACATTAGTAATGTTATTTTATTTATGTCGGTTGTATTCCATTAGTTGTAATTATACCTCCTAGTCTCCTATATATACCAAGGAGACATTTTCATTTGGAATCATCTTGTACTTAAACATTTATGTGCGGTAAAAGGAGGTTTCCCCCTTGAAGAGGCTTATTATCTTAAATTATCTCTTTTTCAAGGTGTTGAGTACTTATTATGAGGTTTTACTATGCTATATTGATATTTGGTTCTTAACATATGGTATCATAGCTCAAGGTCTTGGGGTTTTGCTGCTGCATCTGAGACACCTTGGTACTTTTGCTATAACGTTTTTTCTACAATGTTTTAGAAGGTACAGCTTGGAGGATATTTATCATATGGATCAAGGTACATTGGGTTAAACTTTAATCTCCTAGGCCCTTATACTTTCGGAGATACAACCTATGAAAGATAGGGTTCTGGAATCATCCTGAATTGATTCATTGAGTAATTTTCACTATAAAATGTTTTCTGTAATGTTTCAGACCCTAAACTCCAGAGGATATTCACATAAATTAGTAAGGTATATGTGGTAAAAATTTCAGCTTCTGGGTCATCTTACATTTGTAGATACACCATGTGGAAGATAGGGTATTTGACTAGTCTCAAGAAGGTGTTCCAGGTAAAACAATCATAAATTCTTCCTAGAGTATCCAAATTCAGTGGGACTAGTTTCATTAGATAGTGGACAGTCTGTAGTATTTATGGTACAAGTTTCATAATTTTATATCAATTATTTTGTGTGGGGAATGCTATACAAGTGAGATCTCCTGGAAAGGCCAAAAATCAACAAGTTGTGGGGAAGTTACCATAAATTCCACTTGGCACATCCAATTTTTATCAGACCTATGGCATTGCAGAGAAGAAATATCAGAGAACTACAAAAAAGAAATTTTAATTCCCAGAACGGCCGAAACTTGGGAGATACAACAAAAGAAAGATTGTCTAGTAGAACCACCTCAAAATCAAGGTTCAAAAGTGATACTTGGCCGACATGCCACCCAAAAAGGGAATTTCTACACCAAATAAGCCTCCAGACAATCCTACTTGGACTCTTGATGAAGGTGAAGAAATGCATAGGGACATAAATGATTTACAAAAGAAGACAGTAACAAAAGATGAACTACAAGATATGATGGATTCAACAGAAGCTAAGTTTGAGGCAATAATTACTAAGATGGACACTTTAAAAGGGGAGATCATGGAAGTATTGAAAAATTTCGTAAAAGAGAGGACACTTGAAAGTGAAAATGCATCCCATGAAATTCATGATAAGGACACAAGGAAGGTGAATCAAGAATGGAGAAACTCTAACCTTGGGTTGAAGAACAACCACGTTCCTAATATCGATATGAGGAAGTTTGATGGCAAGGACCCTATCACATGGAGACTTCAGATGGACCAATTCTTTGATCTACATAATGTGCCACATACACAAAAGGTACGAATTACTTCTTTATATTTAAAACCCAATCAATTTGTATGGTATAGATGGCTTTGTTCTCGCAAATCACTTGTCACTTGGACAATTTTCACAGAATAAATTATAGCACACTATGAGGATACAACGAGCAATACCTTCTTTAGCCAATTGATAAATCTCAAGCAAAAGGGTTCAGTTGCAGAGCACATTGAGAACTTCCAAAGATTGAATATAA
>SNQJ01S0004029.1:192245-212550 GCA_010110895.2 Picea sitchensis | reverse complement strand
TATATATTCACTACTTATTCACTACCAGTATTCCATTTTTCCACTATTATCACTCTATTTTTCCATCTCATTTATTGTTTACCAAATTCCTTTTCCAATGACACTTTGTTTCATTTCGATTGATACACATTGGCATGATTCATAAAGATAAAGAAAAAGACTTTCTTATACTCAGTGATGCTCTCTTATGTACATTGATAGCTTATTATTTCCAGTGAGTACATGGCTAAATTATTGCAGCAAGAAAATCAATAAGTGAAATGAATGTTGTTAACACAAGAACCAACATCTTTTGTATTCATGGTTGTCACACAAGAACCAACCATAAGAAAATGGCTAAATTATTTGCAGCAAGAAACTAATAAGTGAAATGAATGTTGTTAACACAAGAACCAACATCTTTTGTATTCATGGTTGTCACACAAGAACCAACCACATAAGAAAAATTTCACATGTTGTTGCTACACATATTTTACATGTTGCTACTCATGTATTTTACATCCTAGAAATATTCCTTTGTTAGTAAGGCATAACTAACTGTGCCTAAGCTTGTCACAAAGTTCTTAAGAAGATCCACATGCTGCATGTAGACATGCAACAAGTTGAGTTGGGGCATGTTGGGCCTCAGAAATGTCACATTTATATCCTCTTTTTCCTTCACTATTCCTTACATTTCATTGTCCCATTAACCTTCCATCATACCATTTCCATAATGATACTTGGGTTTCTCCTTGTTATTTTCCATCGTATTCATTTTAGTATTATAAGTGAATTTGTGATTAAATATTAGAAAAATAACATATTTTCATTAGATATCAAGGTTGGATGAGTTTGATTATCTGTGCAGGCATATGTGAAGATTTTAACAAAGTGAAATATTACCACCTAGCCTCAAATTCGAATTTCATCTTCAAGCTTTGAAAATTTGAAGAATATTTGGGGCAATCATTCAAGCATATTCAAAGGAGAAGATCATGGAAGATTTGGATGTCATATCTTATCTAAGATATGTGAGAGATGTGTGGAGGATTTGAAGGGATCATATCTTATAATAATAGGAAAGTGGTTGAGAATGGTTGAGAGAATAGTGGATCTGTAATTATGACACTCTTCAAGACTCTCATGTATATAAGATAGTGTTCTCTCTTCATGAGGGGGATCATGTTATTCATAGGATATTAGCTTGGAGAGTTAGAGATCATGTAATTCATAATTTAGTCTTGTAATGAGGAGAAGGGGATTCTTAGTTTTGATTCTTTCATTGTTATTATTTCATGCTTTTTCATTTGACTCTTGTAATATAATTTGGGATTGATATATTGTGTGAGCTCACACATGTCTTTTGTCATTTAACTCTTCACATGTTGTATTGATTTCCTAGATTAATTTCTTACTTTCCTAGTTAGTCTTTCAATGCTTTCCTAGAATAATTTCATTTCAGCAATTTAGATTAGATTACTTCTGCTTTAGTCCTGCATATATAGTGCATGTGCTTCGTAAGCCTACGAACCTCAGATTGACAAATTAAATAGTTGGGAAATTACTACAATGGAATTAAACGACCATATATTTGTCTAACAGTTGACATCAATCTACAATATCACTCTTCAATGGTTGAAATTAATGACAACCAAAAATCCATACCAAGTGTCCATCAACCTAAGCCAACTATCTGACAATATCCCCCTCAGGCATTGATGGAAACACCAACATTGATGGAAACACTTAGTCATGATAACATTCATGCTTATACTCCCCATCAATGTTTCTATCTCTCCCCCTTTGACATCAATGGAAAAGGGTATCTCCCTTTGGGGATTCTCCCCTTGACTGAAGTCTCCTTGGGATTCTCCCCCTGTCTACTTGCCTCTGTTCTCTCTCTCCAAGAATTTCTATCCAGCACATGATAAATATACCCCCCTTTGTCTTCAATGGAAAATCTATCTTTACATTCAGGTTTTCTCCTCTTAACTGACTCGCCTAATATCCCAACCTGAACTGTCCTCTTTATGGTGCTTCCTCGTGTACATGTAAGACATATAAGATAACAATTCAAAAGAATTCATTTTGGAGTAGAAATAACTTTGAGTCTCTGGCGAAGATACTCAAATAATTCCCGTGGAAGCGGTTTTGTAAAGATGTCTACCACTTGTTCTTTTGTTCCCACATATTCAACTCTGATGTTCTTTTCTACAACATGTTCATGTAGAAAGTGATACTTGATTGGAATGTGATTCATCTTGGAGTGCATCACCGGGCTCTTTGAGATACTGATGGCACTTGTATTATCACAATATATTGGAATGGGCTCATCATACTCAACCTATATATTTGTTAGAGTTTGTTTCATCCATAGAACCTGTGTAAAACATGCTTCTGTTGTAATATACTCTGCCCCAGTTGTAGATAAAGATATCGATGATTGTTTCTTGCTTATCCATGATACTAAACACTCACCCAAGTAGAATGTTGCTCCACTGGTGCTTCATCGGTCATCAATGCAACATGTCCAATCTGCATCTACTTAGGCAATAAGTGATAGATCCTTTCCTTTTGGATACCATAATCAAAACTCTTATGTTCCTTTGAGATATCTGAAAATCCTCTTCACTACTAATACATGTGGTTTCTTTGGTGCTTCCTTAAATCGTGCCACCTATACAATTGCATGCATTACATCTGGTCTAGATTTTCACATATAGTAGGCTAATAATCATTGACTTGTATTGCCTCTGATCTGTAGACTTTGAATCATCATCTTTACTCAACTTGCAACTGGTTTGCAGTCTTCCATTCCGAACCTATTTAGCATTTCTCTAATATACTTGGTTTGAGAAATAAAAATTCTTTGGTTGTTTTGACGTATCTAAAGACCCAGAAAGAAGGATAGTTCTCCATGTAATGAAATTTCAAATTCATTATGCATGTCCTTTGCAAATTTCTGGCTTAACCTGTCATCAATACTTCCAAAAATAATATCATCAACATAAACTTCAATTAATAAAATAATATCTTGAGTTACCTTGATGTAGAGGTTGTTGTCTGCACTTCCTTTTCTAAACCCCACTTGTTGTAGATATTTATCCAGTCTAGAGTACCATGCTCTAGGAGCCTATTTTAGACCATACAAGGAATTCTTTAATTTAAACACATAATCTGTGATCTCTGACAACTGAAATCCTTCTGGTTGTTCAATGTAGACTTCTTCTTCAAGTTCCCCATTCAGAAAAGATAATTTTAGGTCCATCTGATACACTTTAATATTTTTGGAGAATGCATAAGCTAAAATCAATCAGATTGCTTCCATTCTCAAAAATGGGGAAAATGTCTCTTCAAATTTGATTCCTTCAAACTATGCGTATCCTTTACATACCAATATAGCTTTGTTCCTTGTAACTTGTCCATCTTCATTCAATTTATTCATGTACACCCACTTTGTGTCAATCACAATCTTATCCTTTGGTCTTGGAACCAATTCCCAAGTGTTATTTTTTTCTATTTGATCCAATTCTTCATCCATGGCCTTATTCCAAAATTCATCCTTGTTGGCCTCTTCAAAATAGGTTGGTTTAATCTTCTGGTGAACATATTCTTCTTCTAGTCTCAACTCCTGCATCTTTATTTCCGATAATCTGATATGAAAGAGGATTCTTATTTACTCATCTACTAGGTGTCTTTGGAGGCAGTTGTTGAACTTTCTCTTCTGATTCTATTGGATCCTCTTCATCTTCCCCTTCTGCTTATTTTTCACCTTTTTCTTCTTCTTCATAAATTTGTTCCATTGATTCATTTTCTTCTTCCTTTAATTCTTCTCTACCTGTTTCATCAATTGTTACATTGATACTTTCCATAACTTTTTTCAATCTTAGGTTGTAACACTTGTATTCTTTCCTTGTACTTCAGTGACCAACAAGTAATCATTTTTCCACACGAGATTCAAACTTTCCCATTCTCTCATATTCTCTTTTGATGTAGCATTTTCTTCCAAAAACTCTGAAGTGCTTCATATTTGTTGGTCTTCCTTTCCATAGCTCGTAGGGATTTTTGTCAGTGTTTTTTCTGAGCATTACTCTGTTTTGAATGTGAACTACTATATTCACTTCCTGTGTCCAAAATATATCTGTCAATTTGGAACCCATTAGCATTGTTCGAGCCATTTCCTGTATTGTCCTATTCTTTCTTTCAACAACTCCATTCTGTTGAGGTGTCCTAGCAATGGAAAATTTCATTTTTATTCCATGCCTGTTGTAGTAGTCCATAAAATCCTTTGAAGTGAACTCTCCTCCGTTATCAGATCTCAAGCATTTGATTTTTGAATCCATTTCATTTTCAACCATTTCCTTGTAGACCTTGAAGTTTTCAAAAGCTTCTCACTTATTCTTGAGAAAGAAATCTGCAGTCATTCTTGTATAATCATCAACTAATAACATAAAGTATTCCTCACCTTTTAAACCCTTTGTTGTAGTTGTTCCAACTATATCAATATGCACAATTTCTAGTGGTCTTGTCGTTGAATATTCTTTTGATTTAAACTTGGTCTTTGTTTGTTTTCCTTGTTGACAATTCTTGCATAAAGTGTTGATTGGTTTCGTGATCTGGGGAATTTCTCTAACTTCTTTCCTTTTTCTGAATTTGATAAGGTTATCAAAATGTATGTGACCCATTCTTCTGTCCTATAGCCAAATTTCATCTTCCTTTCCTAGGAAACACTCTTCATTTCCAATTTCACTTAATACATATATGTTGTTTAAAGTTCTCGCAATTGTTGCAATCAATTTTCCTGAACTTTATTTTCTTATCTTGCACTTTTGTGAATCAAAAGTAACTTTATGACCTTGGTCATGCATTTGAATCACACTTAGAATATTTTGTTTCATATCTTCTACTAATAGAACATTTTTTTCCTTGGTATTCTTGTTCCCAATTATGACTGTGCCTTTTTCAATGATTTTAGTTGAATCATCGTTTCTGAAGGATACTGATCCATCTCTTTCCTTTATTATTGTAATAAACTTGTCTCTATCACCTGTCATGTGTTTTGAACAACCACTATCAACATACCAACCATGTTTCTTTTTCTTAGCTTGTAGAGCGAGTGTTCATTCTTCATTGCTATATTGATTATGCTTTCTTATCCATGTCCTTTTATGAGGTTCATGTTTGTGTTTGTTGTTGTTATGTTTTGGTTATCTAAGAGCGACTTTCATTTTGCAATATTTGGCCATGTGTACAAAGTTGTTACATTTTTAGCATTCCACTTCAGTGCTCAAAGATTCAAACCTATTGTAAATTCTTCTCTATGTTTCACTAAGCCTTCTTGGATAACCCTTTTGTTTATGACTTTCAAAGTTGTTTATGCTCCTGTTGTTAGCTCTGCAATTTACAACTTTATGTCCAAAATTATTACATACATAACATAAACCAAAAAATATATTTTGATAACTGGGAGTTGAATATCTTCTGAAAGGAGGTACTCTTATGAATCCTTCTTCTTTCTGAGGCCTATATATTTATGTTGGTCGTTGATTCTGAAATCTAAATCTTCTCGATGGAGGAGTGTCCCTATAATTTTATTCGTATACCTTCCTATTCCCTTTGATTGTTTCTGCATAGATTTCTGGATATGTTTCTTGTTCTGTTGTTTTGGAGCTTGATCCTTTTTCTGTCTGATTATATCCAAGTCCGAAATTGTCATGATGAGGTTTTTGACTGCTGATAATGTCATTCAAAATTTTTGAGTTGTTCTACATATTTTTCTTTTGAAGATCCTTTCTTAATGTGACAATTTATGCTTCCATATTTCCAATGATCCTGTCTCTTCCTTCTAGTTTTTCTTTGAGTGCTTCTTCAATTCGAACCTTCAAATTTGTGATCATTTGTTCTAGTTCCTGAGTGTCTTCTTTCTTGTCAAGTTTCTCTTGTAGTTTAATTTTTTTCTTCTTTTCTCTTCTCATAACTTCTATGACACACAACAATTATTCTCGGTAGTCAACTTATGCCTCTTCATATTCTTCTTCGATCGCTTCATATTCTTCTTTATCAGAGTCTTCTACTACCATGAATATAAATATTTGTGTCTCACTGTCATTGACCTCATATTCATCTGATGATGAGATGTCTTCTTTGGTGCATAATCTTTTCTTGAAAAATTTCTTTGTCGTTCTTTTGCCTTTATATGTTTGTTTTATATTTGAGTAACCTTCATCATTTCTCTTTTTCTTATGAGTACATTTGTTAGAAAAATGACCAATACCATCAAAATTAAAACAAATCAAAGGAAGCTTACCTCTATACCTATCATTGGTTCCCTTGTTCAATCTTCTGACAAATTTGGCCACTTCTTCATCATTTTTCGAGACATCATTGTTGTTGCTATATTATTTTTCTTTTTTCTTTCCCTTTTGCTTCGAACTTTTGGATGCTTTGAAGGTTGATTATTTTATATTTGGATTTTCCTGTTCAGTTCTCATTTCATATGCTGTGAAGATTCCATGTAGTCTGTCCATGCTTATTGAGTTTAGATCTTCTCTTTCTTCTAGTGCTGATATCTTAGGGTCAAATATCATATGAAGAGATCTTAGTACCTTTTGAACAATTACAAATTCTTTGATTTCTTCTCCCAATCCCAATATTGCATTTATTATTTCATAGACTCGTAAAAAGTAAGATGCAATGTTCTCATCTTCCTTCATCTTTAGTTGTTTGAACTGAGCTCTGTAAGTTTGAAGCTTTGTTGCTTTGAGTTTTGAATCTCCTTCATAAATATTTCGAAGTTTGTCCCAAATATCTTTAGCGGATTTACAATGTGAAAATTTGGTTAATACCAATTCTCCAAGACCATTTAGAATTGCATTTGTGGCTTTGGAATTATTCTACCAAGTTTCATATCTTTTTCATTTGTCGGCGAAACTGTTGGTGCTATCTATCCATCTACAATTGATTGCCAAATTTGAACTCCATGTGCCTTTATAGATGTCTTCATCCTTATGCTCCAAAAGGCATACTCTTGTCCATCAAACTATGGTATTACATTTTTATACATGTTTTTTTTCTCCATGATCTACCTTTCAGTGGTTAAATTGATTTCTAAAGGAACATGCTCTGATACCAATTGTTGGATTACTGAGAGGGGGGGTGAACTAGTAATAGAGAAATCTAATCCTTTTTAACCATATAATGAAAGTGTTATATCAATGTATCATTATCATCCAATATTTGTAGAGTAAATAAACAATGAACAATCATACACATACACAGTACACCAATGTTTTTACATGGAAACCCAAAGTGGGAGAAAACCACAGAATGTTTTTTCTTATATGTCTTGAAGAATTACATTCATTGGAACAACCAACTTCATTTGTTTTCTAGCTGCAACTGGAAGGAGGATCCAACCCCCTAGTTTTTCAAGCTACAACCTGAGGGAAGCTCCAAATCCCTAATTCTCTGGCTACAACCAGAAGGAGGCTACAACCCCCTATGTTCTCCGACTACAATCGGAAGGTGGCTATAAACACCTGTCCTTTCTTCATCTAACCACCTTGTCATATAAGTAGAATGATGGAACCACTATCACACTATCACTATGATATATACTGCTGTAAACCTGTACCAATAAGCTTGCACCAAACAACCTGTACCAATAACTAGAACCATGTATCAACCATGCATGAACCTGTACCACAACCTGTAATCAAATTGTGCCATAAACAAGTGCATAAACCATGCACCAAACTATACCTCAACCTACAAACCTTCCTTAACTTTAACAACAAGATACTAGAATTTTCATCAAACTTTACTTTAGTCTCACATGACTAGTTTTGGATTAGTCAACAACCCTAACTTGAAATAATCATAACTATGTACCTATAATGAATAAATATTTGAAAATAGTACACAATGTTATTCAGTGTGTTTTATGCAATTCCTCCAGGTGTCACTACTTGGAACCTCTCAAAAAAGGAGTTATAGCAAAAATGACATACCTTGTTGAATTATGGCTTATTCTAGAGAGCGAACTTGTAGAGCGTGCCCCGCACGGAATATTTATTGTATGGATCTGAAAATTTTACACAGAATAATAAAGCATGTAATATAACTAACATGTTTTCTCTTAATCAATTTGGATCTTTTATGAATAATTTATGACATTTTTACCCGAAACACATGTTTTAGACTAGTTTTAGGACTAGCCACAAACCCTGTGCTACATGGAGTGTAACTCCAAAAATACAATAACCCATATGATGAAATTCGTACCACAGCTACTTGGATATGTTTTATCAATGACCTCCCAATTTCATGGTCTGAATAATTCAAGAAAAAATATTATTGCGAAAATGGTGATATGACCTGTAAATAACATACCTTAGAAAGCATCATCAAAATAATTTAACCTCCCTTGAATTTTGTCCTTCTTTACTTGACCTTCCATATGAAATTTGGATTAGATATATTTTGGTTACCTCAGTCACATATATATTCAATATTATCAAGTGTGATTGAAATGAGAGAGACTTTCCTCTTATTTATACTTTCAAGTAGCTTCCTTAAGGGGTTACCTTTTAACCATCTTAACACACTTTCCTTATTTTAGGGTTAACCCACTTCTAATTTCTTCATTAACTCTATTATTTAAATACTTTGTTTTGTATTCACTTTGAATTATAGTACAATCATCACTTCACTTTATTATTTACCTTCTAAAATATCTTAAACCACTTTGACTACTTTGACCTTTTGGGGCTTCAGGCCAACATATGAGGGTCCTCCAAATTCATAAGGCCATAACTCTGAAATCGTGAGGAGGTATGTGACGTTCCACATACCACTAGAAATGGAATGACATGTGTTATCCATATAGAATAGTATTACCTGAAAATATATCAAAAATTATAGCATTATACATGAAACAAACTTGGGTCCATTACCCAAACCTGGGTTCTGCAACTTCACATGTCCATAACTCTCTAACCATGAGGAGCTATGTGATGTTACACTACCACCAGAAATGGAATGACATGTAATAAACATATAGAATAATATTACCTTCAAATATATTAAAACTCATACCATTATACATCAAACAAACTTGGGTCCATTACCCAAACCTTTGTGCTGACGGACTTTCTCCAAGCATTGACATCAATCACTAAGGGTTGAAATCAATATACAATATCACTCTCCAATGGTTGAAATCAATGACAACCAACAATCCATACCAACTATCCATCAAGCTAATCCAACTGTCTAACCTCCCTCATCGTTTCACATCCCCACTTAGATTACCACACATTGCCTACCCCCCCCTCTGAAATCCACCTAAATCACTCTCGATACTTCTCACTTTCCCACCCATACTCCTCCTCTCCCTACATGACACCTATCCCAACACCTCCTATCTGTTAGAAATTATTCTTCCCCAGTTACCGTAAGCAGGTCCTTAATGGCCCCACACCCGTAACAGATATCCCTGCAACCATAAAAACTCAACATTTCCCCTCCGTTACACTATTTGATCACTGAAAACCCATGAAGACTGAGAAAAAATGAAATGAATTTTATGATGGGAGACTGAGGTAAAAAGGCCAAGGTGATTCAAACTATTTTGTGATAGAAATAGAATTCAAAGGGATGGATGGAAAAGAAATCAGTATGAGAGGACAATAAGCATATTTTGTGAAGATAGTTTCAACCTCGTTCTAGATTTCAGGGGCATGAAGACACCTAGCAACCGAAGATCAACAGTCAATCAACCAATTCCATATTTCAATGCATGATGCTTGCAAAAATATCCACAGTAAGAAACAAGGACCAGCAACACAGCATGAGTCAAAGGAAAGATCATCAACAACTTCCATAAAAAAAGTGCCAGAAATCCGATCGGATCTTAACAGTCCTATATTTTTGTGACTAGAGATAGATGTTAGTTTAGATATTCCTAAAATATATCTTGATAAATTATGACATGATCTTTTGTAAATAAATTTATAAATACTTCTCATTTCGAAGTATGAAGGGTTGGGATTTGTTTTGAAGGATAGGACTAGTATTGTAAAAAATCCCACAGAGACACCATTGATCAAATTTTTCAGTAATACAGTGCAATTATTACAGGATGCTTGTGTCAACTTTATTGGTGAAGTTCATTTTTCCCTGTTAATTTGTTTTCTTCTATTATCACTATTATTTCCTAAATTCTAAATTATTCCAAGAAGATAAAGGACAAAATTTGTTTAAATGTACACTCTATCTCTAGCTTAAGAATATTTTTTGTTTTTTCCACTGAAGATTAAAATCAAAGTTCTTAATTGATCTATTTTTTATTGGATTTATAGACCTTTTCATCTCCTTCATACCTTAAATCTTTGAGGATCTGGTGAATGTTTCTACCATGCCCTACAATATTATCCTGTTAAACCTTGTATTTGATCAATTCAAAACTATGACTCCATTTTCCCAATGTCCCATTCTCACTTTTCCAACCAAACAATTCAAATCAAACAAAAAAATCCTTAACTATCATAACCAACCTAATATTTTAACCTAAAAAAATATAAATCTTATAGAGAGATCCCTTTCTGAAGCTGGCAGGGATAGTTCCTAGCTTCCAAAGTGGTTTTGTGGTTACCTCTGTCATTTATTTCATATCCTTATAAAATTACAGAGCGATAACACTCCCAATCACTCTGGGATGTGACTCCTCACACCCACCCTCTTACATGAGTTTAATGATTGTATTTAGGAACACTCAACAACAATTACAAGGTTATACACAATGATAATAATTTCAAGAATGTGGGTTTGGATTAACACCCATGCATAATTCCCCCCATCAACCCCTCTCTCTTTTTGAATCATAGCCCCCCATCATTTTCATCCCTTTTGTATCACAACCAATGATTATTGTTTTTATTAATTATTTAAGTGTACATAATATACCTTTTTGCGTGTGATCGGTAGATCTGAGGTTCAACATTAATTCACCAAAAAAAACCTAAGATAGAATCCCTTTCGACATCACCTAGAAGGAGGTGAAATCTCACCCAAGGTATCTATGGGGACTACAGAAACTAGGTTTTCGCAATCATTAAGGGATGAGAGGAATTCATTCTTATCAATTTACTTAACATTCATTCATTATACCATTCATCATGTGCGAAGAACCATCATATAACATATTCATATAAACCATTCATTCATTAAGTGCACACAATAACCAGAACAATAAACAAACACATCAAAACATACACAAATACATTGTATTTAACGTGATTCACCCCAAACTAGGATATGCCTACAACGACAAGATTCTCATTTTATTATTCATAATTATTCCTTACAAAATGTGGGCACTGTGCTCATTCATGATATCTCAGTTCTACCCAACATGCCCTTTCTATTCACACATACAATGCACACTTAGTTCTCAACTCATATTGTTTGAAATTTAGAACTCACTCATGCATATCTCACCAAACTTAGAACTCAAAAGCTATCACCATACTTCATGTGAGAACTACTTTACCCAAAACCCTTTACATATTTATAGGTTTACCATAGGGATGATCCCGTTACAAAATGGACCAAAATACTTAATGAATTCTAAATAACTTCCTCCTTTCACTCCCACTGCTCCTGAATTTGGGCTAACTGCCTTCCTTTATTTCACACATGTTTCTCCTTAACTGATTGGTTGCATGATACACTCCTACGTGATTCCCAAAATTGGTCCCAAAAATTTCCTTCTCGAGCATGCCTCTAACACTCAGTGACCTGTGGCTAGTCCCTATCCACTTCAGGACTTCTTCCATGTCGCAATAAAATTATGGAACATTTTTCTTCCAGTTGCAACCTTTTCCTTTACTTGTGTTTCCTACTGAAAAATTCTCTCTATTGTCTCTGTTGTAATGTGGTTATTCAACTTCTTTGCATTCTCTTTCACTTCCTACTTCACTATGCCTTGTGCAGCTACACATTCCTCTATTACCTAGAATGATTCATCCTACAACATCTCAATCTTTTGTGCGCAAGCCTGTTGTTTTTCTCTCATTTGGTTGATGTCTAAGTACAAATTCTTATTCTCCATGATTGCAGTCATATTTTCTTCTGTATTTCTTTCAACTCTGCATATCCTATTAGATGAGTCCATACTTGTGTTCTTTCTTCATACAACATGGCACACTCCTCATCCAAAATATTGATTTTTTCCACTGTCATCATCTTTGTCTTCTCTCTTTGCTTCATTTCCTCAGGTGGCATTCTTGGTGTCATGTGTGCTTCTAAGTCTCTTGTCTTCATGTGGAATCCCTGAATGGATTTTCTAATCTTTGACACTTGTTCTTACAATGGAGTATCAACTTCCATTGGTATCTCTAGAAAAATTGTGTACACTTTCTGAATTGCATTTTTCAACCTTCCTTATCTTTATTCATCCTCATCCTACTCCATCATAACTTTGTGCTATTCTATATGAAATGTTGTCTTAAAATTAGTCACTTTGGTAAACTCTATCTTTGTCGACTATGTGCGCAAGTTTATCTCCTACATAACACTTGTCTGCAAACCCTTTAATACATTCATCGAAAACTACGACAATACTAGTCAATATGACTTAATGCTTCTGCTTTCTCCTGCATCTTTTCCAAGGGGAATGTTATATCCCCTGGTGGGATATTTATCATTCGATGCTTTGTTGATACTTTTGATGGGTGAGAGGTCATCGATCTTGCTTTTGTAATATTTTTTGTATTCTCCCTATGTTCTTCCTTTATCCTTTTCTCTAGTGATATCTTGGTTGCTTACAAAAGATAAAATAATGGCGTGATTTGTTCTTGCACATACATGTGTATCTCTTCTCATTTATGTGTTGCACGCTGAAATGCTTTGACCACCACTTCCTTTACCTGATATCCTATTTTCTCTAGGTCATATTCTATCATGGCCTAGGTGACCATTTTTTTTAATTCCTTCTTGTTCCTGCATTGTTGTATTGATTTCCCCTTATCCTATTCTTTCCTCTTCTCTCCATGTCGCAGTACTGTTTTATGTGTGTCTCTTGCACCCTTTCCTCATCCTTCTTGTTCTTCTTGTTCTTCTTCTTGATCTTTCTCTGGTTGTTTTGTTTCTGGCTGATCTGTTTCTAGTACTAGGGTTTTCCATTATTCCTCTCATTCTTCTATAATCTGTCCAACCTCATCTCATGTCAACATGTATCTGATTGTCATTCACTATTAATATGGGTCCCTATTGGATTGGATATACAAATGACATATTCTTGGTTTAAAAAATACAATTTCCTTATATGCTTCCACTACATGTAGTAGTATGTGAAATGTATCCTGAATTCTCTGCTAGATTACCTCCTTATAAACATAAAAAGTAATGTTATTATCCAATTTTCTTTCCTTTTGCGCAATATTCCACAAGTTCACATATCTTGCTGCCAAACATGGTTTCTTCGACACTCCCATAAATTGAGTGTCTTTCGGATCCCTCCAAGTGGCTAATGAAATAAATATCAATAGACATTTATAATGAAATTATATTCCGTTATCTTGTGCGTCCCTGCAATCCATTAAGACTTGGTTAACCAGGAACATCACCTAGTTCATTTGTAGTCATGCAATGTACTTCTCAGTTGTTTCTATTACACCTACTAGTAATTGATATTTGCGATGTTTTCTCAAGAACTTACAGGCCAACACATGTGTCACAAAAATTATGGTGTCATCATTGATTCTTGCTACATCCAATCCACGTGCACCTCTAAATGTGTCAACTTTCTCCTCCATCCTTTATGCCAAGGCTTTCTCCTTAGATTTGTCCATGAATAGTGGCAGTGGGTCTTCCCCTACTGATGGTAACCCAATGATCCACACAATGAGTTGAGTTTCTATTGGAACTACTCTATCTAACCACAAAAACCCCCCATGGATGAAAATTAATAACATGTTGATATAAATATTTATCTCTACTCTCTTATCAAAATGAATAATCTCTAATAGATTCAATATGTCAGGTTTCTCCAGCCCTGGTGCCCACTCCTGTGGCTCTACTATAACTTCCTTTGAATCTGGACTAAGTTTTGTGCACATATACTTCTCTGGTGCTAGCTTGGGAAAATTATTTGCATATTCCAATTCGTAGTCTGTAAACTTTATGTTTTCTATTGCACCTAACATATGGCCTTCAATGATTACCCCTAGTGGTATCTCTGGTTCAACAAGTTCATACTTTATCTCCTTTGGTAGCTTAACCTACTATGTTGTTGGATTCATGGGTGGCACATAATCCTTTCGAAAGTTAATCGGGCTTGGCCCTAACAATGATGTTCCTACGGTTTCCTTGAATACATGGATCGATGTCTTCTTCATGAGCTATTCCTTCTACTATGATGATGTTTCTCTTGCCTTTGATGGTTATATTTCTCTCTGCAACTAACTCATGTCTGCAACTTACTTGCTTGTCTCTTTCAACTTGATTGACTCTTTCTATCTCTATGAATTATCAAACAACAATAACCTTTTCCTATCGACCCCCCATCTACTTTTATGGCCTCTCTCCATTTGTTTCCATTCTTCTTCGCGCCTAGATTTGCATTCTAATCCACTTGCATTTATATTCAATTATTTCCCTAACTCTTCATTAAATTGGTCTCCTTCACTGGATCATACGCTATATTTTCCAACATGTCAAAAGACTCTTTCCTTTTTTCACTGCCATGTTTTCTCTTTAATAAATGTCCTGGCATGCATGTTCTTTAATTCTTTTCCCTCCCTTTGCGCAGATCTTTGTCCCAATTCAATCCACCTTCCTGTGCCCAATTCCTTCCTCTTTCTACCTTTCTACAACTTTTTATGGTTTAACGCTTTACTATTTAACTATTTGAATCGGTACTTTATTCATAACTTCAACCTTTTGTCTCTTTCCTAAAAATCTTTTATTGCTTTTCTTCTTTTCTTTTTCTCTTTTCTTGTGTTTATAATACACTATAATACAAGTACTATGGTACACTTTATCTATAGTCAAGCTAGTGCACAGAGGCCCAACTATCGCTATACATTTTCAGTTGAATTCCATTCACCAGTCCTTCCACGGGCTCCCCATTCAATTTCTCCAACTAAAGGAAAACTGCCTCCATCACATACCTTGTCACATATGGACCCAACCAATGCATTTGAAACTTTCTTGGGTGTTGCAAAATCTTACTATCATAGAGAAGAACTAATTCTCCCATATTGAACTTCTTATGTTTTATATGTCTATAGTTCCATTCTTTTTATCGTCGTTTCTAAACTTGTTGATGAAATATTACGACAAATCTATGTTCTTCCAATGCCACTAACTCTAACAATATTCTCTCTATTGGACTTGAATCTGTAATCTATGTTAATGATTCAATGCATAGACTCGGGATGATGAAATCCATAGGCATGAATTCTTCCTAGCCATACACTAATCTAAATGGTGTTTGTCTTTTCAACTTATTGCATGTGGTCCTATATTCTCATATCACTGTTGGAATCCTCAAGTCCTAGTCATCTCGGATTACATTGCATACCTTGATCAGTGCATGCTATAGAATATTATTGAATGATTCTACTGTTCCATTTTACTGAGGATGATATGGTGTGATATTCTAATGATGAATCTAAAACTCCTATGACAAAGTTGCAATCGTCTTATTCAGAAAATGAGTACCCTGATCACTCATCAGAATTTGTGAACATCCAAACCTTCTAACAACATTCTCAAATGGAAACAATGCAACAGTATCCATGCTAAAATATTTAATATGTTATGCTTTAGCTCATGTGGTCAAGTATTCTATCATAGTAATGATGTATATGGCTCCTAACATCTTCATTGTTGGATTGATCGATTCAATGAAATCCACTTCCCATTTATAAAAAACTTGCAATGTGACTTGTGGTACTAATGAAATTTCATCTCTTCTGGATGGCTTCCCAATTAGATGATAGACATAACAGGTCTAACATAACTCCTTCGCATCCTTATGAAGGGTGGGCCGCCATAGTCTTGTATGAAAAATTTTCTGAGCCATTGCTTTTCCTGCATAATGGCCTCCCACAACTCCTTCATGTGCCTTTGATAGTATCATGGATATTTCGTTATCTAATACACATCATCACAAAATGCCATCTATGCCTAACTTATACAAATTGTTTTCTATAATTTGGTAGTCTGATGCCATTACTACTAACTACTTCTTCTATGCAACTGTAAAATCATATGGGGATACTCCTATTCTCAAGAACTATATTATGTTTATAAAATAATCATCTACCATCTTGTTGAGCACTCAACACACCCTAAAACATTCTATGTGAAATTTTTATTTTTGGCTACCACTTGATCTTTTGCACTATCTGATTCTACTTCAGTATGAATCAAATCTTGCCTTTGATTAACTTAAAAAGACTAAATTCTATTTAAAATAATCTACAACCCAAATATTTTCCCCAACGCACTTAATAAATTTGGCATCGAAAAGGATTAAGCATGAAAGGAAATCACTCAACAAAACCAAGGTAGACGAGGGTCGATCTTCGTCGGCATCGACAGATGGCATTTTCTTTCCTGACGACCTTCACTAATTATATTGTCAATGATTGATCCCTTTAGCATCAACAAAAGGATGAAGGAGTAAGCACTTACGAAGGAAGAAAAGAATCATTGATAGTTGATCCCCAAAACTCTCATCATCGATAATAGTTTTGAGAAGGTAAGTTCGTAGAAAGGGCGTGACAGGTTTATTCCCCACTCCGACCACCAACACCGATATTTTTCAGCATCGGCAGTACTAAGTTTTGTTTGACACACGCATATTCTTGAAAAACCTCAACTCCAATTGGAATACACAATCAAACCATCTACCCCCACCTATCACGTGTCATTGCCAAAGTGATTAAACATATGATGAAGTTTTCCCTTGAGTCTTTAGTACTTTCTGAGGCTCGAGTCACACCCCGAGTTAGTTTTTCTATGTCATCTCCATATGATGAAACCAATAGTCATGGAAGGTTCTAAACATGAGGTTTCCAACGAAACGTTCACCATGCATCCTCGATCCTCAACATGTCCACTTAGAAAGCGACACAATGGGACGTTTTAATGCTAGATACGATGCATTTAAAGGGCTAATTAATTCCAAAATATCACATTAGTTTCTAATTCGTGCGTGAATCAAAAGGACCATTTGAACTTGCCGATACAACACATCACCCTCTGTGCCTCCACCGTCAACCCATGATGAATTAAATTGTAGAGATTCGGTGGTAGATTTGTTTGAATTTCACTCATCACCCAGATTAATTAGTTGATACGACTAGTAATATCCTCCCATAAAATTATTTTGAACCACTGTAAACAAGATTATTCTGCATGCAAAGAAGTTCAGGTCACACAGAGGAGTGAGGCGAGCAATCCGAAAGAAGTCTCCAAGATCTTGTGAGTATTAAACCACAGCTTTTAGCAAGCATTACAAGTATGTGCTATTTGGATTTTGTTGTGTATTTACCTCACATATACATTATGATCCAATATTTCTCTGTATGTCAACCCTAAAGTATTTTTTCGTTGCAGGAACAATGCCTCCGAGAAAAGAAACCACCAAGAAATCTCCAAGAGCGTCGAAGCTAAAGGAACCATAGGTGGGATAAGGTTCTTCCCCAACGGTCATGAAATAATTGAAATTCACTCCAAAGTCGGTGCCCGTCATCAAGACATCCACCAAGAAGGTTTTCATTCATCCCCTGGGCTTCAGACACACAGAGGCAAGAATAGGGACCAAAACAGTACTCCCACACTGGGGAGAACTTTTTCAAAAGATCAAGCGGGAATAATTCCCTGAATATACCCCACATGTGACACAGTGATCCTGATACAAGAAAAATTTATGATGAAGTCCTCTTGAATGTCCAAAAGATGTATCTTCACATGGTAGAAAGTAGAACTCCAGTATTCCCCTGCATAGAACTCATGAAGTGGCTTATCGATCACACTGACACACAAATATGTTTGATTAATGATTACATTAGAGAGTGTGTATGGGTTTTCCTTCCAATGGAGGTTAATGATTACTACAAGCTCAGAGAGTTGGAGGAGAGACTGAACACTGATTTTGTTATAAGATTCTATGAGAAACATGACAATAGCAAGGTGATGGCTTCGTGGTGGAGAGAGGATAAAATGTTCACCAATCAGACCTATGGTTGGTACTTGAGGACCAACTTATGGGAGCCGTATATCTATATAATGGTCCTCCTTTTCCAGTTGCATGGGGAGAAATATTGCTCCAAGTTTTCAGAGGCTTGGATGCCTCTAGCTTATATTGTAGCCATTTCTGGAATAGGTTTTAACTGAGGTGCCATCATATCCAAACAACTGAGCACTTGCATATGACAGGCTTAGACGCTGAAAGAGGGAGAAACCTCATCCTTCTACATGGCTTCTTATTTATTGGACTTCATTTGTGCCAGAAATGCCTTTGCTGGAATGAACCTGAGTTGGAACACCTCAAAAATCCCGATCCATGTATATTTCGGCATCTTGTGGGAGAACAGGTGCAAGAAATCCTACTCTCTCATCTGTGATCAATGTATCACACGTATTCATTTTTTTTTGTTGAAGAAAGAGTGCCCAAGGCTGTCGAATGCGGCCAAAAAGATTATATCAAAAGTTGGCCACTGGTACCTGGATGAGTGTGATACCTACATCAGGGTTTTTGGAGCCTCCAAAGTGCCACACCTATCACCTGTGTATGTCTCCGATCAACTAGTAGTAGGATAAATCTGTTATCAGACCATCCTGCAAGCTTACAATGCTACTCTGGTAAGAGATAAGAAATGGGCATTCATACCTTATGGATTTCACATAGGTTTCTACATGGTAAAAGACACCGCACAAGGAAAGCAAGAAGGGTTAAGACAATTGGAGTTTTGATTCCAGACTGGTCATTTTCAAATGCACGACCCAAAGGGTCTGGTCCTGAAGCATGCATCACAAGTATCATCTTGCTGACCATTCGCCCATGACAGGTTTGAAGATGAGATCTTCACTGTAGAGCCTGGTTATTTTTCAAAACTCACAATAAATAAAAGTTTTCTAAAATCTCCTACTAATTAGTTTATAATTTCTTTCATTTTTTCATTTCTTATACCAGAAATAAATAACAGCAATATATTGAGGATAACAACATAATGAGAACAAAAAGAATAACATAATAACAACAACATAGAAACATATTAATGATAACAACATAATAATATCAACAGTATAATGAAAACAACATTATAATACATACCTCCACCTTCAAGTTGGTTATCTAGTCCCTTTTCTGTTTGATCCCATCGAGTTCTTGCCCAAACTGAACATTAACCTCCCATCCAACTAGGAAAAACCTCTCCAGCTCCCTAGCTTTAGGAATCCTTGCAGTTTCCTTCCCCCTGAGCCCAAAATTCCTAGCAATAGCAGTGCCATGTGAGATATCCTCAAAACAATTCTTCCAATTTCCTCCTCCTCCTCCTCCTCCATATTTCAAAAATTCTCAAACCAAAATAAAAATGAGATCCTCTTCCAATTCCTCCCCTCCTCTCTCAAGTCCCCCTCGTTAATTCCCAACAACCTTATCCCTCCATTAATTCCCAACAACCTTATCCCCCCATTAATTACTTCACCCACCTTTTAACAATAAAATAATAAAAGACTCATTAATGTACTTTAATAATTAATTAAATTTAAATTAAAAACTATGATAAAATTAATCAATTTGGGTTGTTACACACACCCACCCTTCAAGAAAATTCATCCCGAAGTTAGAGTAATTTACGATACAAGGGTAACAACACATGATTCATGCATCCACAACAAATAATCAACATCATTAATTTAAAACACTTATACATACTATTGTACATGTGCAAGGCATACATGTGTAGCTAGCACATACAAGACTCATACATGTACTAATGAAAACAATTATCACACCTAAAGTAATTCTTGTATGCGTTCAATCCAATCAACAAAACCATTTATTTCATAAAAGATGGTAAACTATTTTAAATGTTCACGAAATTCCTCATTTACAATAATTTAACACAAACTACATTAACTTAGATAATTTTAGTTTAGTTAATTAAATATAAATATACATATATACATATATTTTTCTTTTTCAAAAAGAGGAAATCAAGAAATTCTTCTATAAGGCGAAATCCCCACACACTCTCAACTACTTCTATTCATCCTTCCTCCCTAACTTACTTCCATCTTCCATCCC
>SNQJ01S0004029.1:159229-190783 GCA_010110895.2 Picea sitchensis | reverse complement strand
TTTGTATTATATCATTATTTATTTATTATCCTTATGTTACATCTATTTTTCTCTAACCATCATTTAGTTCATGTTATGTTCTTAATACACTTAGTGCATATCCTCTCACTATATTCAACCACACTTCATGTAAACACCTTATTGCTATAAATATCACTTTGCATAAAACATATACTTTTTCCATATTACCTACTTGTATGTCACTTCACACTCTAATACTTTATACTACTTGCCATTCTTATATACTTATTTATTTATCATTAATATTCTCCCTTAATTTTCCATCATTATCACATACTAACTATCTTGTCATTCTTATATTCTCATAGTCTTTGCCATAATTCACTTTACTTATTTTACTTATTTCTCTATTCTTCTCTTTCTTCTTCTTTTAACCTATCTCACATTAAGAGCACACAGTTACCCTATCTTCAATTTTGTATGCACTCTCATTATAACTATTACACGATTCAATAATCTAATCATTGTTATGTTGACCTCACAGATATATTATAATATTAATTTTCCTTTCACAATCCTACATATAATATATAAACATACTTGTAATATCATCGCATATATTGAATCGATATTGCTATACTATGCTTAGTCCTTTCAACTTCACATTATACTAGGATGTTGCTCATCAATATAGATTTATTTCACTAATTGTTAAACCAATTCTTATTTTATTATGCTCTTATCACCATAATTTCTATAAAATATGTAAAACAAACATTTTTTTTTATAATATTAACTAAATAATTTATTTGAATTCAATATTGATTTTAAAATTAAATTTTAAATTAACTAAAATTTTCAAAACTTGATACTAACCCAACAATCTATTTATTTATTTATTGTTTTTTTTTATATTGAAAATATTTTTATATATTATTTTATTGGTTAACAAATTTGAAATTGTATTGATGATATCATCCTTATTAATATTTACAAATTTATTTTTATACAATATTTTAAACTCTATAATTCTACCACAAGATGTGTCTTCCACTTATTTTGTTCGTAAAATTGAATGCATAATTTTTTTTTAGCTTCAACTAAATTTTATGGCCTCATTAATATTCAATAGTAAATAGCTTAGAAATCATTTACATAAATTACAAACCAAACCTAACCTAAAACTTAGGTGGGTAAAAATCCAATGGTTTATATTCATAATTAAGAGGAATGTCTACTCAATATATAAATTTATATATTATTGTTTTTTATTTTTTTTAACTTATATGTAGTAATATATTTATATTTCCAAAATAATAAAATAAACAAATTTTTATTTAATATTCCTAAATAAAATGATACATTTTTTTTTAAACCCTATTTTTTTTTTTAATCAATTAAACAACATATCTATCTATCTATATTAAAATTAACGCAACCAACTTGCAAGGAAGGTGGTAGCCTTCAAATATGATGGCAACTAAGAGCAAGTAGTAAAGAGGGCATTTAACGACGTAATTGATTAAGTGAATGGACAAAGAAACGGGTATGCCTAGACTACATTGACAGGTAGGTTAACTTTAAAGTATTAGTTACACTTCACTAGGGTGGGCTACATTTATTAGCTGCACAACTCGTGAGCCAAGCCACTGAATATTTGTCTTTTGTTACCGACACCATTTAAGAATACCTGCAAACGACGACCAAGTTTTGTACCATCATTGATTTATCCCCAGATCTTAATTTTAAGTGTGGAAATCAAAGGCACTAGCATAGGGCATAGCACAGCTAGTGAATGAGCAGGATTTGGGCAGAAACAAGGTGGATTTGAGCAGAAAAAAAAAATGGGGTGGTTGGTGACCAGTGGGCACTCTTTTTATTATTACACTCAAGAAGGTTATCAATGTGGAAATTTTGGGTCTCTTTCAGCTTGGAAACTAATTGAAAATATGTGCACACTAAGATTTCATGCATACTATGTGTGAGCCAGAAGTAGCAGCAGGAGTACTACAGAAAATAGATAATCAATGGCTCCTTCTTCTCTTGTTCCTATAAACATGAAGGGTTCTTCTGAGTAGAGGCTTTCAATAAGACAAGATGTTTCAATTCTCATGCGAGAAACAATCTGACTCAGTGCCAACCTTGCCTCGCTTGCTACTACACAAACCGCACCTGAAATACTCCATAAATCATTGACAGAGCCACAGGTCATGGTTAAAGGTGCCCTCACAGATCTCGAACCTGCATTGGTCGACGTTCGTGTTGTGTGATGGGAGGTTTTGGATAGAAAATTCTATAAATATCTGGCCAATAAAGAGCACAGGGGAACTCGCACTGCTCACCTTCTTCACATAGTAAAGACGCAATCCTCGTATAATCCCTTGTAGGATTTTATTGCCTTTATAAGATCTTGTGTGGTACCAGAAGGATATCTAGATAGTGTCACCCCTTCCTAAGCACCTTACGTGCAATGGAGGGCTCTTAAATACTTCTTTGGTGGAGCAATGGGTATTTTTACGACATTTTCATTATTTTATTCTGTTGGAGTTTCCGAAAAAGGAGCCACTTCATATGTCATTGCTATGAACTGGGTTCTCAAGGATGGGGTAGGATGCATTGGAAAGATGCTTTTTGCATGGCAGGGTAAGAAGTTTGATTGTGATTTGAAGTAGCTTCGGTTTACTGGTGACCTCCTCATGGAGATTGGGGCTGGGGTGGAGTTGGCTACAATGGTATCACCTCATTTGTTTTTTCCATTTGCTTGTGCTGCCAATATGGCCAAGAATGTTGTTGTTGTGACTTCTACATCAACCCATTCTCATATCTATAAATCTTTTTCCCAAGGAGAAAAATTCGAAGATGTCACAGCTAAAGAAGAGTGTATTAGTAATATTGAAAATTTGTTGGGGACAGGACTCAGCATCTGCCTATCAAGACAAAATCCATCAATGTTGGCTATTTTTGCAGTTCTATCAGTCGGATACCTTTTCATTTCATATCAAGAGGTAAAATCAGTTGTTTTGAACTCTCTAAACAAATCAAGATTTGTTGTAGCAGTGGAGTATTTCCTTAGAACAGGACACGTCCCATCATTGAAAGAAGGAAATTTGAAAAAGACCATTTTTTTTTTGTCCCCTGGTCCTAGAAAAGGCTTCTTGTTTTAGGAGCACGGTTGACGAAGCATTCCAAGACTGGAGTGATTTTCTATCTGTGCAACGATTTTTTGAGAAAGAAAAATATATTGTTAAATTTAATCCGCTGAAGGGTCAAGCATATGCCTTGTTGAGGGAGAAAGCAAGCTCAGATGATGTGCTAAGGGCTACCTTTCACGTCATCACATTTTCTTTTGCATGTCATTAGTACGTTTAAGAAGGTTAGAGTTGCAAGACAACCTATTAAATCTGAAGTTGGACAAGATTGATTCGCCCACAAGTTATTCTATGCTTTCTACAGCTGATATAGAGGCAGGAATTGCTAAGACTTGCAAACACACTTCTCCTTTGTTTGAAATATTTAGGAAACAAGAAGAAGAACATGGATGGATGATGGCAGAATCACTGCCAAATCCTATAAATGAAAGGTTATGTGAGTGTTGGATTTGGAAGACATTGACTTGTAGGGATCATCAAACATATAGAAGAGGTTTCCAGTTGGGCCCATGGATTGATTACAGAAATATGGATCTTCTCTTCGTAATGGTTATGCCTTTGAATTGAGTTTAATCATCAAGAGTGATGTAGGATGGTTGTTTCTTGGAGGTACATTGACAAAGTTCCTCTTTTGTGCAAGAAGAATGATTGCTCTTCCTCCAAGAAATAGAAGCCAATTTGATTCTCAAATTTTAAGCTCAAGCTATTCAAGTAATTGTTTTCCATCCACAACTCCATGTTTTATCTGCACTCTAAAATTCATGCTTTTCTGGTGAGTTTCTAATGGCCCCCATGGAGTCGGAAAAATCCTAGAGGACCATACTAGATATTCCGGTGTGCTTTGTGTCAAGCACAGAAAGTACACTTGAATAATATAATTGTTGGGGATTGGTATCCTATGTAGGAAAATTATTTCAGTGATTTCAAATAAGGCTATTACTGGACATGATTGAACTGGCAAAGAAAATGGTTACATTTTCCAACACTTTGCAGGTTTAGGTGTCTTTTGACATTGACCTTATCAACTGTACAAGTTCTACTTGATTATTCGGAAGTGAGGTGTATATCAATTCATGCCTTTGGAAGGCCATGTTTAAGACGTATTTGTAGATTTTTGAATGCTTCTTGCAAACAAACCCATCTCTTTCACCCTTCTTCTCCTCCATATTTTAAGTAAACTTGATCACTATTGTATCTTCTTCACAACTGTGGTCACCATTTTTTTTATATATTTTCCTTGTATGCCTGACTAAAATTTTAGATAGATTGATTACAACAAGGTCTATTGTTACATACCTATAGATTTTTTAGTCATTATCAGGCTTTCGTCTTCTTCAACAAATAATCAAGAAGGAGAATGCTTGCCTCCTTGTTTGCAATAGCACCCATTTAAATATGTTTTGGTTACCTTCACACTTTGTTTTGCCCAATTCGGAGATGTTTCTTCTATAATTTGCGGTTGATCTGCATCTCATGAGACGAGGTTGCGTATTTCATTTTTCCCATTTCCTTCATGAAAGAAATGTTCATTGTTGCAACTGGGAATTTGTCCCTCACAGATCTATATCTGTTTTTCTCTATACCTAAAAATCTAGTGTCTAATCATCCATTGACACACCCACTTGCTTGGTTAAGAAGGCACTGAAAGGAGTAAGTGAAGCCTCCTAATTTCTTTGATATTTTCACATGAGCTCGTACATTCTATTGTTTATAAATTAATACAAGTCTGTGTTCATCATGCCTCTGATGAGACATGGCAATAAGTTGTAGGCACTAATATGTGAACATTTATTAATGTATACTTTGAACAATGTCATGATGGGAGTCATTTCTACAGGATTTGTGCGTTATCGTAGCAGGCGCAATGCTACACGTATGTTGCTTGTATTTAATTTATTAATTTTAATAATCATTCTTGATTTAATGACATATCCTCCATTTCCATTTTCTTTTTCCACACTCAGAGAATTATTTGTTTCAATTAATTTATGAATCTTTGGGTTCCAGCAAAAACAACCATAATAGGGATGGGAGGGAAGATCATGAATATTGCCTTCCATCCAACTTGAGTGCTAGAGCACTAGTAGCAGTTAATACCCGACGAAAGGCTAAAGATAAAAAGAAGGCGGTGTAGGAAGAGATAGAGAAAATTTTGATGGAGGAGATAGGGCCACCTCCAGAGAAACCTCTTCCCGGGGACTGTTGTGGTAGCGACTGGGAGATCTGCATATGGGACACTTACTTCCACCAATTGAAGGAGTACAAGAAAGAAAAGGATTCCATTCTTAAATCCATTTCTCCGCCCTGATTTCCCAAATATTTAACAAAATGTAAATCCAGATCCATATTGTTAATAGATTGAATCAAATTGAATTTAATTTGGAAATGAACGATTGAATGGTAAATGATTGTCAAAGGCATGCAAAATTGTTTCGCCTTCTTTCTGCTGAAGTATATACAAAAATTGTAAAATCCCTTTGTATAGATTCATAGTATTTTGCGTCCACTGAAGGTATCGATTATGGGAAGCTATTTATGTGTGAAAGTAGGATAAATAGCTTGAAATACACCTTGATGTGATTTATTGTTTTTTGGTCTTTTCTGACTGGGATATGGTAAAATCTGGTTTTGCGTTTTCAAAATTACTTGTTGAGATTGTGTATTGCAAGTGCTTTTTTTTGGAGGGGGGTTGATGATTCTAAATCGATTTCTAACATCTGAAGCAATCAACCATTTCAATCAATTTTCATATGTTTTGAGTTATTTTACACAAACATGGTGGCCCTTTTGGCCCTAGCTTTCAAGCCTAAGGTCTGATACCATGTGTAGAGCCTGGTTATTTTTCAGAAGTCACAATAAATAAAAAATTTCTAAAATCTCTTACTAATTAGTTTATAATTTCTTTCATTTTTTCATTTCTTATACTAGAAATAAATAACAGCAGCATAATGAGGATTACAACATAATGAGAACAACAATAATAGCATAATAACAACAACATAACAACATATTAATAATAACAACATAATAATATCAACAATATAATGAAAACAACATTATAATACATACCTCCACCTTCAAGTTGGTTATCTAGTTCCTTTTCTGTTTGATCCCGTCGATTTCTTGCCCAAACTAAACATTAACCTCCCAGCCAACTAGGAACAACCTCTCTAACTCCCTAGCTCCAGGAATCCTTGCGGTTTCCTGGCCCTCGAGCCCAAAATTCCTAGCAACAACAGTTCCATGTGAGATTTGCTCAAAACAATTCTTCCAATTTCCTCCTCCTCTCCTCCTCCTCCTCCATATTTCATAAATTCTCAAACCAAAATAAAAATGAGATCCTCTTCCAAGTCCTTCCCTCCTCTCTTATCCTCCTCTCTCAAGTCCCCCTCATTAATTCCCAACAACCTTATCCCTCCATTAATTCCCAACAACCTTATCCCCCCATTAATTACTTCACCCACCTTTTAACAATAAAATAATAAAAGACACATTAATGTATTTTAATAATTAATTAAATTTAAATTAAAAACTATGATAAAATTAATCAATTTGGGTTGTTACATTCACCGAAAATGCTCAAAATTGGGATGAGGTAATGGCAAGGATGGCTGACCCTAAGGAGACCAACTTTAAGGCCATGAGCCTAGATGAGCAAGTGACAATCCTGGAACAATCGTCTCAAGGGATTCTCAGGGGCAGAGAAGAAAGGATAGCACCAGAAGCAGTCGAAGCCCCCTTGATAACCCAAGCGCAAGGCAAAGATATCGATTTTTTACAAGATGCATGGGAAAAGGGACTGATCATGTTAGAATGGGAAAAATAGGTGTTTGATCATTTACAAGCTGACCCAAACCTATCAGAAATGATAGGATCACCTGCCAATAATCCAGAGAGAATCTAGGTGGGCACATGTGATCCTGAATTTATAGATGTTGATGAAATTATCGGGTCCTATGAACTTTAATTCATAAAGTCATCGGTTGGATCACCGACAGGTGTGGTGACTCAGCCAGAAACGGTCTGGGTATTAGTAGAAACAGGCTCGCTAAATCCCTTGAGAGAGTTGATAAATATTTACGATGATGATGAGAGCCCGAAGGTATCTCTCGGGACCCCTGTGCATATCAAAGAAGAAAAGGGACCTGAGAAGACATCTTCTCATGTTCCTGAAGTCCAAACCCAAGAGGTCCCACAGAAAGAAAAATAAGTCGAGACTAGCCTCGACACGGAAAGGCCCAATGCACTGGAGACTCGAGCAGAAAATCCAGAGGACAAGTCAGAACCGAACAAGACAAAGGAAGGATCCCTGCAATAGGAAATCGACGTTTCAACGACCGATGAACAAGTAAGTATCGAGTCTACTCCCGAAAACTCTATTTTGCTCGATATGCATATCCCTGACAAGCGACAGATAGAGGCCGAGACTTCGGATCACAATGAGGAAGTTCAAGAACCCGATATTGAACAAATATACACCACCGAAATACTGGGAAACACACTCACATGGGGTGATCAGCAGATTCCTAAACACATGGACAAGGTAGCAGACATATATGTGATTGCCTATGATCGAAAGAGGAAGGCTATTTTCCAATGGACCACTAAGAAAATGAGCATTACATTGGATCGCTCCATCCTTACCACTATAGAGGTATATTTGATAAACAAAGAAAATGCCAGAACATCCAAGCTTATTGATGTAGGGAGAGAGATCTCAGATTCCACCCTAGACAAAGAAAAAAAGGATGAAAAGGAATTGTTCTCCACCCTAAAAGAACTAGAACATTTACTCCATCTAGCTAAGTATTATCAGGACACTACGCAAGCCTTAGTATATTTAAGGAGTGAGTTCCAGGAGGCCTATAGAAAGTTCACAAATGAGTGGAACTTATTTATTGCAAGAATAGTTGAACTCCAGGAGGATACTCTCATGGCACTCACAACATGCAAGGATATGGAACAATCGTATGAGAAAGCACAAAAATCCACAAGAAAGAATAGACTACATTGGTGCAGTCCAACAGGGTAGAGAAAAATAAGAACACGAAATCCGGGTGTTGAGAGAAAACAGTCTTGAACGCCTAAAAATATCAGCCAATTGTTTGGCCAGAATGTCTCGGGAACCAAACTGTGAAATTCAAGGGGAATGGGCCAAGTGTGAAATACACTGGGTTAAGATCAACAAGGTGATGAAAGATATCAGACTACCCAAGTTTGGCACACCCGACGATTTCATCGACTTGTGTGACATAGTCGAATCGCATGCCAAGAAAGATTCTCTATGGGCCAAAAGACTAGAAAAGGTGACTGACACAGCGCCATGACAGGTACAACAATTTTTGGACCATATGATCAGTGCTCAGGATGTGCTTCAGCAGTTAAGTGCTAGTATGATCAAGTATTGGAAGCATGCAGTGGATATTAGATAAGTTTGCTCACTCCTAATGGAACAACATAGATTTCCATACGCCCAAACCTACGAGGAGTTGTTCATTAGTTGGCCAAAGTATGAGAAAAGTCACCCTTTCGAGTGATATCTTGAGTTGATTGTTACAAAAATTGTTAGAAGAGAATGCCACATGGTGAATTTTTTTTACTTATCTACACTTAGCCATTATTTTCAGTTGAATTTTATGTTATAAATAAGAACATTGACCAATTATTTATAGGTCGATGGTTGCTGCAAGAAACTCTCTTTTTTGGTTTTTTAAGAACTATTTATGAGCTAGATTTAATTGAGAAGTCCTTCCGGACCAGAGACAAAGTTATATTTTCATCAAAAGCATGTGTGATTGGACGTGGAGAAGAACTATTTCCTATCTTGTTTCATGAACATATGTTGTAATGAGTAAGAGAAATTAAATCTATTGTTAAGTTATCTGGTGCAATGTTTCGTTGTTCTTTTCTTTATGATGAAGATGAATTGTTGTGTTATTATGTGATGGATGATTACTGTAGGTGAATTATTTTGCTTGCCATTATCTTATCGTATATGTGTTTTCTTTCTAATAATTAGTATCTCATACAATAATTTGATGCTCAAACGGTTAACGTATTAGTATTAGGCCTGTGGTATAGAATTGTCATTTGCATGCTTGAGTAGTGGGTTATCCCAAGCTCAGCCTCTTCTCCAGTATTTAGAACCTTTTCCCGTTTTGTTTCCAAGTTGGTTTATACCGGCTTCTAATCTTATATCTGTCCCACCTAAGAGAAAATACAAAAATAGAAAGTCCAAACTGAAGGAGACACCTTCGCAAGAAAACATAAAGCCCATCAATTAATTGGCCAGATCGCAAGATCTAGAGAACCGTTCCACCATTAAACGCTACAGAGTCTAATTGGGCCTTAGTGGCTAGTTTGGTTCTTTTTTTTGAACTAAAGGGATTTAGGACCCATCAATAGAATTGTCGCTAGAAGGAGGGCCTGAGAATGAATGATTGAATACATATTTCACTTAGTATTTCAAGCAACCTATAAATTCAAAACAACTCACATGCATGGCTAGTCATTCCCAAGACAACCCACATACGTTGATTGCTCCTGAAATGAGTAACTCTCCATAGCCCGAGAAAGAACCTTTTTCCCCTAACATACCTTACGAATCACAAGAGCATATGCCCGACATATCGGTGCGTTGTCCTTATCTCTGATACTTCCTCGAAGAAAAAAACAAAGAAGACCAGTGGTTAATACTCCCTACGAGGTTTTTGTGCACATGGTAGAAGACTTAATAGATTTTGAAATCACCTAAATCCAATATCCTCTTGATCTGATACCCGAAATGCCAACCAGTGACGTCCCTGAACCAGACAATTTTTCAAAAGAGGAGGAGTTTAAATCAGAATATGAAGATATGGAGGACAATAATGACCATAATGAAGAAAGGGGAAACCCACCACTGAACAATCAACCATGGTTGTCCAAAGACACTTTGGCCCTCTTGATACCAGTCCATAACCTTCCCCGACATCTAGAGAAGTTACTTCCTAAGTTCGACCTAGAAACCTCAGGTTTGCCTGAAGGTCATATCAAGAAATTTATACTAGCGATCAAACTTATGAACGTCCAACATGAAGGCATAGTTTGCAGGATATTCCCCTACACTTTTTAGAACTCAGCCTTCACATGGTATTTTAACCTACCTGTAGGATCCATAACTAGTTGGACAAAGTTTCAAAAGGATTTTTTAGATAACTTTTCCGAAGAAGCCACTACAGGAGCTCTGATGGATGAATTGTTCGCAACCACCATGAGTTCAAAAGAGAGGGTTAAATATTTCAATCAAATATTCACAACCATATTAAACAAATTCCATTCTGAAGCCAAACCAACTCAGGAGTTGCAAATCGAAGTATATGCTAATGCGCTCCAAGCTTCTATTTCCATGTTTGTGAGGAGGGCTTCCAAACGAACCTTAGCTGAGAATTTTAAAGAAGCTAAAATGATAGAATTCTATATGAAAGGGTGTAAAGAAGGCCAGGTCTCTTTAGTTAAGAAATAAGTTCAACCTTCTCCTAGTAGAGGACTCCTTCTGACTAGACCGCTAGAGAAACAAGCAGAATAGACTCCTGACAAGGGTAATGGAGATATAGAAGATCTACAACACATGGTTAAGAAATTATCAAACGAGATCATAGACATGAAGAGAAACACAGGGGGAGGAAACCAAGGCTAAAGGCCCTATAAGCCTTTCTTTAAAAGGAACCCACCATTCAAAGCAATTGAACCTCCCCTAGACAACTTGAATATCGATCTAGGGAATGTCGCAAATGATTCTTTATGTACTTATCACCAGGAAAACCACTCTGAAAGAGACTTCCCTTAATGGGTACATGCCATGAATTTTATGGCCAACCGGTTTTTAGATGAGGTTTCCCTAACCGAAAAACCAAGCAGTTCAGTTATGAATGTTGCTGACCAGAAAGAAATTGACCCACCAAAAGATACAACCATGTTGATATGGGATCTGGACCTAATTATGCCTTCCGACGACCTATTTTAGGTTCAAGAACCACCCACAGAGGTCTCAGTTGTGCAAACTAGATGTAAAGGTCCTCCTGTCTCAAAGGATCCTACTACCACTCAAACATTAGGGGAAAGGTCAACTCCCGATGACCTGAAAGCACCTTTTTCTCCCCGTAAGAACCCTATTAACATCCATAACCGAGAATCACCCAAACTGGAGTACAATGTAGTTGAAGATATGAAGAATTTGAAGGCTAATATATCGGTCATGGAAATATGTAGAATCCCTCAGCAAAAAGACTTCCTGCTACAATCTTTGAAATCGGTAGAAAACCCTACGACAAGAAATGAACAACAAAGAAATATAACTTCCACAGATCTAGTAAATAAACCAACTATGAATACCTTCTCAGAAGATAAGAAGGGAAAACCCTTTGTCCCACCGTTCCTTTTGACATTTGAAGTTTTCAAGAGGGACCTCCATAATTGTTTGGTCGATTCAGGAGCATCCTCTAATGTTATGCCACTATCTATTTGTAAAAAACTAAACGCAGTCCCTCTCAAGAGTGATAAACATGTAATACAACTAGAGAGAACCCAGGTCAAAGTCATGGCAGAACTCAAAGATGTAATTATCAGGATAGCGACACATCCTAAGTTTGTGCAAGTGATTAACATCATTGTAGTAGATATACCAGAATCTTATGGATTGTTATTAAGTCGAGATTGGTATGAGAAACTTTAGTACAGACTGGGCACACCTTTGGCTACCACTGAAGGGATACAATAATATGATAAAAAACAATAGGGAGAGATACCTAAAACATACAGTCACTGATCTAGAATCCCTAAATGAACCCTCATCGACAGATTTCCCCGTGCTAGGCAATTATTCCTGCGATTCATTTTTCGGGAACTTCTCCCTGCTTCCATATGATGTCCCTCTTACTCTGAACTTTGAAATGGTTTTTCAAGATAAATCGCCAATAACGATAGAGGAAACCCTCTTATGTCAATAACCTATGATATAAATCACTGGACAAAAGATAGGAGGGAAATAAAGTAATAACAAGGAAGAGACGGTTAACTTTCGCTCACATATCTGGACCATATATTTTGATGGATCTAAATCATAGGAAGGATTAGGGGCAAGGTGCATCCTCATTGATCCAAAAGGTAAACGTCATTTCCTATCTTGTTGACTAGAATTCGAATGCACAAATAACGTCGTCGAGTATGAATTTCTAGTACAAGGGTTAAAGAAATCCATAGACTTAAATGTCAAAGAATTGAAGGTTTTCAGAGACTCAAAGATTATCATTAGACAAGTAAGTAATGCTATACATTGCAATTCCCCGCACCTAAATAATTATTAGCATGAAGTGCATAGGTTAATAGAGAATTTTGAAGCTTTCAATATTACAACGATACTCATAGCAAAGAACATTCTTGATGATTCCCTGGACACAACTGCTTCAAGGCTTTCACCTCTAGAATATTATGAAGCCTCATGATTCACTATGGAACTACTCTACAAACCATCGATGCCTAACAATATTTCTAATTGGAAAGTCTTTGAAGGGGATGAACAGATCATAAAATTTCTGACTAACCAAGATAATTTCAAATACTTATCTATTGACGATGAAGTATTCTAGGAACAATCAATAGGAATTGATCCTCATACAGGTCAACCTATTGACAAATTGAAGTCTCAGACAATCCCAAAAAGGATAGCTAACTTGGAGAATCTTTTTGACCTGAAGGAATGGTTTAAGGGGCCTAAAAATAAAAAGACCGATAGCTCATGTTCCCTGCATGAAACTATAAATATTGGAACCCCAAAAAACCCAAAGAATGTGAATCTCAGCATGACTATATCTAAGGAGGAAAGGAAGGATTATCTCAAACTGTTCAGACAATATCAAGATGACTTTGCATGGTCCTATCAAGATCTGAAAACTTATGATACCTGCATCATTCAACACACTATCTCATTAAGACCCAAAGTGAAACCCTTCAAAAAGAAGCTCTGAAAGTATCACCCATCCCTGGAACCTCTCATGTATCAGGAATTGAAGAAACGTTTATATGCCAAAATCATCTTCCAGGCTAGGCATTCCGCATGGGTAGAAAATCTGGTTCATGTGAGGAAAATGTCTGGAGAATTCTGCTTATGCGTAGATTTTAGGAACCTCAATAGAGCTTTAGAGAAGGATAATTACCCATTCCTGCCAATGGAGAAACTCCTGCAGATGATGTTTGGCTCAAATATTTTCTCTCTACTGGACGGTTTCTTAGGTTACAACCAAGTCCTGGTTTCAGAGGAAGATCGTTTGAAAACTACCTTCTGAACCAAGTGGGGAACCTTCGCTTATAAACGCATGCCTTTTGGTTTAATCAACGCATGGGTGACCTTCCAAAGGGCCATGGACGTAGCATTTAGAGGACTAATCAACAAGTGTGTGGTAGTGTATCTAGACGACATAACTATGTATTCAAAGAATAGAGAAGAGCACATCCAACACTTAAATCAGATTTTCAAAAGGTGTAGGAGATATGGTATATCCTTAAATCCTAAGAAAACTATTTTCGACATCGAGGAAGGTAAGTTGCTAGGCCAAATTATATCTCAAATAGGCATTCGCATAGACCCATAAAGGATTAAGGCCATAGCTCAACTCTCGTTGCCTCACAACAAGAAATCTATGCAGTGTTTTTTTGGAAAAATCAATTTCGTGAGGAAGTTCACTCATGATTTCGTGGAAACTATCAAACCCTTACAAAATATGATTCATAAAGATGGCTAATTTTAGTGGGACAATGAATGAAAGGATGCTTTCATCAACATCAAAACTGCTATATCTCAAGCCGCCGTGTTACAAAGTCCTGATTTCAATACATATTTCTTCCTCTATACTTTTGCCTCCGACCAATCGTTAGTTGCAGTGTTGACTCAAAAGGATGCTGAAAACAATGAGGCCCTGGTGTATTTAATGATAACTAACCTCCAAGGAGATGAACTAAATTATCCTGTCGTAGATAAGCAGGCTTATGCAGTTTATAAAGCAGTAAAAAAATTTAGGTCTTACATCCTCAAGAACCAAACCAAAGTAATCATGCCTCACCCTGCAGTCCAATCCGTATTCACTCAATAGGAGATGGGGGAAAGAAAAGGGAACTAGATGGTAGTAGTTCAAGAATTTGATCTAGATATAAAACCTACCAAACTAGTTAAAGGACAAGGGTTATGCAAACTTGCGGCTGAAGCCCAGGACCAAGTAAATGAAGATTCCAGATGGGAGAATGAAATGGCATTATGGTGTGGTAAAGTTTCACACATCTCCCCAGGACAAGAGTCTTGGTACGAGAAGCTAACTTATCTCCTTCACCATGGGACTTGTCCAAAAAATATCAACCCTAGGGAAATGAGAGCTATCAGGTTAAAATCTGCACAATATCACCTCATAAATTCAGTACTCTTCCAGGTTAATTATGATGGGGTACTATTAAGATGGCTTGAATGTGAAGATGTAGACAAAGTTCTGAAGGAGTTCCATGATGGCCCTGTCAGTGGACATTTCGCAGGAAACACCACCGCTCATAAGATACTGAGAGTTGGTTATTATTGTCACACCTCGTTCAAAGATGCTCACACTTATTCTCGAAACTGCAAAACCTATCAAATAAGCATTGGGAGGGAGAAGAGAGTGGTAGTCCCAATCCAACCAGTTACTGTCTCTAAGCCTTTTGAGCAATGGGGGTTAGATATCATAGGATAAAATACATCTATTTATTAAAAACAACACAAGTACATTCTTACTACCACTTATTATTTCATGAAATGGGAAGAGGCCATCCCTAGGACCCATGTAAATGAGAAGGTGGTAATCCAATTCATAGAAAAATAGTTGATCAAAAGGTTTGGGGTCCCTTCTGTAATGGTTTTTGATAATGCAACTTATTTTTCTTCCACGCTATTGACAAATTTTTCTCTGGAAAAGGGAATCATAATTAGGTACTCTGCAAGTTATTATCCACAAGGAAACAGGGTGGAAAAATCAACCAATAAGAACCTAGTGAGAATATTAAAGAAGACAGTTGCAGACAACCAAAGGAATTGGCATAATCTACTCCATAATTCTCTATGGGCCGATAGGGTTACACCCAAGGAAGCTATAGAAAATTCTCTGTAATTTTTGGTTTACAGGAAGGAAGCCATTCTCCTGAACGGGATTTATCTTCCATCTCTTCAACTAGCTCAAGATTCTGAAGGACAACCTTCATTATTCATACAACAAAGAATTGACACTCTGCTCATGCTATAGGAAAAAAGGGAAAAGGCTAAGTCAAAATTTATATCCCACCAACATATAGTAAAAATATGGTTTGATAAGCATAAGGCTAAAGAGAAGAATTTTGAAGTAGGAGACTTAGTCCTAAAATGGGACAGAGCAAACGAGCCAAAAGGGAAGCATTCTAAGTTTCAAAATTTGTGGCTTGGAACTTTCCAGGTGGCTGAGAAGATTGGGGCAGGTACTTATCGGTTACAGAATCTGAGGGGGGAACTTGACGCCCTCCCAGTAAATGGCCAAGCCCTAAAACAATATTTCTATAAAAAAAAATAATGATTTTTTATGTTTTGTGTGCATATTTCATGAGTTGTTTTAGCTAGGTTGACTACAAATTACTTTTATTTCATTTTTTATTTTCTTTTGTTGTTTTGATTTCTGCACTTTTGAAGGTTGTGTTTAGCAAGACAATGGTTGATGTCAAATTATGCGACATAGCGAACTTTGTTCCTAAATAATTTCTTACATACAACACAAGAAGCGTTGAGGAACCTATAGTTTCTTTGAAGAGTACTCTATCTAACCCACGTAGATGAACAACTCTAGAGAAATGCATAAATTTCTACCCAGTGGTCTGGTGAAACCTTACGGGAAAGTTGGAAATTTGAAAACGACTACATGAACCCCGAAGATAAAGCTAGCAAAGGATTCACCTCAAACCATATCACTTTACAAATTAAACAGAAGTCATCCTCTTCCACTCGCTCAGGGAATTCTATTGAAATCAAAGTTAACTATACCAAATGAGTGAGCAGTGGGAGAGAGTATGCATATATCTCCACCATGGATATGGATGCTCTTTGGAAGCGGAGCAAGGTCTGTGATGTTGGGGTGACTCCGTCGGGGCTATGGACGCTCGTTGGAAGTGGAGCAACACTGTAGCAAGTGATTAAAGGTAATTAAAGGCTTCATGCTAGTGAATACTTTACTAGATTTTGTCAAAGGGGCATGAGTCAGGGTTATAGGAAACGAAGGAGGAATAAAGGTGGAAACCCCACAAGTAGACCCGGAAGAATCAACCAGATAATTTCAAATTCAAGGCTAAACGAAGCTCTAATTTAAAGCTAGTAAGGTTATCCACTAGCTTTCGTATCAGCCGAACATGAAGGAGGAACAAAGATTCTTGTTTCTCCCAGTAAGTCTCCATTTGTTGAGCACTCAACACACCCTAAAAACTCCTATGTCAGATTTTTGTTTTTGGGTACCACTTGATCTTTTGCACTGTTTGATTCTACTTTAGTATGAATCAGATGTTGCCTTTCATTAACTTAAAAAGAGTAATTTTTAATTAAAAGAATCGACAACCCAAATATTTTCCCCAACACGCTTAATAAATTCGAGATCGGAAAGGATTAAGAATGAAAGGAAATCACTCAAGAAAACCAAGGTAGTCAAGCGTCAATCTTCATCGGCATCGACAGATGGGAGCTTTCTTTCATGAAGAGATTTACTAAGGATATCGTCAATGAGTCATCCCTTTAGCATGAGATTTTTGAGAAGGTAATTTCATAGAAAGGGAGCGACAAGTTTATTCCCCCCTCTGACTGCCAACCCCGATATTTTTCGGCATCGACAGTCCTAGGTTTTTTTTGACACATGCATCTTGTTGAAAATCCCTGACTCTGATTTGTATACACAATTAAACCATCCTCCCCCACCTATCACATGTCGTTTCCAAAGTGGTTAAGCATATGTTCGATTTTTCCCTTGAGTTGTTAGCACTTCCTAAGTCCCAAGTCGCACCCCGAGTTAGTTTTTCCACGTCAGCTCCGTATGAAAAAACCAATCAGCGTCAGAGGTTCTCAACAGGAGGTTGCCAATGAAATGTTCACCATGCATCGTCGATCCCTTAACTACCGACTCAGAAAGAAACATGATGGGACGTTTTAACGCTAGATACGATGCATTTAAAGGGCTAATTAATTCCAAAATATCGCATTAGTTGCTAATTTGTGCGTGAATCAAAAGGACCATTTGAACCTGTCGATACAACACATCACCCTCCATGCCTCCACCATCAACCCACGATGAATTAAATTGTAGAGATTCGGTGGTAGATTTGTTTGAATTTCACTCATCACTCGGATTAATTGGTTGATACGAATGGTAAGATATTCTCGTCAAATTCTTTTGAGCCATTGTAAACAAGATTATTCTACGTACAAAGAAGTTCATGTCACAGAGAGGAGCGAGGTGAACAATCCGGAAGAACTCTCCAATATCCCGTGAGTATTAAACCGCAGAGTTTAGCAAGCGTTACAGGTATATGCTAGTTTGGATTTTCCTATGTTTTCACCTCACATATACATTATGATCCAATATTTCTCTGTATGTCAACCCTAAAGTATTGTTTCATTGTAGGAACAATGCCTCCGAGAAAACAAACCACCAGGACATCTCCAATATCACCGAAGCTAAAGGAACGAGAGGTGGGAGAAGGTTCTTCCCCAGCAATCGCGAAACAATTGGAATTCACTCAGACATCCACCAAGAAGGTTTTCATTGATCCCACAGCCTTCAGAGACATGAAGGAAAGAATAGGGACCAAAACAATACTCCCTCACTAGGGAGAAATTTTCTAGAAGATCAAGCGAGAAGAATTCCCTAAATATACCCCTCACAGTGATCCCGATACATGAAAACTCGATGATGAAGTCCCCACGTACGTCTGAAAGGTGTATCTTCACAGGGTAGCGAGCATAACTCCATTATTCCCCTACATAGAACTCTTGGAGTGGCTTATAGATCACACTGACACATAAATATGTTTGATTAATGATTCCAATGGCTAGTGTGTCAGGGTTTTCCTTCCAGTGGAGGTTCAGAATTACTACAAGCTCAAAGATCCGAAGGAGCTACTAAACACTGATTTTGTTATAATATTCTATGAGAAACATGACACCAGTAAGGTGATGGCTTCATGGTGGAGAGAGGATAAAAATTTCACCAATTAGACCTCTAGTTGGTACTCGACGACCAACTTAAGGGAGCCGTATATCTATCTAATGGTCCTCCTCTGTTGGTTGCATGGGGAGAAATATTGCTCTAGGTTTTCAAAGGCTTGGATGCCTCTATCTTATAATGTAGCCATTTCCTGAATAGGTTTTAACTAAGGTGCCATCATCTCCAAATATTTTATAACTTGCATAGGATAGGCTCAGACGCTGAAAGAGGGAGAAACCTCGTCCTTATACATGGCTTCATATTTATTGGACATCATCTGTGCCAGAAATTCCTTTGTTGGAATGAACCTAAGTTGGCACGCCTCAGAACTCCTGGTCCATGTATATTTTAGAATATTGTGGGAGAACAAGTATAAGAAATCCTACTCTCTCATTTGCAATCAATTTATCGCACATATTCATTTTTTGTTGTTCAAGAAAGAGTGCCCAAGGCTGTCGAATGTAGCCAAAAATATTATATCAAAAGTCAGCCACTGGTACCTGGATGAGTGCGATACCTACATAAAGGTTTTCGAAGCCTCTGGAGCACCACACATGTTGACTGTGTATGTCCCCGATGGACTAGTAGTAGGTGAAATCTGTTATCAGACCATCCTACAAGGTTACAATTCTACTATGGTAAAATATAAGATGCGGGCATTCATACCTTATGGATTTCACATAGGTTTCTACATGGTAAAAGACACCGTGCAATCCAAGAAAGAAGGGTTAATCCAATTGGAGCTCCGATTCCAAACTGGCCATTTTCACAAACACAACCCAAAGGGTCTGGTCTTGAAGCATGCATCACAAGTATCATCCTGCTGGCCATACGCCCATCACAGGTTTGAAGATGAGATATTCACCGAAAATGCTCAAAACTGGGATGAGGCAATGGCAAGGATGGATGACTATAAGGTGACCAGGTTCAAGGACATGAGCCTATATGAGCAAGCAATGGTCCTGTAACAATCAACTCAAGGGATTCTCAGGGTCAGATAAGAAAGGATAGCACCCGAAGCAGCTGAATCCCCCTTGATAACCCAAGCATGAGGCAAAGATATCCATTTTGTGCAAGATGCATGGTAAAGGGGACTGCTCATGTTAGAATGGGCACAATAGGTGTTTGATCAGTTACAAGCTGACCTAGACCTATTAGAAATGACAGGATCACCTGTCGATAACCTAGAGAAAATCGAAGTGGACACAGGTAGTTGTCAATTTATAGATGTTGATGAAACTGCAGGGTCCGATGACCTTGAATTCACAATGCTACCAGCTGGTTCATCAGCAGGTGTGGTGACTCAGTCAGAAACGGTCTAGGTATCATTAGAAACAGGTGCACCAAATCCCTTGAGCGAGTTGGTAAATATTTATGATGATGATGAGAGCCCGAAGGTATCTCTGGGGACCCCTATGCATATCGAAGAAGAAAAGGGACTTGAGAAGACATCTTCTCCTATTCCCAAAGTCCAAACCTAGGAGGTCCCATAGAAAGAAAAATAAGTCGAGACTGGCCTTGACATGAAAAGGCTTGATGTGTTGGAAGACCCAAGCAGACAATCCAAAGGACAAGTCAGAACTGGATAAGCCAAAGGAAGGATCCCCACGAAAGGAAATCGACGTTTCAATGGCCGATGAATAAGTAAGTATCGAGTCTACTCCTGACGCCTCTATTTCGCTCGATACTCAGATCCCCGACAAGCAATAGATAGAGGCCAAGACTTCAAGCACAACGAGGAAGTTCAAGAACCCTATCTTGAACAAATACACACCACTGGAGGCCTAGGAAACATACTCACATGGGGTGATAAGCAGATTCGCGAACCTATCGAAAAGGTAGCAAACATATATGCGATCACCTATGATCGAAAGAGTAAGTCTAGTGTCCAAAAAACCACCAAGAAAAGGAGGATTACATTGGATCGCTCCATCCTTACCTACTACAGAGGAATATTTGATAAACACAGAAAATGCCAGAACATCTGAACTTATCGGTGTAGGGAGAGAGATATCGGACGCAACCCTAGACAGAGAAAAAAATGATGAAAAGGAATTGGTTTCCTCTCTGAAAGAACTGGAACATTTGTTCCATCTGGATAAGAATTATCAGGACACTACGTAGGCTGCAGTATATTTAAGGAGTGAGTTCCAGGAGGCCTATAGCAAGTTCACAAACGAGTGAAACTTATTTATCTCAAGAATAGTTTAACTCCAGGAGGATACTCTCATGGAACTCGCAACGAGCAAGGATATGGAACGATGGTACGAGAAAGCGTAGCAAGCTGCAGAAAGAATCAACTACATTGATGTAGTCCAGGAGGGATGAGAAAAAGAAGAACATGACATCCAGGTGTTGAGCGAAAACAATCTTGAACGCATAAAAGGATAATTTGATTATTGGGCCAAAATGTCTCGAGAACCACACTGTGAAATTCAAGGGGAATGGGCCAAGTGTGAAAGACACTAGGTTAATATCAACAAGGTGATGAAAGATATCGGAATACTCGAGTTCGACACACCCAATGATTTCGTTGACTTGTGCAACATAATTGAATAACATGTCAAGAAAGATTCTTCATGGGCCGAAACACTAGAAAAGGTAATCGACAGTGCCAGGATAGGTAGAACAATTTCTAGAATATCCGATCAGCGCTTGGGTTGTGCTTCAGTAGTTAAGTGATAGTCTAATCAAGTATCAGACGCATGTGGTGGATATCAAATAATTTTATGCACTACCGATGGAAAAAAATAGATTTCCATACGCCCAAAACTGCGAGGAGATGTTCATCAGTGGGTCGGAGTATGAGAAAAGTCACCCTTTCGAGTGATATCTTAAGTTGGCTATTAGAAAAAAATTTAGAAGAGAACACCATGTGGCGAATTTGGTTTACTTATCTACACTTAGTTGTTATTTTCAGCTGAATTTTATGTTACAAATAAGAACATCGACCAATTAGTTAGAGGTCCATGGTTGTTGCAAGAAACTCTCATTTTTGGATTGTTAAGAACTATTTCCAAGCTAGCTTTAATTGAGAAGTCCTTCTGGGCCAGAGACAAATTTATATTTTCATCAAACTCATGTGTGATTGGACGTGGAGAAAAACTATTTCCTATCTTGTTTCATGAATGGATGTTGTAATGAGTAAGAGAAATTAAATCTATTGTCAAGTTATCTGGTGCAATGCTTTGTTGTTATTTTCTTTATGGTGAAGATGAATCGTTGTGTTATTAAGTGATGGATGATTAGTGTAGGTGAATTATTTTTCTTGCCATTATCTTATCGTATATGTGTTTTCTTTCTGATAATTAGTATATCAGATAGTAATTGGATGGTCACATGGTTAACGTATTAGTACTAGGCCTGTGGTATAGATTTGTCGTCTGCATGCTTGAGTAGCGGGTTATCCCAAGATCAACCTCTTCTCCAGTATTTAGAACATTTTTACATTTTGTTTCCAGGTTGGTTTATACTAGCTTACAATCTTATATCTATCCCACCTAAGAGAAAATACAAAAAGAGAAAGTCCAAACTGAAGGAGACACCTTTGCAAGAAAACATAAATCCCATCGATTAATTGGTCGGATCGCAAGATCTGGAGAACCATTCCACCATTAAACACTGCATAGTCTAATTGTGCCTTAGTGTCAAGTTTGGTTCCTGTTCTTGAACGAAAGGGATTTAGGACCCATCAACACATCTGCATTGCAAACAAATGTGTGTTTGGTAGGTTGTCATCCAAGTTTCTTGCATCTTCTCCTGATAATATGCATGATAAATGACCAGGTCCTGAATTTAAATTCCTTGGATTCACAATCACTTCAAAGTCATATTCTTGAAATAGTAATATCCATATGCATATCTTCCCCCCCAACATTGGCTTATTAACTAGGTATATCGGTACATAATGGTCCATGTACATATTGTTATAACCATATATTTCATAGTATCACTTGGTGATTGAAATTTCTTCCTCCAGTCATATTTCATTGTAAATAATATTTCATTCTGCAAATGATTTACAAAAAGAAAAGAAAATAAAAAGAAAAAGAAAAAGAAAAGGATAAAAAATAGAAAAAATAAAAAGAGGGTATAAAAAATAATAAAGACAAAAAAAAAGAGGGAAAATATAAAACCCCATCAAAAAATAAAAAAGACAAAAAAAAAAAAAAAGAGAGGAAAATATAAAACCCCATCAAAAATAAATTTAGTTTGAATCATATTGTATAATCATGATCAAACTTGTTGAATTTGTGTTGATAGGTTAGAGAATAAGTTTGGTCAAACTGTTTAATATCGACCAAAGTAGATAGGTTAGAGTAATAATTAATCCAACATTATAAGTTGAATTAATATGTTAGATTCCTAGGTTAGTAGATAGATTAGTGATGTTTGTCTCATGAAAATTGAAATGGAATGTCAAAATACCCCTTGTTTGATTAAATTTGGGTATTTCTACCTTAGGAAAATAATGTATGATGTAAAAGGGGAAAAAGGTAAGCCTAGCGCTACCTAGAGCATGTTTTTATCCTAAGTTTACTAGCAGAAAAGACCTTTTCTCGTGTAGTGACTAATTTCCACAAAAAATTTCATCAGCGACACCCATCACCTCACAGATCGACGGTCCTTAACACATTTTGGACCCCCCCGACCTTTGTGCCTTTAACAATGGGGGGGAAGTCTGAAAAATGGTTTCCCCCACGTCGGTCCCACCTAATGTGGCGTTCTCACAATATTTCACACTTTCCCCCCTCCAAAATCCTATTACCACCTACCACCCCCTCCGAAATCTCCCCAAACCACTCACCTCACTCTACCACTGTACCCTAATTCCACCTTCCATATGTTCCATCCTACATAACAATTACCCAATTAAAATGCTCCCCGTGATCATTAACCACCCTCTCACCACCCCACGCCATAAGGGACACCTCCATCACACTTTAAAACCTCATTTCATCACCCTGTAACACCATTTGTTGATACAGACACTGTGGACACCATGCCAAAATAAGTTGTCAAGTCAACTGCCACAACCTCCATCGTCAACAAGAGTATTTTTTTTCCTCGGGTAATCACAATCAACCATTAATTTTCTTTAAGCTCTGTCAATCACAGCCCCCAAGGCCAAGTCTTTTTATACATTCGAGAACCTGATCCTTCCCCCTCCTGTTGACCTATACCACATCCCCCTGGCAGATAAGGACTATAAAATCACAGAGTCGAGGTGTGAATTCAACTTCTTCAAATTTCCCTCTTGGGTAAAATACATCTTTCTGGACCAGAGTGATGAAATTAGACTTTGGGAGTCTAATTTACCTCTGTATATGTTCCCCCAAATTCAACATTTTCTCAAATTTTCCCTCATATTCCAAGCCCTCTGTTTTCCTGTCCAAAGGGCCATTATTTCCTCCTCTAGGGAAAACATGTTCACAGTCACCTATGAATCTATTGACCAGATGCTAAAAATCCATAGAAATGATGCATCCATCCCATTTTACATTGAATCCCTAAATGAACTATACCAGAAGCTCACCTTCCCCCAAAGAGCCCAAATTTTTTATATTTTTCTACCAGAAGACGCCCAATTGCCCAAGAAAAATCCCCCTTATTCATTCTCCATCCTCACTGTCAAGGCCAACCAGATCATTTCCATTATTTGTTACCTGTTAGTTTATTTCTCTAATGAATGGGTAGATGATCCTATTCTAGGTTTTCTATCTATCTTTTCCACAGAAGAAAGAGCCACAATTAAATTTAATTTTAGTCAATTTCTGGTTGATAACATTCATGATCAACTCTTCAGGTTTTCAACTGAAGGAATGTTCAGATATTCCTCAGTCCTGGTTTATATGTTCTTGTTTATTCTATCAGATAGGTTTCCATGTGCATTTCAGAAATTAAACCAAGAAGGAAACCCATAGTCAGTGACCTCATTGTTGGAATACTAAGAGAGGGGGGGGGTGAATCAATATTACCTATTTCTTCAATTAGCAGTTACTTTTTATATTTTATTGATTACCACAATGAATCAACAATGAATTGTATGTAAAATCAATTATATAAATAAATTTAACATCAGTTACAAGGTTTTATAAAGGATAGTGAAGGACACCAATCCTCTTTAGAGCACTAACTCTAGGAGACACAAATCCCTTTTTTCAAGGAACCAACCCTAGGAACCACCAACTCCCTCGTCTTTAGGGAAACAACCTAGGAAGCACCAAATCCATTGTATTTAGGGCACCAACCCTAGGAATATCCAACTCCCTTATCGTTTACAATTTTCTTAGTAAGGAAATGAGTACTTCCATGCTCCTCCCTTCCACCCTCACTGCATAAGAACCAAGAGTTATTCTTCTTGGACTTTGCTTATGTTTTGATCTTCTTATCTGAACTGCAGAGACACTTTATTCTCACCATTCTTTCTCGTTTATATACTCTTCTAACTGGTGTGAGCTATGAAACATTGTGTCCCTTTGTTTGGACCATCTCACCTCTTCATTAACAATAATATTGTTTGTTTTTCTTTACTCAAATATTATCGAGAAGCCTTTTCAATTTAATGAAAATTATTTTCAGTAATCGATCATAGGTATGGATCAATTTGATTTAACTTAATTTCAGATCTCTGCAAATATTGCAGAAATCAAATTTTGTAGAGGCGCTTCCTTCAAACCATTTACATGTGACCATCTGCGCAAAACCATGGGATTATTGTCTTAGTGATGTTCCCAATGCCTTATGGCTTATGTGTTCATAAATCATGACTAGGGGCTGGAACCTAGTTCTTAGGATTTCAGTGTTCGACATTCGATGATTTTTCTTTGACAATCATCAAATCTTCCGAAGTTTTCAATTTCCTAAAATGGTTACCTCTCACACAGGTTGATCTAATAGATGGAACACTTCCCAGAACCAAATAAACTGTATATATCCAATCCTTACTCATTCTTTTATTTCTTAATCCAGTGTTTATGACTTAATCAACGAGTGAGTGAATAGTTTTCATCCATTTCAGAACTTTAGGATTTTGGGCATTTGCTGGTGGTGAAAACTCCTGAAGTACATACTCCCAAAGTGACGTAGTTGAGGAAATCGCTTGTGACTTGGTACTAACTGAGTGGATTCCACGTGTCACTTAGATCTGTGAATTATGCATACTTGAAATGCCAACTTCACTTTGACACTTGTCATCATCTGATTGCACCATGTCCTTGCTGACATAGTTTTGTTGACATGGATCTCCTCATGTGGCATATGTTTTTATATTGGATCTAACAATTGTCCTAACTCCCTAAATGTATCTCAGATCAACGACTGAGACTGACTTCAGAACTTCGACCTTCGACTGAACTCATATGTTCTAAATCCTTTTTCACTGAAGTGGTCAGCCTCAAAGTTGACCGCTATTATGATACTTGGTGAGCTCTGAATAGATCAACGGTTGATAGGATTTCCCTACTCTTTCTTTGATCCGATGGTTGATGGAAGTTCATGACTTCATAACTTCGGTTAACTTCACCTTTCTTACTTCTCATTTTACTCGAAGAGAGATTACTCGAATTGTAACTTTATCACAACTTTTAACCTGAAATGAATGGTGTTCATTGATCATGATTTTTAGATCGATGGCTCGATCTATCTGTGATGCTACTTTGCCTTGGTTTAAATCCAACGAATATTGTTTTTACCAAAAAGTTACCTACGATCGGATGGCTCACGTTTACTTCAGAACTTCGGCTTCAACTAAGATTCCTCCATGGACATTTCCTTTGGTCGATTTTACTCGAATTGGTTAATGCTGGGCTCACCATGCATATGTCACTTCCATGATATATGGTCCATGAATTACTTTGTCCTTCCACTCAACTTGATCCAATGGTCGATGTGGATTGTAGAATCGTAACTTGTGTGTGGTTTAACCCGTCGCCCAAACTCCACAATTGAAGTTGTGCAATTGTTGGTGGATCAACCATAGTCGTTGATATTTGAATCGATGAGATCTGACGGTCTAGACTAATCTCGAGATTGAAAATAAAGTGTAGTTTAATTCTCCCTTTACGCTCTGCAATCAATCCCTTTCCTTGATCTAGAGCTTATGAATCTAATGGTCCTAACTTGTCTTGTGGGGATTTTGATCCTGATCATGTTTTTGCACTGCGCTTTCCCTTCTAAGCTTCATGTGCATCATCAGTTGTTTACATCAATGACAGTATGTCCAAAAATCTCCCTCTTTTTCATTGAGGGAAACACTCTAAATTCATACAAACTCCCCCTGTGATGATACTTTTCTCTATGAAGTTACTCTCCCCCTTTGACATCAATGGAAAAGGGTTTCTCCCCCTGATCATTCAATTTTAATGAGGTTTTTGAATTACTCCTAATTTATGTCAGAGATTTTCAAAAGTACTCATGGGTAGAGCTTTTGTGAAAATGTCTACAATCTGTTCTATGGTGTCTAGATATACTATTTTAACTATTTTTTGGGTGACCTAATCTCTTAGGAAATGGTATTTAATTAGGATATGTTTGGTTTTCGAATGCATGACTGGATTTTTAGAGATACTTATGGCACTAATGTTTTCACAGTTAATAGTAATAGGATCATTATATTTTATTTGTAGGTCTTCTAGACTTTGCTTCATCCAAAGAGCTTGTGTGCAACAGGATGCAACAACAATGCATTCTGCCTCTTTTGTAGAGAGTGATGTGGATGTTTATTTCTTGCTTGACCATGCTTCCAAAAAATTTCCTAAGAAAAAAGATCCTCCATTGGTGCTTTCCTATCATCTATGCTACCTGCCCAATCTGCATCAGTATATGCAGTTAGATTAAAGTCTTTATCTTTTGGATACCATAATCCTAGTTCTAGGGTGCTTTGAAGGTATCTGAATATTATTTTTAATGCTTTTAAGTGGGTTTCTTTAGGTGCAGATTGAAATCTCCCCATGAGTCCTACTGCCTGCATGATGTTAGGTCTTGTTGTTGTTGAATAGAGAAAACTTCCAACCATAGATTTATACATTGTTTGGTCTACTTTTGGTGAGTCATCTTCTAGACTTAGTTTACATCCATTGACCATTGGAGTACCCATAGGTTTACTATCTTCCATTTGGAATTTATTTAGAATTTCCTTGATATATTTGGTTTGATAAACAAATATTCCATTTTTTGTTTGATTTACTTGTAAACCTAAGAAGAATTATATTTCTCCCAGCATAGACATTTCAATCTCTTCTTGCATTTTGGTTTCAAATTTTCTACTTAGTGTAGTGAGATTACTCTCAAATATGATTTCATCTACATATACTACCACAACAATCATTTTTTTATCCTCAATTTTGATATATAAGTTGATGTTAGTAGTCCCTCTCTTGTATCCCTGATTTTGTAGATACTAATCAAACAAAGGGAACCATGCTCTGGGGGCTTGTTTAAGACCATACAGAGCCTTTTTTCAGTTTGCACACATAGTCCTAGTTTTCTGATAACATGAAACCTTTTGGTTTCTCAACATATACTTATTCTTCTACTGTTCCATTGAGGAATGTTGATTTGACATCCATGTGATAGATTTTGAAATTTCTAAAACATGCAAATGCTAGGAACATTATGATTGCCTCAAGTCTTTCTACTGGAGCGAAAGTTTCTTCAAAATCAATGCCTTCTACTTGGGAATATCCTTTGTAGACTAATATGGCTTTTTTATTCATAATTTTTCCATTTTGATTTAATTTTTTCTTGAAGATCCACTTAGTTCCTATCACATTCTTGTTCTTGGGTCTTGGAACTAGTTCCCAAGTCTGATTCTTTTCTATTTGATCTAGTTTTTCATTCATTCATTTTATCCAATATTTACTTTTGAGATCTTCTTTAAATTATTTAGGTTCAATTAGGGATAGCATTGCTTGTTCTGAGTCAAAGGCTATTTTCCTTCTTGTTTCCACTCCTGGACTTTTATCTCCAATGATCTAGCTTTTAGGATGATTCTTCTGAACTCTCTTTGATGGAGCTCTTGGCAAGGGAGTTTCTTCATTGTCTTCTTCATTAGTGTGAGATTCATTTTCTCATGTTTCATCATCATCTTCTTGCTGAGATTCTACATCATCATCCTCTTGTTGAGATTTTATATCCTCATATTTTTTTTCATATTTTTTATCAAAGCCTTGGGATATGCCCTTTATTAGATCATCTGTTTTTACATTTTCACTTTCCACTATTTTTAGTATTCTAAGATTATAACATATATATGCCTTTTTATTTGATGAGCATCCTAAGAATATTTCTTCATTAGATCTTAGATCAAACTTTCCTAGGTTATTTCATCATTCTTTATGTAACATTTACTTCTAAAAGTTCTAAATGGTTTTACAAAGGCTGGCCTCCCAAACCATAGTTCATATGGGTTTTTTTCATGATTAGGTCTCAATTGAGATCTATTAAGTATGTGAGTTGTTGTGTGGATTGCATCTCTCCAAAATTTGTCTGGAAGTTTGGCTTCATTTAGCATAGTTCTTTCATCTTCTTGAACTATTCTATTTTTCCTTTATACTACTCCATTCTATTGAGGAGTTCTGGAAGTTGAAAGTTGCCTTTTGATACTATGGTTTTCACAGAATTGAGTGAAATCTTAAATGTGAACTCTCCTCCATTGTCTGATCTTAGACACTTAATTTTTAGATTTGTTTCATTTTCTACAGGAGCTTTATATATTTTAAATTTCTCAAATGCTTCTGATTTTTCTTTTAAAAAGAAAACTGAGGTCAATCTTGTGTACTCATCAACAATCAACATAAAATAATGTTCACCATAAGTGATTTTGGTTCTAGTAGGTCCACATAGATCTGTGTGAATAAGATCTAATGGTTTAGTTGTGGAATGCTCTTTTGTTTTGAACCTAACTCTTGTTTTCTTTCCTATTTGACAATGTTTACAAATAGGATCTGAAGGTTTAATCACTTTTGGCATGTCCCTAACTACTTCTTTTTCATTGGATTTAATCAAGTTGTCAAAGATTAAATGCCCCAACCTTCTATGCCATATCCAACTTTTATCTATTTGGATTAAGAAACATTTGTCTTCTTCTTCCATATCGAGGATGTACACATTACTAGATGTTCTTGGTTCAACTGCCACTAGCTTTCCAGTGTGCTTTTTTTTTATTTCACATTTCTGGGAATCAAAAGTAAGTATGTGACCCTGATCACAAGTCTGACTTACACTTATAATATTTGGTTTCAGATTTTCTACCAAAAGTACATCTGTTGCTTTGGTTTTATTATTTACTAAACTAACAGTGCCTTTTCCTAGTATCTTGGCTGACATATTATCTCCAAAAGTTGTTTTTCCTTTCCCTTTCTTATTTAACTTGAGAAATTTACTTTGATATCCAGTCATGTGTTTAAAACATCCACTGTATATATACCACTGGCACTCTTGATTTCTCGCATATAATGCTACATTACACTCTATTTTATTTTTCCTCCATTCTTTTTTATTATGGGGAATATTAGTATTTTTATCATATTTTGGCAATCTACAATCACTTGTTTTATGACCATAGTCGTTGCATTTTTGGCATTCACTATTGAAATATTTCAAAGGAGAAAATGAGTTATAGTTTCTCTTTTCTTTATTGTACTTGTTGTTCTTATCTCTTTGGACATTTCTATTATTGTATTGTCCATAAGCATTGCAGTGTACTGCCTTATGTCCAAAATTATTGCAAGAGTAGCAATATCCAATAAATAAATATTTAGGGGTATTTCTTCTGATGAATTTCTTTTGGTCATATTTTATGCCAGTGGAGAGTGTTGATGTATGTTTATGTGTAACAATTTTCAATTGTGTCATATTTGCCTCATTATCTTATTTTCTAAATGTGTTTTTCAGAGCATCTGCGTAGATGATTGGTTTCTTGATAGATCCTTGTGATGCAAAATTTGAGTCTTGAGTGTATCCCAAACCGGTCTTTTTGTTTGGTGACCTTTGACTACTGAGAATTTCATTCAAGATCCATGAAATATTTTCAAATTGTAATCCCTTCTTTACTTTCTCAATTTCACTTTTTAGTAGCTTAGTCTCATCTTCTATTTTCTCACATGTTTTTTTATCATTGAGTTGTTGTAGAATGATTTCTTTAGTTTTATTAGCTTCCAGGAGCTGGGACTTCAAATCACTGATGGTATATTATAACTCCTTGAGGTTTTTGGAAACTTCCCTCTCTCTTGATTCAGTAGATTCTTTAATCTCTAGAAGCTCTCTTCTTAGTACCCTGTTTTATTTTTTAGTTTTTCCTAGTTCTTCAATTACACTAAGGATTTCTTCTTCGAATTTCCCTTCTTCTTCATCTTATGAATGCTTATCGTCTTGACTTTTCATTCCCATAAACAAAAGCTCTGAGTTTTCATCTTCACTCATGTCTGAAGAGTTGTTGTCTTCTTTGAAGTAGAAGTTTTTCTTTTTCTTATAAAATTTCTTCTTGTATTGGTTTTTCTGGTTGTGAACCTCTTCATCATTTTCCTCCTGCTTGGGATATGGACATTTGTTAGAAAAGTGTCCAATTCTTCCATAGTTGAAACATTTGAAAGGTAATTTTCCTTTATATTTTCCAAATCCTTTTTGGAGTTTATTTATAAAGTTGGCCTCTTCTACATCTGATATCTAATAACTTATCATTGGTATTTTTCTCCTGCCTCATCTTTGTCTTGGATACTTTAAAGGTTGTTTCATATTTTGTTTATTTACCATTCCCTATTCTCATTTCATATGCTGTAAAAATTCCATGAAGATGATCAATTGTGAGTGTGCTTAGATCATCTCTATCTTCAATTGTAGAAATCTTTGCATCATATCTCATAGGTAATGATCTTAGTATTTTTTTCACTATAGGTTTATCTATGATTTCTTCTCCTGCTGCTCTGATTGAGTTAACCACTTTATCTACCCTATGAAAGTACTCATCATTATTTTATTCTTCTTTCATTTTCATATTTTCAAACTAAGTTCTATAGGTCTATATTTTGGCTTCCTTGACTTTGTCATATCCTTCATATACAACCTCCAACTTGTCCCGGATTTCTTTGGCTGATTTACAATGCATAACCTTTACACATATAGAATTAGTCAACCCTCCTAGAATTCCATTAACTTCTCTTGAGTTGTCATTACAAATTTTC
>SNQJ01S0004029.1:139247-150474 GCA_010110895.2 Picea sitchensis | reverse complement strand
TATTTTGATATGAATCACAGTTTTCTTTTGCTACTAATATCAGATTTTCTCATGTATTTCATTGCTCTGTAATTCGATTCAATTTAGCTCAGCTATTAAGAACTGTCATCTTCTTATTTGGCTCATGAATTCGAATTGAATGAACTCTTACTATCTTGTATGAACCTGCATGTTAATGTACTTGGTTATCTAGAATAGTGTTCTTCATACCCCCATTCCAAATTATTGCATCTGATTATTGGTTTCTAAAAGCACTGGCTCATTCGAATGCATGATAAGTTGTTCTTCTCATTAGCCATCCTCAGTTATCCCATTGATCCACACACATTGATTATTTATTTCTTAAGTTACCAAGCATCCTTAGCCTACAACCCTAAGGAGTTTCTTGGAGTGATAACAGGACAAACCAAGAGAGTTAGATTCGTAAGAATTAGATCAAGGGTAGGGATTGATTGCAGAGTGCGAAGGGAGAATTAAATTACACTTTATTTCCAATCTCTCAATTAGTCTAGACTGTCAGATCTCATCAAATAAATGAATAAATTTAGAGAATCCTTCACCTTTCTGATCTAGAAAATATAGGGTATTGGTATTTATACAAAAACCACACAGAGATAAGAGTGTATGGGTGTGAGCTTCCACCTTATAGATTTCCTAAATACCTCCTTGTGAGGATTTTTTCTCTAGAATACATAAGGAATATGGTGAAATAAGATGAAATCCACTTTTTTGTTGCAAAGAAGAAGCAACAAATCAGAATCAAGACCCAGATTGGCCCTTTCATATTCAACTATAGATCAATAGGAGAAGAAGCAGATAACCTCTTGAAATAAATGAGGTTTTCTCAGAGTTCCACTTGGGCTTATGAACCATTTGGTGTCATCTCAGAGCTCAAAGTTAAACAAAGGATCACTCATTATTCTCACACACATAATCCATAGGTGGAGAAATATATGAACCAGACAGAGTGGCAGGAGAAGACATTGATAGAAACAGAGGAAGAACCTGCCCCTGTAATTTCCTCACATACTAACACACCTCATAAGAAAGAAGAAAAGAGATCAAAAAAGGAGGTTTTCCCTTTTGTCACAGAGGTATCAGTTGAGGATTTCCAAGTTTACAAAAATAGGGCCAAGACCAGTCATGCACTAGACTTGCTCAAGGAAGGAGAAATGCAGTCCACCATAGTCATGGAGGGACCACACTCTTCATCCTATTCAGACAGTCAGTTCATATTGTCTACATCATCATCTCAAAGACAAACAAACACTACTCTGAAAGCCGAATCATCTCATGAGCAAACAGAGTCAAATGTTTTTTATAAGTACAAACATATCAAACAAAGAAATGAGCTCCTCAATAGTATCATCTGTGCTCAGTTCTGGAAGAAGACCTCCACTACTCAACACAGTCTTCTGTAAACATATGATACAAAGAGAGGAATAATGCAAATGGAATTCTTGCAAGCACAAGTTCCTCATCCTAAAACATCTACAAACTATAAGAAGTCAACTTTTGATTTTGATGTAAAGGATGTCCATCCAGTGGACCAAATGGATATGCATAGCAGGGATGATTTTAAGGATGGAAATTTATTTTAAATTGTAGAGGAATTGGTGAATCTTACTAATCCTTCATATGCCAACTATAAATGATTGGCGATATTTTTGTAAAAATATTCAAATTTCTAAGGATTTTATATAGTTTTTATAAAATTTTGGCAATTTTTAAGGTAAAATAATTTTATCCTACAGAATTTGGGCGAATTATTTTTAAAATAGTGAATCTTGTTTTTGAAAAAACCATAGAAAATTAGCCCACGAGTGAAATTTAGTCCCTAAATTTTGCATAGGCAGACATGAGAGATGATATTCTCTACCTTGAAAAATACCTCAATGATTGCTTCAAAGTTGTAGGTATCCCTGAACAACATTTAGTCCCAATTGAAGTTGGAGAAAATATCATCTTTGGCCAAGGAAAACAAAATCAAATCATTAGAAGAATTTGTGTTGAAGGTTGGGTATGACACAATAAATGACAAGGCATCAGAGGAGTTATTAAAAAAGAATAATGGTGATATAGAATCTCTAAGAAAGAAGTTAAAGCTTCCAGCTATAGAAGATTTAAAAGCCAAATAAGTGGTTGAGACTAAAGGCCACAAAGAATAAATGTTGAATCTTATCATGGAACAAAATGCATAGATAAGAGAAATGGAATAAAAAAATGGATAAAATGATAAAGGAAAAGGAACAGAATGTGCATATGGACATGATCCCACTGGAGGCAGTGCCTCTAAAAGGAATTAGAACAGCAGAAGAATCCACATCAACAGAAATTCCATCATCAATCCCAGTACAAGTTTCAGATGCATCTGACAAACTTGTAAAATCCATGGAAGACATGTCCATTCAAGGGGAAGTGATCAAGAAACTACAGGAAGAGGTAAAGAAATTGCAGGAATTGAAGTCAATGTTCCAATCCAATCACCATGAATATATACATAAGTCTCAAAGGCTTAGTCAACAATTACAACAACTACAGAAATAGATTGTCATGGAAAATACCTGAGCCCAAGCTAAGGAAAATATTTGGGTAGATATAAGCAAGTCAATGTCATAAAACTGGCCATACATACAGATCATATTTGAGAAGAATGAATTAGTACAGAAGGCCAGAGGAGCAATTGATATCATCAAGGAAGAGTTAGGAGAAAGACCCACAAAGGCTAGCGACTTATCATATTTTTGAACTCCAAAAACAAACAGGAGTTAGAATAAATAGAAATTGAGGACAAAACAGATACCATCCTTGATATCAAGAAGGTCTTGACCAAAAAAGGATTTATGTTTCAGGTAGAATAAAAGGCCCAAGTGATGGACATAGGTGTGCATAGATTTTTTAGTAAGATTGAAGTGCTACATAACAAAGGTCTTCCTGGATTATTATTACTAAATGAGAAATTGATCACTTTGTCTGATTACAAACAGAAAATGAGTGCAGTGGCAAAGGATAGTTCAAGCATTACTGGTAAATATTTCCTGGAGACACTATAGTTGGACTTGAATATTCATCATGAGATTAAGCATATCTTCATCACTAAACCTACTTTTGCTAAGTATACTGAAATGGATGATATATACAGGAAATTACTCAAGATTTCCATCCCAGGTAAAAGGAGGTGGGAAGACCTATGCACACTACTTGAGTAGATAAAATTTTGGTGTTTTAGTCAGCAAGGAGCAGCTAGTCAAAGTCAAAGAGATGAGTCACCAACCAATTCCACCAAATTAGCACAAAGGATCCAAGGAAATCAACAAATCCCTATATTTTGTATTTTAGAGTTCTATTTAGTTAGATATTCCTCCATAATATCCTATTAATTTATGACATGATATGATGTAAACAATTTTATAAATACTTTTGTCTTCAAAGTATTGAGGGTTGATTTTTGCACCTAGGAGCTATTGTGTAATTTTTCAAAGGATCGACCAGTAATAAACGAGGCTTATTCATAGGATTCTTGTGTCATATTGTTGGTGATGTATTTCTCTCTTTGTTAAATGTTTTCTCAATCTCTGTAATCATTTCATGTATTTCCAATTCTAATCATTAAAAGAAATTCAAAAGAAAATAATTTATTTCAGATACTTTGTCTCTAGTTTTTTTAATGATCTGTATGTTTTTCATCTGAAACTGAGTGAAGGAATTCTTAATTGCTCTACTTAGTGGAATTTCCCCTCTCGTTCCTCTTATTCATTCCATTTAATCTGAATAGATCAAACAATTTTATTACCCTGCTTTGTGGAGAAAACCTTATAAAAATATGAAATTGGTCCTCATCTTTAAGTACAGACACCATATCCCAATGGAAAATTAAGCATTCTTTCAGCCAATTATTTCAAACAAACAAAGAAAATTTGAACTGGCATAACTAACATAACATTTTAAAACTCAATAAAATCTAAATCATATAGAGAGATCTCTCTTTGAAGCTGGCAGGTATAGATCCCAACTTCAAAAGTGGTTTGGTAGTTACCTCTGTCAATTTCTTCTACAACGTCTGGAAATTACAGAGTGATAACATAGTGGCGACAATAATAGGGAACCGAATTTTTTTTCAAACTTTATGAATTGTATTCCCTAAGTAAGAAAACTTTATTTCTGAACAATCAAATATCTAAATTTCAAGAGATTAATGTTCAGAGGTTGTAAAAATTTATAAATAGTTAATTTAAGTTTTTTAAGGTTTAAGTTATGGCTCCAAAAATAATTTACACCAGATATCATCCTGATCCAGAACCTATAAAAGTAATATACAATCCTAAAAATTTGATTATAAAAATAAGTACAATAGAAAGTCAAGGGAATAGTAGTCCTCCTCCTAGGGAAACATCTCTTCCAGATAAGTTTGTCACAATCCAAGACATCCAGTTTGATCTATCATTTGAGCACAGCCTTTTCAAAACCAAATATGATAGATTTTTGGATGAAATAGTTCTAGATCAAGCTATCCTCCAACCTAGTACACCTAAAATACATTCACCTGGATCATATCTTGATCAACAAATCTGTCAAAACTTTGAAAAGTTACAAGACCTAGCATCATAATTTGATCAAGATTTGCACAAAGCCTACATCCAACAGTTTGTTGAAATTTCTTACCTAACCATCTATTCCTCTTCTATCAATCCTCAATTAGCTCATCCTATATCTTCCAGCCCTGCTTCTTCCACATGTTCCACCAGTTCTCCAACAATTTTTCATGTTACCATCCATCCTATCACAGTAGTTCCTCCTATCCATCCTCCTCCATGAATCATGACAGCTAGATATGATCCCGTTGTTTTGGTTGTTCCCTTACACAATATGCCCCAGGATTATCAAACTAGGAGTCCTCAGTTTGATGGCACTGGAAGTATGACTGGACAACGACATGTTGACAAGATGAATGACTTATTTGACCTACAAGAGGTATATGAGGAATATGTCAAAATGCGGTTTTTTCCCCAAAGCTTAAATGGAGAAGTTAGGAAATGGTTCAAAGCCTTACCAGATGATAGCCTTAATGAAATTACTGCCTTTCACCAATATTTTCTCAATAGATGGGAAGTTAAGAAAAATACACTTCAAATATTATCTGAATATGAAATTATTAAAAGAAACAAAGGGGAAAGTGTATAGGATTATTGCACTTGATTTAACAATATTTATAATGCAATTCCAACAAACATTAAAAATCCTCAAGGCTTATCTTTGATCAATTTCCCCGATGGTTTTGATGCTGACATGTCTTATCAATTGAGAGAGAGAAACCTTGCAAATTTGGAAAAAATGCAAAGATGTGTTGTGAGTGTAGAGGAAATTATATTGGCTAAGAGGGCTAGACAGAGAATAGAGAGGAGATTAACTATCAAGGAAGAACCATCTACCTCTTCTGCTTATGATAAAATAGACTCCTTAGTCAGAACCATGGAAAGGATGATGGAAATAATAGATATCACTGACATGAATCCACCAAGAGAAAATCAGCATGGTCCCCAAATCATAAATCCTAATTTCAGGAGAACCACCCCAAATCAGACAAAGAGAACCTAGAGAACAAAGAGAAAAAAGAGGGCCTAGATCAATAGATTAGACCTATAAAATTATGTTGATGAAGGGGAAGAAACAATTGAGGTACTTGATGATGTTCACATTAATCTTATGGGAATAAATGATAATGATTCTATTTTTCTTACCCAAGAAGAACATGACCTTTTCCTTCTTTCACAAACTAAAGTTGATGAGGAAGAATCAGAACATAAATATTTTGAAAATGTAATTATGGAAGTTCATAGACAGTATAACCTAAGAAGTAATAAGTCCAATGATAATACAACCAAAAAATATTCTGACTTTAAAAATACAACATATACACTTGCCAAGAAAGTTCTTGATAGCCCCCCAAATAAAAACTCAAAGCTCCCAACCAAAATAATATATGACTCTATACCAAAAATAGCTCAAACTAATGTTCCCTCCACCAACCAACCCAAATATACTTCACAGAAGAATGTTGTTGAGAAATTTGATCTCCCTAATCAAAATAAAACTCAAACCTCATTCAACCTGGAAAGTGAATTGGAAAAACTGAGGATACCTATTCCTCTAACAGAGTTAATGAATAAGAATGCCTATAGATCAAAAGTGATCAAATCTATGAACATAGAGGTAGGAATGGGTACAAATACAGTAAACATTGTTTATGATCAACCAGAGTTATTATTTGGACCCGAAGTTGATGGAAAATCTAAAAGTGGTGTTGTACCTCCTTTTTATGTTAGTTTAAATATTCATGATAAAACTTTGCACAATGCCATGCTAGACTCTGGTGCTTCTCACAACCTTATGCCTAAGGTTGTTATGGAGAAATTAGGACTTGATATCAATAGACCTTATAAGGATGTATATTCTTTTGATTCAAGTAAAGTAAAATGCATAGGTCTTATCAAATATTTGTGTGTTACTTTAGCTCAAATCCCAGTCAAGAGCATGTTAATGGACATAGTTGTTGTAGACATACCTCCTAAATATGGCATGTTAATGTCTCTCTCATGGGGATCCAAGTTACAAGGTACCCTACAACTCGACATGTCTTATGCCACCATCCCTTTACTTCGTTAGTAGAGGAGATTATTTAGGGAGACAATGATGAAATACATCGTCAGTAGTCAATATAAACCACATAAGTATCCCTTATATTATGTGCATTTAGACCTTGACTCTTTTATTTTATACAATGATGGAGACATGGAAAGACAAATTGCAAATATGAAGGATGATGTTTATAACTTGGAGGAAAAAAAAACATCCCCCGAAGAAGAAAAAACAATGATGGTACAATCTAGTGAAACAAAAGAACCTCTGTGGATTTTAGACTTTGATGGTGTAGTTAGTAAGGAAGAATTGAGAGCTGAAGTGTGGGTTTCAAATACAAAAACAAGACATATAGAAAGACATTCCTACAAGTTGAATTTTTAGTGTACCAACAATATAGCTGAGTATGAAACCTTAATCCTAGGTTTGCAATTATTTAAAAATATTGGTGCTAAGAGAATTTCAATAAGGGGTGATTATGAACTCATAATAAAACATATCAAAGGTGAATACGCTGCTAAACACCCAAGACTCAGAGCCTACAAAAATGTTGTTCTAGATTTCCTGCAGTGCTTTACTAAATATGATTTCCAAGCCATTCCCAGAGACCAAAAAATTATTTTTGATGGTCTGGCTACCTCAACAACTACTTGTAAGATACCATTTCATCCAAATTTCCAACATACAGTAGAAGTAAAGTGCAGACCTATTGTCCCAAACAACATCAAGTATTGGAAGTTTTTGGAAATGATGAACAAATTAAAAAACAATTGCAATCAAATAATGAGTTTGAATGTGCCAATATTGATGTATATAGTGAAGATGAAAAATAAAGTGTAAATAAGATAGGTTTAGAAGAAATAAATAAAAAACAAGAAGATCTGGATTTTTTGCAATTAAAGGATAATATTTTTCCTAGAGGATTAGTCCCATTGGAAGAATTGTTTTATTTTGATGATGTGGCTAAAAAACCCAAAATTGAACCTACTGGAAAAGAAGTTGAGGACTGTAACATAGGAACTGAAAAAGAACCAAATATGATTAATTTGTCAAAATCTTTACCTCCTACTAAAATACAAAAAATACATAGAATTGTTTAAAGAATTTATAGATGTGTTTGCATAGATCTATGCAGATCTAAAATCCTATGATACTAGCATTATACAACACAAAATTCCCATTAAATAAGATCAAAAACCTTTCAAACAAAAACTTAGGAGAATTAACCCAAATTTTATGCCTCTGATTGAAAAGGAGATAAAAAATATGTATGATGCTAAAATCATTGTCCCATTAAGATTTTCTAAATGGGTGTCCAATTTAGTTCCAACTGGGAAGAAGAGTGGAGAAATCAGACTGTGTATTGATTTCAAAAACCTTCATAAAGTCACTCTTAAAGACAATATCCCTTTCCCAAAATGGACCATATTTTTTAGAAGGTAGTTGGATCCAATAGAATTTCTTTGTTAGATGGTTTTTTTGGTTACAAAAAAGTTTTAGTCCACCCTGATGATCAAGAGAAAACAACATTCACTACACCTTGGGGAACTTTCATGTATGTGAAAATGACTTTTGGTTTAATGAATGTTGGGGATACATTTCAAAGAGCAATGGATATTGATTTTGTGGATGAACTTGGAAGATTCATTGTTATATACATGGATGATATAACTATTTTTTCAAAAATAGATGAAGAACATTTACTCCACCTTAGAAGAGTTTTTGAAAAATGCAGGAGATTTGGAATTTCACTTAATCCAAAGAAAACATTGTTTGGTCTAGAGGAAGGTAAATTGTTAGGAAACATCATATCCAAGGATGGAATTAAAATAGATCCTAGTAGAATTGAATACATTCAAAAAATAGATCATCCCAGAAACATAAAAGAATTACAGTCTTTCATAGGAAAAATAAACTTTCTAAGAAGATTTATCCCCAACTTGGCAGAACTTCTCATCAATATAAAAAATATGTTGAAAAAAGACACAAAAATAAAATGGACCATAGAAGAAAAACATTCCTTTGATCAGGTGAAACATGCCTTGACACAAGCCCCTATGCTTATCATCCCTGATTACACAAAATATTTCCTCCTATTCTCTTTTGCCTCTAAGCAGACTATTGTAGCAGTTCTTTTGCAGAAGAACAATGAAGGTCATGAGAAACCTATTTATTTCTTTATTAAATCCTTGAAAGATGCTAAATTGAATTATAACACCATTGAAAAGAAAAAGAAAAAAAATGGTGAAAGAAATCAAAGATTTCAGAGTATATATTCTCCACTCACACATTATTGCTTATGTCACAAATTCTATGGTGAAAAATATTCTAACCCAAGACAGTCCTGATGGAAAAAGGGGTAAATGGATTTTTTTTATCCTTGAATATTACATTGAGATAAAACCAACCAATCTTACCAAGGTTCAAGGATTAGTTAAATTGATGGTTGAGTCCAATTTTCATGCTTTAGATATTAATTTTCTCGTTGCAATGGATGAACAAGAAGAGAAGGAAACTCCACGAGTTAAAGAGGTTTTATCAAGCTCTCCCTGGTATGCAGACCTTATTTTTGTTTTACATCACTTACAAGATCCTCCTGGTTTAACCAAAACTAAAGCTAGATTTATGAAACTCAAAGCTATGAAGTATTGTATTTTAAATGGCAATTTGTATTGGAAATATGTTGGAGGGATTCTACTAAATTGTTTGTTGAAAGATGAGGTTGGTAAATCTTTGCAAGAATTTCATGAAGGATATTGTGGTGGACATTTGAACTAGAATACCAATGCTAATAAAATTCTAAGAGTTGGTTTCTACTAGCCAACTTTATTTGCAGATTTCCATAAGAAAGTGACCTCTTGTCATAGATGTCAAATCTTTGAAGGAAAAAGGAAACTTTTTCCTTTACCCTTGAAAATAATTTCAGTTGAAACTCCTTTTCAAAAATGAGGTTTACATTTTATTGGAGAAATCCATCCACCATCATCATGCCAGCACAAATGGATTCTCACAGCCATCGATTATTTCACCAAGTGGATTGAAGTTGTACCCACCAGGCAAGCCACTGATTCTATGATCATTAAGTTTTTGAAACTAACATTCTTTCAAGATTTGGATGTCACAGGAAAATTATCACTGACAATGCAACACAATTCAAATCTAATATGATGATAGAGTTTTGTAGAAAATATCAGATTACCTTAGGGCACTCTACTGCCTATTACCGTCAGGGGAATGGATTAGTAGAGTCTTCAAACAAGAGTCTGGTCAACATCATCAAAACGTTGTTGCAGGAAAACAAAAATTCATAGCATAACAAGTTGGTAAATGCACTATGGGAAGACATACTTACTACAAAGAGGTCAATTGGCATGTCTCCATACCAGTTGGTCTATGGAATGGATGTTTTTTTTCCCTTAGATGTCCCTATCATGAAATTACTACAGGAAGTATAGGTATAACCAAATTACATCCAGAGGTAAATTAATCATACTATACAACTGCAACAATACAGAGAAGAGGTCTACAACCAAAATCAAGTGATTCAAGAAAATATCAAGAAGATCTATGATAGAAGGACCAAGGCTGATGACTTCCAGATAGGAGAAAAAGTACTGAAATGGGATTCAAGGAATGAAGAAAAGGGAAAACATGGAAAATTTGAAAATCTATGGAAAGGTCCATTCACAATACATGCCTACAGAGGAAGTAATGCATTTTTTATCAAGGATATGGATGGATCAAACCTGCCAGGAGGACTTGACAATGACAAAATTCTCAAGCACTATGTTTCACAGGAATGAAAGTTTTTCTCACTCAGGTCATTGCAAATACCATTTTACTTTTTCTGTCATGAGTGGGTGACTTTTATCAGTGGTTGAATCCCAAAGATAAGGCCCTAATCTCCTGATCAATTGTCACCATATTTACATTTACAATAAAAATAATCATAATGCAGAAAGTACTGGAGAAGAGGATTCAAGGCAACAGGTTGTTGGTTCTTGGCACCTCACAAGGAGAGAACCATCCCCAAGTGGAGCCACTATTATAACCCTATATTTCATAGTATCACCTCATGATTGAAATTTATTCCTCCAGTCATATTTCATTGTAAATAATATTTCATTATGTAAATGATTTACAAAAAGAAAATAAAAGAAAAAGAAAAAGAAAAAGTAAAGGATAAACAATAGAAAAAATGAAAAGAGGGTGTAAAAAATAATAAACGACAAAATAAAAAAAAATAGAGAAAAATGTAAAACCCCATAAAAAATAAGTTTACTTTGAATCATACTGTATAATCATGATCAAACTTTTTCAATTTATGTTCATAGGTTAGAGAATAAGTTTGGTCAAACTGTTTAATCTTGACCAAATTAGATAGGTTAGAGTAAGAATTAATCCAGCGATCTAAGCTAGATTAATATGTTAGATGCCTAGCCCAAAGGGGTTGGATCCAATGGTGGAAAGCGAGGAGTTTTTCATGGTTGGGCAAGGTTCAATTCTCGTGAGGGCTTTAAGCTGGAGCCATGGGGACACCTTGAGGTAGTGGTCGAATGTGTGGTTGCACCCAGAGATACTATAATAAATG
>SNQJ01S0004029.1:127744-138698 GCA_010110895.2 Picea sitchensis | reverse complement strand
CCGTGAAATATCCGAAAACCATTGACCTAACTTCGGCCCCATACCCTACTTCCACCTGCCATATGTCCCATCCTACATACCTGTTACCCAATTAAAACGATCCCCGTGACCGTTAACCTCCCTGTCACCACCCCATGCCATAACAGACACCTACAACACACTCTAAAACCCTGTAACACCATTTACTTATACAAACACTGTGGACACCACGTTAAAACAAGTCATCAAGCCAACTACCACAACATCCACCATAAACAGACATATTTGTTTCCCCGGGTAATCACAGACTGCCATTAATTTTCTTTAAGCTTTGTCAATCATGGTCCCCAAGGCCAAGTCTACTAATACATCCGAGAACCGGATCCTTCACCCTCCTTTCAACCTAGACCACATCCCTCTGGCGGATAAGGACTATAAAATCATAGAGCTGAGGTGGAAATTCGACTTCTTCAAATTGCACTCTTGGATAAAAGACATATTTCTGGACCAAAGTGATGAAATTGGACTCTAGGAGTCCAACTTACTTCTGTATATGTTCCCCCAAACTTGTTATTTTCCCGAATTTCCCTCAAATACCAAGCCCGTTATTTTCCCGACCAAAGGGCCATTGCTTCCTCCTCTGGTGAAACCCTATTCACAGTCACCTCTGAATCCATTGACCAGTTGCTCCAAATCCCTAGAAATGATGCAACCATCCCATTTTCCATTGAATCCATAAATGACATGTACCATAAGCTCACCTTCCCCCAAAGAGCCCATATTTTTGAGATTTTTCTACTAGAAGATGCCCAATTGCCCAAGAAAAATCCCCCTTATTCATCCTCCATCTTCACTATCAAGGACAACCAAATCATTTCCATTCTTTTTTACCTATTAGGTTATTTCTCGGATTAATGGGTAGATGATCCGATTCTAGGTTTTCTATCTATATTTTCCACAGAAGAAAGAGCCACAATTAAATTTAATTTCAGTCAATTTCTAGTTGATAACATTCATGATCAGCTTTTCAGGTTTTCAACTGAAGGAATTTTCATATATTCCTCAGTCTTGGTTTATATGTTCTTGTTTTTTCAGTCAGACAAGTTTCAATGTGCATTTCATAAATTAAACCAAGAAGGAAACCCATAGTCAGTGACCTCATGGACCTCATTCGTGAGGAAATATTCAGCAGAGTACAATTTCAAGGACTTCATAGACCTATTCTATCACCTAGTGGTTTGCATGTTGAACAACAACATAGAGCGAAGGATCAATGAAGAAATTTAGAGAATACTTCACCTTTCTGATCTAGCCAAGACAGGGGATTGGTATTTATACCAAAACCACACAGAGATAAGAGTGTATGGGTGTGAGATTCCACATTATAGATTTCCCAAATACCTCCCTGTGAGGATTTTTTTATAGAATACGTAAGGCATATGGTGAACTCAGATGACATCCACTTTGTTGCAGCAAAGAAGAAGCAAAAACTCAGAATCGGGACCCACATTGGCCCTTTCATATGAAACAACAGATCAACAGGAGAAGAAACAGATGAGGTTTTCTCAAAGTTCCACTTGGGATTATGAACCATTTCGTGTCATCTCAGAGCTCAAATTCAAACAAAGGAGCACTCCTTATGATCACACACAGAAGCCAGAGGTGGATAAATATGAACCAGAAAGAGTGGCATGAGAAAACATTGATAGAAACAAAGGAACAAGCTTGCCCTGTAATTGCCTCAAATACTAACACACCTCAAAAGAAAGCAGAAAAGAGATCAAGAAATTAGGTTTCCCCTTCTGTCACAGAGGTATCAGCTGAGGTTTTCAAAGTTTACAGAAAGAGGGCCAAGACCAGTCATGCACTAGAATTTCTCAAGGAAGGAGAAATGCAGTCCACCATAGTCATGGACGGACCACACTCTTTAGCCTATTCAGATAGTCAATTCATAGTGTCTACATCATCATCGCAAAGACAAAAAAACACTACTTTGAAAGATGAATCATCTCATGAGAAAAGAGAGTCAAATATTTTTGACAAGTACAAACAGATCAAACAAAGAAATGAGCTCCTCAAATTCAGCACCTATGAGCAGTTATGGAAATAGACCTCCACTTCTCAACACGGGATGCTATCATCATTTGACACAGAGAGAGGAAGAATGAAAATGGAATTCTTTCAAGAACAAGTTCCTCATCCTAAAAAAANCCTTTGAGTTTGATGTAAAGGATGTCCATCCAATGGACTGAATGGATATGCATAGGTAGAAAAGAGAGATCATATTCTCTACCTTGACAAATACCTCAATGATTTCTTAAAAGTTTCAAGTATCCCTGAACAACATTTAGTCGCAATTGAAGTTAGAGAAAATCTCTTATTTGGCCAAGGACAACAAAATCAAATCATTAGTAGAATTGGTGTTGAACATTAGTTATAACCCAACAAATGTCAAGGTAGCACATGAGTTATTAAAAAAGAATAATGTTGATATAACATCTCTCAGAAAGAAGTTAAATCTTCCAACTACAGAGGATTCACAAGCCAAAGAATTGGCTCAGACTGAAGGCCGCAAAGAAGAAATGTTGAAGCTTATCATGGAAGAGAATGCATAGATAAGAGAAATGGAAGAAGAAATGGATAAAATGATAAAGGAAAAGGAATAGAATGTGCATATGGCCATGATCCCACTAGAGGTAGTCCCTCTAATAGGAATTAGAACAGTAGAAGCATCCACATCAACAAAAATTCCATCAACAATCCTAGTACAAGTTTCAGATGCATCGGACAAAATTGTAAAATCCATGGAACACATGTCCATTCAAGGGGAGGAGATCAGGAAACTACAAGAAGAGGTAAATAACTTGCAGGAATTGAAGTCAATGTTCCAAGCTAGTTACCAGGTAGAGATGAAAAAGTATCAAAGGCTTAGTCAACAATTATAACAACTACAGAAAGAGATTGTCATGGAAAAAACCTTACCCCAAGCTAAGAAAAATATTTGGGTAGATATCAGCAAGTCAATGTCAGAAATATGGACATCCATACAAATCCTCTTTGAGTAGCATGAATTAGTACAGAAGGCTAGAGGAGCAATTGAGATCATCAAGGAAGAGTTAGGAGAAAGGCCCACAAAGGCCAATCAACTTATCATATTTATGAACTCCAAAAACAAGCAGGAGTTAGAAGAACTAGAAATTGAGGACAGAACAGATACCATTCTTGAGATCAAGAAGGTCCTGACCGAAAAAGGATTGATGTTGCAGCTATAAGAAAAGGCCCAAGTGATGGACATAGGTGTGTAGATATTTTTCAGTAAATTTGAAGTGCTACATAAGAAATTTATTCCTGGATTATTAGTACTAAATGATTAATTGATCACTCTGTCTGATTACGACCAGAAAATGAGTGCAGTGGAAAAGAACAGTTCAAATTTTGCAGGGATACAGGGAAGCATTACTTGTAAATCTTTCCTGGAGACACTACAGTTGGAATTGAATATTCAACATGAGATTAAGCATATATTCATCACTAAACCTACTTTTTGTAAGTATACTGAAATGGATGAGATATACAGGAAATTACTCAAGATTTCCATCCCAGGTAAAAAGAGGTGGGAAGACCTATGTGCACTACTTGAGTAGAGACAATTTTGGTGTTCTAGTTAGCATGGAGTAGCTAGCCAAAGTCAGATAGATGAGTCACCAACCACTTCCACCAAATCAACACAAAGGATCCGAAAAAATCAACAAATCCCTATATTTTGTATTTTATAAATCTAGTTAGTTAGATATTCCTCCATAATATCCTAGTCATTTATGACAGGGTCTGATGTAAATAGTTTTATAAATACTTCTCTCTTGTAAGTATTGAGGGTTGATTTTTGCACCCAGGATCTATTGTGTAATCTTTCAAAGGATCGACCAATAATAAAAGAGACTTATTCACAGGATTCTTGTGTCAATTTGTTGGTGATGTATTTCTCTCTTTGTTAAATGTTTTATCATTCTCTATAATCATTTCAAGTATTTCCAATTCTAATCATTAAAAGAAAGTCAAAAGAACAAAATTTATTTCATATACTCTGTCTCTACTGTTTAATGATCTGTATGTTTTTCATATGAAACTGAGTGAAGGAATTCTTAATTGCTCCTATGATTAGTGGACTTTCCCCTCTCGTTCCTCTTATTCATTCCATTTAATATGAATAGATCCAACAATTTTATTACCCTGCCCTGTGGAGAAAACCTTATAAAATCTGAAATTGATCCTCATATTTAAGTACAAACCCCATATCCCAATGGAAAATTAAGCATTCTTTTAGCCAATTATTTCAAACAAACAAACAAAATTTGAACTATCATAACTAGCCTAACATTTTAAAACTGAAAAAAAATATGAATCATACAGAGAGATCCCTCTCTGAAGCTAGCAGGGCTAGATCCCATCTTCAAAAGTGGTTTGGTATTTACCTCTATCAATTTATTCTACAACCTTTGGAAATTACAGAGTGATAACACATATTAAATTGATATCCCAAAAAATAATGTCTAAACGTTTGTAGTGCATATATTGTTGTCAAGCCTTCAACCTCTATGGTAGTATAGTTTTTTTATATAGTTGAAAAATTCCTGCTCGCAAATGAAATGGGATGATCCAACTCTCCTTCCTCTGGCTGAGATAGAACTACGCCTAATGTTATATATAACGCATTTTCATGAACATAGAACTCCTTCTTTCAATATGGAAATACTAAAATCAACAAGGTAATAGTTTCTACTTCAAAGTATCCAATCTCTGCTGAAATTCCTCATTCCATTGAAAATTTATTTCCTTCTTTAATAGTTTCACCAACGAGGTTGTGATATGTGTGTATCCTCTAATAATTTTTTTGTTGTATCCTGTATGAACCAACATTTCTCTTAGCTAACACACTGAAGTAGGCGATCGAAAATCCACAATCACAATAGTCTTGGTAGAATCAACCAATATCCCTTTCTTGCATACTACATGTCTTAACAATATACCAAAACATGCACAAAAAATGAAATTCTTCAAATTCAATGAAATCTAGAGTTTCCTACACCTATCCAACATCAAACATAGAGTCGCAACATGATATTTCAACAAACCAAATATTTTCTATTAATCTAAGTATACTTCTAAGAAATTATAGATAAACTCTTTAAAAGATGGAACAACTACTCTAGAAAATATTGTTGGTGAATTCTTCAAGCCAAAATGCATAGTTGTATATTGATAGCTTCCCCATTCAATCACAAATGTTGTCTTATATCTATCTTCCTATGCAATCTTAATCTAATGATAGCCTAAGAATCCATCCATTAATGAATACGCTTTCTATCCTCCTACATTATCCAACACTTCATCTGTAAATGGGGTAGGGAACAGATCATGTAAACAAGCATCGCTTAATTTTATAAGATCTATGTAGATTCTGATTCCCCCTATATTATTTTCTTGAACTACAATCAGACTGATCCACTCTAATTTTGCGATAGGTTCAATAATTCTTGCTTCCAGTATCCTGTCTATGTCTGATTTCACTTTCTTCTTATACACTGGGTTCAATCTATATGGTTTATGCCTCATAGGATTGGAATTTGTCTTCAAAGGGAACTGCATCTCTCCTACATCCCAAATAATCCTTTTCATCTCTGAAAATTTAGTTGGAAACAGGTCCTAGTATTCACACAGTAAATCAACAATTTGTTCAACAGTTTCTTCATTCCAATCGTCTCCTGTGTTCTCAAACTTGGTATTTTCCTCTGTGCCAATATTCACTTTGCATGTTCTCAATAGATTTACATACACAATAGATTAAATATCAGGACCCTCTAATGCATGTTCTCCTTCAATTTCTGGTATTTGCACATTTCTTGGGTCTTCATCTTCGTTGTCTTTCTCAACAACATTGTAGCATTCACAAATATCATAAACTGTCGTAGAAGATCTATGCACACTGTTATCCACATTTTGTGGATAAATAAGGATATCATGTATTGAGGTCCTCACGTTACAGATATGGAGTGCTAAGAGACGACGTGACCAATAGTACTCTTTTTCACAGTTGTATACCCCTCTCACCACTACCGATGGTCACATATTTCCAGATGGAATCCACACAATCATGTCGCTTCTGGAAGGAAGTGGTACTTGCTCCATAACTTACAAGTTAGTATTATGGTGAGCATCATTTCAATATTTAATCCATTTGAGTATGTTGTATTTTAGATTGGTCTAGATTTCATGATATATTCTTGGACATTATAACGTTTTACCTGCTTCACCTTGGTGGTTGACATTGTTCCCTAGTAAGTGGTATTCCTTGGGGATGGATTTGTTACTAGGAACTCCCTTGAAGAGATATCATACTGTTCCCAACCATACTTACCACTTTCCAGCATTGTTCCCCTCCATTTCCTTATCTCTTGGTATTTTAGGCTGTATTGACCCAAGAGGGGCTTGTCCCTCATTCTATTGGAAGAAGGGGATGAAGGCACAGATGGATTAATGTTGGGTAAAAGATAAAATCCTTGTATGAACCTTCCATATGATTATCCCAAGGATCACCAAGAAAGAAGTGAAACACTTATCTTTGAGTAAAGGGGGCCCACAATATGATAAAGAATGCTTAAAGGGTTAGTTGAATGATAGGCGGTCTCATCACGAGCTGACCTATCACGTCCATGGATATCTATTCGTATGACATTGCCATCATCTGGTCACCAAACCAGGGTAATGGTTCTCAGTTTCATGGATGAGAGAAAGGGGGTATCATCACGAGTCAACCTTCTCATTTCCACTATGTGTTTGGGGGTGACATTTCCATTATCTGGTCACCATGCCAGGGAACTAACCTTCAACATTTCCTTAAAATTATGAAAGAATAAAAGAATGGAAATTAATGGGCTTGGAAAAAATGCATTACAAACGAAGGTACCACACACCCTCTACAAAGGAACCCATGAATGAGACACTACATGTAACATCTCCGGCCACCTAGGCTGGGCCATGCTACTCCAAAAAATGTTTTCATTCTCTGCTCAACATACTGTAACATACCCAACATCCAACTGAGCTATGCCACATAAATTTTTTGAACTGCATGCAATTAAAACATATACACACAGAACTCTTGTAGAAATATATATATAATGTAAACAAACAAATACATTCTATAAATCCATGGATTCATACTGAAATAACAGTAAACATATACATGTGGCATATATACGCAATACCCATAAATATAAAGACAGTTATAAACCACGCATAGGATAAACCCATAAAAACAAACATGTAAATAATAATGCAACATGTAATTTATCACACAATTGACACTTTCCTTGGTAAGAATATCACCCACTGCATGCAGAACTTCCACAAACCTCCCATCCTTATACCACACTACTCATCACTCTCAGCAATGGGTCACCCCCGAGCTGGGACTAAACTCCACACAGGTAAATGGATTCCTAACCAAGTTGATGTGTCTTAGAAAACATGAAATATTTCGTTACGGGTGCCAACTCAAACTAAAAGCCTATAGTTCCTCATTCCCCACATGCATGTACCACCCTAGGAAGTGTGCCTCTTCTCTACTCAACAGTCCCTCGACTACCCCACTTCCTTTCTGGGCTTCAACAATAAGTTGAACAAGAAGTCTCAGAGCCCTATAGATACAATTTATGACCTTCTGAAATCAATTCCCAACAATTCTCTCACCTTAACAGATTTCTCACGGGCATGACAACTCACCTCTTCAATATCCCATGGGCCTGACAACCTGCTTCTTCAGTCCAGCTCCCAAGCTAACTAGGTACACAAACAGGTATGGGTATGGATACAGGTTTAGGTACAATGACAAGAAGGTACAGAGGACAACTGATTGAGTGAGTGAATGATCATGGAATGATTGAATGGATGATCGAATGATGGGAAAATGAACTAATTCCAAACTATATGTGTGCATGTTCTCAACTTTACACTTGTCATGTTGGGAGCTACTTTGGCCCACTTGTCCCCATTCTTAGAACTTAGGATAAAAATAATTTTCCATACTTTATGATTTAAGGAATATTAATATAATATTTCTTTTTGGCTTAATATCCCTATATTACCCCTTTTTCTTAACTTTTATCCCCCATTTTCCCTAACTAGTCGATTTTAGTCGCCCATACTCTTTTATCGTGGTCGTTCTATGCGCAATGATGTATTTTATATTAATGATAAGACATATACAAAAATAGGCTCAATGGCCTTTAGAATCTAGGCTCACTAGCCTAATACAAAACATAATCCTGTTAGATAATAATAATTGGCTCACCAGCCTATAAACATATACACAAAGGCTCCCTGGCCTCAAACTCCCGTGCACTTAAGTTGTTGCATGTGGCATCCTAGAATGTAAACACTTCATCATTTTAGTGCGCAATACATGCACGCACTATGCCATGAAAGGTGCATACAAAAATGATATCAAACAACTCACCAGCTTAAGTACATTTTCATTTTACATTTACAATTGGGTTAGTCCTATGGGTATTACAATCCCCTCCCCTTATTTATGCATTGTTCTGAGTGCATTATGTACACATATACAACAAAATTTTCAAAAATCCTCAAAAATATGTGGGTATTCTACCCACATTGCATCCTCATGCTCCCAAGTAGTGTCCTGAGGACCGTACCAGGTCCATTAAACCTTTACAATCTCTATGGCTCGATTCCAGAACTATTTGATTTTACAGTCTAGAATGTGTACCAGATGCACTTGGAAAGCACCTTCTTGCTCCACCTAAATAACATTCCAATCAATAGCATGATTATCATCAGGTATATATTTCTTGAGCAATGATACATGAAATACATTATGAACAGGCATAGATGCAAAAAATGAAATCATATAAGCTACTATACAATTCCTCTCTAGGATTTCAAATGGCCCACAATAGCGAGCTGCCAACTTTGAAAAAATTTCCAACTTCAAGGAACTTTTGTTGGCCTTCACTTTCAAGAATACATGGTCCCCAACTTTAAATTCCCTGTGATTTCTTCCCTTATCAACATATCTTTTTTGCCTGTCTTGGGAAGCCTTTAAATTTTTTTTTATTTTCAACATTTGCTCCTCCATTTCCCTGAGTAAATCTAGCCCAACCACTACTCTATCTGCTAAGTTATCCCACCTTACTGGTGTGTTGCACTTTTTTCCATAAAGTGCCTAAAATGGGCTCATCTTTAGAGATGGTTGGTACCCAATGTTATAAGCAAACTCTACTAAGTGTAGGTAGTCTTCCCATTTTGATGGTTTATCCATCACATACATCCTCAACATATCCTCAATCACTTGATTCACCCTCTTTGTTTGTCCATCTGATTCTAGATGATAAGTTGTACTAAAATTCAAATTTGTTCCAAATCCATTAAATAATCCTTTACAAAAATTTGAGGTAAATTTTGGATCTCTGTTAGACACAATTGTCTTGGGTATACCATGTAATCGAGCAATTTCTCTCATATAAATATCAACAATGTTTGCTACCTTGTGAGTGAGCTTTACTGGAAGAAAATGGGAAGCTTTAGTAAGCTTATCCACCACTACCATGATAGAATCATGTTGTGTGTTTGTTTTGGGTAGTTTGGTGATGAAATCCATTGTTACAACATCCCATTTCCACTCAAGAATGGGTAATGGTTGTAGCAACCCAACTGGATGTCTATGTTTAGCCTTTGCCTTTTGACATTCCAAACATTTGGCAATAAAATCAACAACTTCTTTCTTCATTCCTGGCCAATAATATTGGTTCTTGACAGCTGCAATAATTTTCGGATAACCTGGGTGCCCAGCATAAGGTACATTATGCATTTATCTCAATATCATATTTTTCAATTCATGGGAATTTGGTACATAAATTATTCCCTTGTACTTCATAATTTCATCATTATCTAGTTTTTGTACTTCAATTTTCTCTTGCAAATTACCTTGCTGTAATATTTCCAGTAATTCCTTGTATTGCAAATCTAATTTTGCATCCTCCAAAATTCTTTGTTTCAAATATGATTGGTACATGATAATGGTTGTATCATGCAATTCATGCACTCTTCTGCTAAGTGCATCAACAATTTTTTTCTCTTTCTCCTTGATATGCTTTAAATCAAAGTCATATTCACTATGAAATTCTAACCATCTTCTTTGCCTAGCATTTGGAGTTGGTTGATCAAATAAATATTTCAGACCATTATGGTATGTCCTCAACTCAAACCTTTTCCCCATGAGGTAGTGTCTCCATTTCCTCAAGGCATGCACTATGGCTGCCAACTCCAAATCATGAGTGGCATAGTGTCTTTCATGCTCCTTCAACTTCCTTGATTCATAACATATTGTTGTTGGGAAAAATACCCTACGGACTAGCAAACTAGGGTCAGACTTGCATGCAGATTTTGACCGTAAAGAAATTACATTTTAACATACCACCCAAAACTTAAACCCCTCTTTCATGATACATGCATGGAAAGGAACTACTAACCTTGTTACTGATGTTTCGTGTAGATCCTCCGTTGCGCTTTGACCGCTTGCTTGCGCTGCTCCTTCCAAAGATAACCCGCAATCAAGACAAACAACTATGCATGCATGCTACTTTTCTACTTGAGGGTTAGAAATTAAGCTTAAATTAAACAAACCATAGATAAATCATGCATTGGGATGGGAAAAGTATTCTTTTATTATTTGAAAAATGAATCAACTTACAATCAAAGTCGAGACCGGCCACCGCTCCTTGATCCTAATCCTGGGCTCCTCCTCTTCTGACCTCCAACTGCTTTGCGTTAATTCTCCTTTGGCTTGAGGAAAGACTAAAGGGTTGGGACAATGGATTTGGAAAATGGGCAGAGTTTCTTCGCTATATTTTTCCTCCTCCAAATGGTACCCCTACCCCTTCTTTTATAGGCTAGA
>SNQJ01S0004029.1:96239-114215 GCA_010110895.2 Picea sitchensis | reverse complement strand
GAGGTTGTTCAGCAGATGTTTTGGCAATGAAGGGATATGAATTGGCCTAATGCCAGGTAAGCATGTATGGTGCAATTTAGGGTTATAACACATATAGAAAACCCATTTTGACTGAGGACTCCACCAAGTCCTTATTCACATGCATTTGTGCATACAATGAAGTTTTCATTCGGGTCTGCAATCCTTAGTATTGGAGCACTTGTTAATAATTGTTTCAATTGTTGGAACCTCTTTTCCCAATCCAATGTCCAGCGAAAATTCACACCCTTATTTTGCAAGGAAGTGATTGGGTGTGCAATCTTTGGCGATAACCATCCTCTAATGGCTTATATCTTCACAGGATTTACTGCTATCCCATCCTTTGAAATGATGTGAACCAAATAATGAATTTGCTTCTGATAAAATGAGCACTTGATCAATTTGGCATACAAATGATGCTCCCTTAATACTTGTAATACCATCCTCAAGTGTTGTTCATGCTCTTCCTCCGACTTAGAATATATAATAATGTCATCTAGAAATACAATGACAAACTTATCCAAGTATTCTCTGAAAATACCATTCATTAAACACATGAAGACAGCTGGTGCATTTGATAATCCAAAGGGCACCACTGTGAGCTCATAATTACCATACCTTGTTATGAAAGAAGTATTGTTGATGTCTTCTTCTTTAATTCTTACCTGATGATAAACGGACCTAAGATCAATCTTGGAGAATATTTTTTCATCTTTCAGTTGATCGAAGAGGTCATCAATCCTTGGCAAGGGATACTTATTCTTCACAGTTACCTTGTTGAACTGCCTAAAGTCAATGCATAGTCTCAATGTTCCATCATTTTTCTTCACAAATAAAACTGGGGCACCCCAAGGTGACACACTTGGGCATATATACCCCTTCTTCAAGAGCTCTTCAAGTTGCATTTTCAATTCCTTCAATTCTGGTGTACTCATCCTGTATGGATTCTTGGATACTGGAGCTACTCCATGCATCAAATCTATGGATAAATCAATGTCTCTTTTAGGGGGTAATCTTGGTATTTCCTTAAGAACATTTTATATTAATGATAAGACATATACAAAAATAGGCTCAATGGCCTTTAGCATCTAGTCTCTCTGGACTAATACAAAACATAATCCTCCTATCTTATAATAACTAGCTCACCAGCCTATAAAACACAACATATACACAAAGGCTCCCTGGCCTCAAAATCACGTGCACTTAATTTGTTACACGCGGTATCCTGGAATGTAAACACTTCATCATTTTAGTGCGCAGTACATGTGTGCACTATGCCATGAAAGGTGCATACAGAAATGATATCAAACAACTCACCAGCTTAAGTACATTTTCATTTTACATTTACAATTGGGTTCGGCCTAGGGGTATTACAATCCCCTCCCCTTATTTATGCATTGTTCTCAGTGCATTATGTACACATATAAAAAAAAACAAAATCAAAAATCCTCAAAAAGATGTGGGTATTCTGCCTGCATTGCATCCTCATTCTCCCAAGTAGCGTCCTCAGGATCGTACTAGGTCTATTGGACCTTTAGAATCCCTATGGATTGATTCCAGAGATGTTTGATTTTCCGATCTAGAATGTGTATCGGATGCACTTGGAATGCGCCTTCTTGCTCCACCTGAATAACATTCCAATCAATAACATTATTATCATCAGGTATATATTTCTTGAGAAATTATACATGGAATACATTATGAATAGACATAGATGCAAGCAATGCAATCATATAAGCTACTAGACCAATCCTCTCTAGGATTTCAAATGGCCCACAATAGCGAGCTGCCAACTTTGAAAAAATTCCCAACTTCAAGGAACTTATGTTGGCCTTCACTTTCAAGAATACATCGTCCCCAACTTTAAATTCCCTGTGAGTTCTTCCCTTATTAGCATAGCTTTTCTTCCTGTATTGGGAAGCCTTTAAAGTTCGTTTTATTTTTAGCATTTACTCCTCCATTTCCCTGAGTAATTCTGGCCTAACCACTGCTTTATCTGCTAGGTCATCCCATCTTACTAGTGTGTTGCACTTTCTACCATAAAGTGCCTCAAATGGGCTCATCTTTAGAGATGGTTAGTACCCATTATTATAAGCAAACTCTACTAAGTGAAGGTATTCTTCCCATTTTGATGGTTTATCCATCACATACATCCTCAACATATCCTCAATCACTTGATTCACACTCTCTGTTTGTCCACGTGATTTTGGATGATAATTTGTACTAAAATTCAAATTTGTTCCAAATCCAATAAATTATCCTTTACAAAAATTTGAGGTAAATTTTGGATCTCTGTCAGACACAATTGTCTTGGGCATACCATGTAATCGAGCAATTTATCTCATATAATTATCAACAATGTTAGTTTCCTTGTGAGTGAGCTTTACTGGAATAAAATGGGCAGCTTTAGTAAGCTTATCCACCACTACCATGATAGAATCATGTTGCGTGTTTGTTCTGGGCAGTTTAGTGATGAAATCCATTGTTACAACTTCCCATTTCCCCTCAGGAATGGGTAATGGTTGTAGCAACCCAGCTAGGTGTCTATGTTCAGCCTTTACCTTTTGACATTCCAAACATTTGGCAATAAAATCAGAGAAATATTTCATTTTCTTGTCATAGTATCTCTTAGTCAAGTATTTATTTTCAAAATACTTCTTGAATTCCCTCCAAGTAACACGTTTCTCTTTAATGTGTTTCACCTGAACAAGTTGAACCCACCACATGGATGCATTTCCCTTGAGTTGATTGATGGAAATTCTTCCTTCTGCGTGAGATGAATAATTATTCAATTGAAAATACTTTGTCATGCCTACCAACCATGTCTCTACATCTTCATCCTTATTTTGCTCACCATCAAATGTAGGAAGTTTGATTTTGTTCATTTCTCCTCGTAGCTCATCTACCCCAGACCTCTTATGCTTCCTGATAGGGGATGTACTTGAGTTGTTGTGTTCCCTCTTATTGGAGTGCCTCAGAGAGTGATGATGATGTCTGCTAACACTTCTTGTTCTTCTTTTCTCATCAGGAGACCTGTGACTTCCTAATTTACTTGAGCCACTCTCCTTATCCAAATTATTTTCTATTATGTTCAAGCTCTGCATTAACTTCATGTTGAAGCCCTCTTTCTGCTCCTTGACTCTAATAAGCCTTTAATTATCAGTTTTATGGATTTTGACATCGTTCTGCAAATTTTTAATGGTCTCTACCATATTCATGTTTTTATCCTTTCCTTCTCTGTGTCCATTGCAATTGTTCCTTCAATGCCCAAATGTACATCCATCCCTCTGATATCATCTTCCTGGCTATAAGTACCTTGTGCATATTCCATTCCTTTGGACTCTTTGTTGATTCTAATATGATATAGTTTTTGCTAACTCTGCAAAATGTGCAGCCAACAAAACTTTGTTAGGTTAACCGACTCAACAATTTCATGAAAAATATGAACCATCTGGTTCAATAATATATCATAATTATTTCTTCTGATTTCCTGGAAAATTGAATGCCCAAATCAATTTTATGGGTGAATATTTATATTCTATTGTCCAACACCTACTCCCATGCTCAATTCTGAGTCTTGAGAAGAAATTAATGGTTATTTGAAAATCGCCCATTAATTTTTCTTTTCGCACTTCAACTTGGCACAACTCTGCGCTGTAAATATGCATTTTTGCACCTACTCCATTGGAGGTTTCATAGGATCTCAATTGGTCTTCTTCATAAACATATTTTGGACGATCTTTCCAAGTTTGACCTCTTTTTGGGATCTGGACTGCTAGTTACAACCTGCTGAAGTTCTAGGTCAATTTGTGTTTTTGGTCTGGAATGCTACAGGTACCTTCTTTGCCATATTAAAAACTTTTAACATGCTCATAAATTTAATTCAGCTCCATAAATGTCTTCTATGTTTTAATATCTTTCCATTTACTGCTCCTACGCCTCAATCTGATTCCAGAGCAGAAAGTTATGGCTCTTCGAAGTTAGTTGGGTCTTAAAATTTACCCTCCATTGTTTGTCATGTAACTTTCTCATAAAAGCTTCGTTTGACGAACAATTTACACCATCAGAAAGCTCTCTTCGGGATCTTTTATTTGATCTATAGAGATAGAGTACCTTGGTACACTCCGTTCTTGTGTATTTTGAGTAGCTAAAAACGTTGTTAAGGGCCTAAAAAATGCACTGCAAAAAGTTGACATTCAAACAATATAAAATGTCACAGAAATTCGATGGTTCTTTGTTGTTGTTCACCAACCAAACGACTTCACACGCAAAAATTTCAACCTGTACACCCACATATAGCATGCACGACACCACCACAAGGTAATTCATGCTCTGCGCATCTATAACCACTGTGCATCACTTATCTATCGCGCCAATAACTGGTGCGCATTACTTTTGTGTCGCGCACAAATATCTACCGTGCAAAATTTTGGTTCATGCACTAATACCTATTGCGCGAAATTTTTGTATCACGCACTAATATTCTGTGTGAATTTCCCTCTATGCCCTGCACCATGCCAAATTTTAGTACGTCCCCATTGCGCATCAGTACTCTGCGCGCACCATTAATTAAACTGTCGCTTGACAGCATAGATCCACATTGCACGCGCACCAACAAAATTCCTCTGTGCTCTGCCAATACTACACACACCACACGTGCCATTATTATGCATGTGCACACCGCGCACACCTTATTACGCATATCCACATCGCGTGCCATTATTACACATGCATCACTCAATCTACATCATGCAATGCTAAATTTAGTGCACGCACTCGCACGCCAATATGTTTCCGCGCAACACCAAATTTTAGCGTGCACACCCGCACACCAATATTTTTCCGCGCAACGCCAAATTTTAGCGTGCACACCCACACACCAATATTTTTTCCCTTATCGCCAAAGTTTATCGCGTGCACCCACACACCAATATTTTTTCGTGCAGTGCCAAATTTTAGCACGCGCGCCCGCACACCAATCTTTTTCCGCGCAGCGCCAAATTTTAGCGCACAGACCTGCACGCCAATATTTTTCCACATATCACAATATTTTCATTGTGCATCATGCATTTTTAGTACACCCACCTGCGCACATTAATTTTTAAGCACATCAATTCCTCGTGAATTCCGATGCAAAAATTGGGGCTTTTGCTTAGCTTTTTCCCAATTTTTACCAAGACATTCTGCAACTATGAAATTTGTTCAATTTCACCCCGATAACACCAGTTCAACCTTTGCAACAACAAATCATTGTGGGTTGACATTTCTGCAATGAATTTTTCCCACACTCAATTCATGAATTGAGAATTTTAATCAATTAATCTCGCTCCATCTGTCATGGCTTCACTTGTAACTTCAAATTCGACCAATTCCAGGTCTGAATTTTCTAAAACGGATATTAAATCAAGAATATCTGATCACTTGGCCAAATTTCTCAATTTTCTCATGAATTTAACAACAAAAAGTGGGGCTTTTCCCAATTCCACGCAATTGCTTCTATTTTTTACCATGGACGCTATGTAACTTGAAACTTGACCACTTCGAAATCAATCCTCTGTGAAATTTCACTTCAACTCAACTTGCTCGACCCATCCAGGCTCAGTGTTGAAAACTAAATCTCTGATACCATATTGTAACATCCCCGGCCACCCAAGTCGGGCCATGCTACTCCAAAAAATTCTTTAATTCTTTGCTCAACATACTGTAGCATACCCAACATCCAACTGAGTTATGCCACATAAATTTTTCGAACTGCATACAATTAAAACATATACACACAGAACTCTTGTGGAACTTTATATATAAAATGTAAACAGACAAATATATTCTATAAATGCACGGATTCATACTGAAATAGCAGTAAACATATACATGCAACATATATAGGAAATACCCATAAATATAAAGATAGTTATAAACTACACATAGGATAAACCCATAAAAATAAACACGTAAAGAATAATGCGGCATGTAATTTATCGCAAAATTGACACTTATATTGGTAAGAATATCACCAACTACGTACAAACCTTCCACGAACCTCCCATCCTTAGAAAACACTGCTCATCACTCTCAGCAGTGGGTCACCCCTGAGATGGGACTAAACTCCACCTGGGTAAAGGGATTCCTAACCAGGTTGATGTATCTTAGACAACAGGAAAGACTCTGTCACAGGTTCCAACTCAAACTAACAGCCTACAGTCCCTCATTCCCCACATACCTGTCCCACCCCAGGAAGTGTTCCCCTTATCTGTTCAATAGTCTCTTTGTTGCCCCAGTTCCTTTCCGAGCTTCAGCAACAGGTCAGACAGGAAGTCTCAGATCCCTGTAGCTTTAGTTTAGCACCTTCTGAAATCAATTCCAATCAATTCTCTCACCTTGAGAGATTTATCACAGGCCTGGAAACCCGTCTCTTCAATATCCCATGGGCCTGACAACCCTCTTCTTCGGTCTAGCTCCCAAGATAACCATGTATATAAATAAGTATGGGTATGGATATAGGTTGAGGTACAATGACAAGAAGGTACAGAGGACAACTAACTGAGTGAGTGAATGATTGAATGGATGAGTGAATGATGGGAAACTGAACTAAGTCCAAACTATATGTATGCATGTTCCCAACTTGACACTTGTCATGTTGGGAGCTACTTTGGCCCACTTGTCTCCATCCTTATAAATTAGGATAAAAATAATTTTCCATACTTTATGATTTAAGGAATATTAATATAATATTCCTTTTTGGCTTAAGCTCCCTCTCTTAGCCCTTTTTCTTAACTTTTATCCCCCCCTTTCCCTAACTAGTGGAGTTTAGTCCCCCATACTCTTTTATCATGGTCGGTCTGTGTGAAACGATGTATTTTATATTAATGATAAGACATATACAAAAACAGGCTCACTTGCCTTTAGCATCTAGGCTCTCTGGCCTAATATAAAACATAAGCCTTCTAGCTTATAATAAATGGCTCGCCAACCTATAAAACACAACATATACACAAAGGCTCCCTAGCCTCAAAATCGTGCACACTTAATTTGTTCTGTGCGGTATCCTAGAATGTGCACACTTTATCATTTTAGTGCGCAGTACATGAGCGCACTATGCCATGAAAGGTTCATACAAAAATGATATCAAACTACTCACCATCTTAAGTACATTTTCATTCTACATTTACAATTGGGTTCGGCCTAGGGGTATTACACTATGACCTCTTGTATGTCATGATCCCTATGCCCTTTAAGTCTTGACCCCAACCACTTCACCCACTTTATATGGCTTAGAGAGGGATCTCTTGGAAACTATCCTTGACCTAGGGAAATATTTACCCAATAGAACAGCTCGTCAACCCTCCCATATTCAATCTTGACAAGTTGCATAGTGTCTTTGAGAAATTAATTGTTTGATATAGTGATCTTTGATGCACATGCCTAGGTGGATCATTTATTGATTGGATTCACTTATCATGATGTTATGACTTTAGATCCTTGAAGGGCATGCTCATTTGTCTTTGCAGGACCTAGTTGGTGGATAGTTTTGGAAGAACGAGCCTAGCTTGGGCTTCCATGGGGCTACAAGCCCACAGGGTGGATGTCAAGGGTCCACATGCCAGATCACAGAGATTAAGTATTGAAGACCTAGAAGATGATGTGGAATACTTATCCCAACCCTCACATGCCAAACAATTTACCTAGGAGGGGAAAACGTCTTATGTATTAGCTTGACACCGTATTTTGGGTCTATGATATTTTGGGTCTATGGTTTGGTGGTGGTGTTACCATTAATTAACACAAGGAAATTTTGAGGAGGATGAGGCCTTGGCCATGAGGATGTTGCATAGTCTCTTGACATGTAGCCTTTGGATGCCTACCATAGCTTCTCCAACCTCAATGAATTTCTCCAAGAGTCAAAATGTCCCCTAAAGGGGTGACATCCATCTAAAATTAGGGTTTTATTTGTGAAAAAGTGAAATTTTAAATGAATTGTTTAATATTACTTTGCTAAAGGGGGACATATTAGGGTTTTTGACCCCTAGTTTTTTGGTTTACCCCTTAATATGTGGACAAGTCACATTGGTAACATTTTGTATAAATAAGAGATCATAAGATCACATTTGGACATAAATCTCCCTCTTCTAAGAAGACTTGATCTGAAATTTTCACTACACTTGGCATATTTGTCTCTTGTGCACTTGTTTATGGATATATTTTGTGAATGGTTAATGGAGGAGTGAGGCACTAGCCTTGGATGAATAGTTTCTAGCTTTTATGGTGGATTATCTTAGCATCTTCATGATTTGGTATGGTTTTTAATCCCATTCTATCATTTGTTTTAAGTCAAGGATTTTTGTGATAGAAGCAAAGTGTGAAGTAAGATAATTTATACCCCCACTCTAGTCTTCATCATTTATTGCTTGAAATTTATTGATTTTGCAAGGGTTTGTTTGAGAAAATAACAAGATTTAGACCCCTCATTCTAAAACCCTAAGTATAGATACTTTCCTTGGGAAGTAAGAATGTTTACACCCGCAGGGAAGTAGAATCTCTAGTTCATTTACTTGACTCCATTAACCGAATATTTAAGGCACTAGTCATTTTATTTTAATTTCATTGGAGATATAAAATCATTGCCTTGGGAAGAGTGATTTTTTGCTAGTTTCAAGTCTATCTTTTTGGAGAAGTGTTCCTTGTGCTTTAAGATATCTTGCCTCATTGAGGAATACCTATTCTCCCACTACTTTGATTTATTTTACAAACTTGTTGGCAGCAATATTACAATTATTATTTTTTAATCTACATAGTTGCCTACACAGGGTCATGAAATTTCATTACCCTTCATGAACAGTTTTCGAGATTACAGTTTCAAATCGTCACTTCTCTCTATTGTCTTTTCAAATTTTGTTTTCATGACTATAAGCATGAAAACTAGCGATCGGAATTACCATTATGTTTTAAAGACAAATTGCTCTTATGAATTATTATAAAATTGTGATTTCTGGCTATGGACATGTTGCTCTCATTGTTTATGATCGTTTCGATTCTAAGAATGCCTAAGAAGCTTATGGTTGTTTGACTGAAAGACCCCTATCAATTGGTATTTGATTTTTTTATTAATTTTGGTTTGATGATTAACCATATTTCTTTTATGGAAATTTTGGCTTTTCAATTCTTATGAATCACCTATCTTTGCAATTAAATTTGGATGCGCACACTCTGTCCTAGCATGTACCCAATGCCAAGGTGGCATATGTAGTACAGGATACCATCACTCCCGAGTATGGTCTCGAGCTTCATGATTTTTCTCCCACGCATGGTGATTAACGCCTCTGCCTGCCATTTTGAACTGTCATTGCATTGTTTTGTGGAAACTCGGGGCTATGGCTCTGTGTCTTTTTACCAAACCCTGTTATCGTATGATAATGCCAGAGAGGATTCAGAAAGGAACCGTTGGTTTTTGTTCATCCAAAAGTTTAAGGGTTTCAATTTGAGAGTTTCCCAAGAGTTCGCCTTGACCTTCGATGGTTGTAGGGCGAAGATCAGTGTGTGAAATTGGAAGTAACCGAAGAGCTCTTAAGCTAACCCCGTAATTTCCTGCCAGAGACATGTTTTTGAGTGAGCTATTCTGAGAAAACGGTTTTGAATTAGATCAAAAATTTGAAAACCCAGAACTGAAATGAGACCTTTTACCTTCATCACAAGCGGCTTCCCCAGAAATTGGATCATTCCAGAGATATAGCTCATCCTTTAGAGGTCAAATATCAGATTTTCTCTGTGGCTGAAGGGAGCATTTTGGTATGTTTGCAAGTGTTGAAACGTTTGTGACCTCTCCAGGACTGTGCATTAGCATCCCACAACACCCCTCTCACCCGTCCAGACATGTGTCTCAGCCTCCTACTATGAACCCTTGATCAATCCAAAGGATATTCAACCAGTCTTCCAGCAAGTTATACATCTACAGAACATGTGATATTTAAAAGAAAAAACGTAGAAGCAGCTACAACCATCATGATTCAATTTGATTTCATGATCATATGTATGATTTTGTTTAATTTTAGCACAATTTGGTCACTCTTAAGTTAGGATATATGATTTGATTCAATAAACTATTTTTTTGATTAAGATTAGTTTGTTTTGATTGCATTGGCTATTACAACTAGCTACAGATTCTGTAGCTAGTTAAAAAAATTCGAATTGCTTGATTTTACAATTTGAAATACATCTAAAATCTTATTATTTTTTATTTTTTTTAGGAACTCATGCTTTTCAAAGAGATATGAAGCACTGTTGGGATCTCCCAGCCATACCATATTTATGTTTTTAGCAAATAGATTAGGCTGTTAGTTTTTTGATATCAAGTAAAATCTGGGAGGTTGCATCCCCCACATTTTTGAACAGATTTGATGTTATCAACAGGAAACATTTTGTTCCTGGAACCTATATAAGCATGTTATTTTGTAAACTTCGAACCATCTCTTCCTGGGACAAGACTATGGTTTTTTATTTACAGACTTGAATGAAATATAATACTGGTTAAATCTTTAGCTTTTCCATATTGTGGTTTTATTCAAGTTATGATTTTTTCAATTTGTAATTAAGTTATGATTGCTTTCGTTGTTGTGCTTTACTACAGATTGATATGATAAAAATTTATATGTTATCCATGTCATATGTTCCAGATTTAACATATAGTAATCATTCTGTTCAAACTTGAGATTAAGAGATTTATCTTCATCATTTGTTGAACATTTATACACGAGTATTTACAGCAGGATTTATCTTAATGTGGCTACTTGTGAAATTATAAGATTGTTGTGACTATATCTCTTATATGTTCAGTCATTCGGATTCAATCATTACCGCTTAACGTTTATGAGAAGCATTTGTAGGATATGTTGCGGGTTTGCCTCATCAGACAGGGAGATTGGATGCTATACACAGAACAAATATGGGATGCGATAACAGGTCAGTTTGTTAGTTTTATTTCATTAGTTTAATACAGAAAGTTCCCGCAGTCTAAACATATTCTACTATTTGTTATCTCTGTTTTCAATTAGACAGTATGGTATTTCACTTCTAGAATATAGATAGATTAAATAATAATTTCATTGTTGCTTAACATAAATAAAAATCAATTTATATTCGACTTTCGTGGATTTAGATTAAAATTCGTATTGTGTACATATTATACATATATTAGAAATAGAATCAGTTGTATATATTTTACATATAACAAGTAGAGTTATTTTATAAACATTAGTCAATTAAACTATAAATATATATTAGATCTGTATATAGTTTTCAGTGATTGTTATCCATCAAGTTAATTTATTTTCTTTAGTCTTGTTTTTCACTTTCTTTAGGACTTAGATCGGCCAACAGAGCCTCTAAACCCGTCGGAGTGGATTAATCCAAATGGCTTGGGTTAATTAGACAACCCCAAACCGGATTCACTCCTCTAGTTGATGAGCGGTCAATTTCTCCCGTCAACAAGTAGCGCTAGAAGGAGGGCCGACTGACAAGCTGGCCTTGTAGGAGCCTTTATTTTAAATGTATTCAATTCCCCCAATGGCTCCCCAAATCACTGTGTTGGAACATGATTTCAACTTCTCATTACCCAATGTTCCCAACGAGACAGTCTCTCTCTTATCCAAACTCACCTTTGATGGCGGAGGCAATACATATGCTAAAGACCACCTTAACAAGTTTTGGTGCAATTGCATCAAACATGACATCTCAGATTTAAGATTTTTATGTAGAATGTTCTCTTTTACTTTTAGAGGTCGGATTAAACATTGGTTTGAATCCTTTCCAGCATGTCACATTTTTGATTGGTTTCAATCTGTAGATGAGTTTCTAGATGCTTTTGAAATTTATGATTTCAATCAATTATGTGAAGAATTTCATACTTCGCTAATCAACAGTGATTCATATTCAGAAGACTTTTTGACAAGAGTCTATCATATCCTCTGTAAATTTAATCTTGATGACATGTCATTTGCATTAAATCTCTTCTATGATGCTTGCATCCCTTCCATCCAGTCATATTCAATCACGAACGAAGAACCAATTGCAAATCCTAACACTCAACTGCAAGAACAATTTTCTTCGCAAGATGAGAAGAATCCTTCCGATAATGTTGAAAAAGCTAGGGAGGTAGAATCTATTGACCAGGTTCTTATTGACAACCAAATTGGTTTTTCCTCTGAATCATTGTATTTTCAGTCTTCGACCAGTATGGAAGAAGATTTGTTTCTGGCTCAAGGTGAATATCCTCATTCTTGTAACTCATGCTCTAATCAATATTTAAAATCAGTCATTGAGGAACACTTAAGCGACGATAATCATCTTGAACGTTCTAATACTCCTATGAAACTGATTAGAGAAGAAGATATGCAACTAGAAGAAGAAACCTTAAACCTTCATCCTCAAAATGCACTTTGTTCAGAGGAAAGACTAGATGTTTGTCACATAAATTTTGAATTATCTATCACACAAAAGGAAAATCAAGATGATCATATTATGTTGAGGAATTCGTCACCAAAACAGAGTAAGAGTTTTAAAGAAAGTGAAGAGAAATGTCCTTAGAATACCATTGTTAAGTATCATAGTTCAAGAGATTCTTTTCATGTGCTTATTTTTTATTCCTTTTATTTTTTATATCCTGATCTATTCCCAGACTCTGTTGGACTTGACATCTTACCTACAACATCCTACTCTTTTCGGCCACAATCATATCCTTTCAATATGTTAAATTTTGGTGAAATAAATTCCAAACCTAACATTGATAAAGTTGGATTTGACGCTTGTTCACTTTCATCACTCATATGGGAAAAGGACATGTTGCGAGATGATTTTACACAGTTTATTGTTGAAAAAGACAATGCACTATATCTTATGGAGATCAAACATTCTACATTTTATATTCGTTCTTTGATTAGATCGAATCTTAATGTTTATGCTTCACATTTTGAAATTATCAATCTCATCAAAGAAAACATTCAAACCAATCATCTAATTGACATCACGAATCCTCTTATGATGATTTCCCCATCGATATATTCGTTTCACCAAAGTCATGGTTTGCATCCTCATTTTTCTGACAAAATTTCAGGATGGCTTGAATATTCATATATTAAAAAATTTCATAATAAAGATAAAGTTGTGCTTGTTTTCTTTTTACCTAAGTATCTTGGAAATAGGCGTGACATATTTCTTTTAGATCCTCCTTGTGAAGAAATAAATGGACACATAGAGAATTGTCAGGAGGATGGGGCATTTCAGCCTTGGCTGATGGTTATTTCATTTCCTCGTATTCTTGACAATTTTTTCAAAATCACCTACACTTGCCTATGCCATTATGACCCTTATCACGACAAGATTGCACAATGGCTGGAGGATTCATACATCAAGAATTTTCAAGGGAATGGTAAGATCATGCTTACTTTGTTTCTAAATAATGATTATGAAGGTAAGTGTGATATATTTGTGTCATTTTTTGATATATTATCATTCTTGTTAGTAATGTTTGATTTTGTTTCCGTTGTAGGATTGGAGTTACTTCGATGGCTACATTGGAAGCATGACTTCACGTAGTATTCTGATATGTTTAGTAGTTAGGGTAGGGTTAGGAATAGGTTTTCTTTCAATTTTATTCCTCACTATTTCTCTTTGTAATAATGCAGTCATGAATGCAAGTGGGCACACCACAAGAACCATAATACAATTGTTATCAGGGAAGTCCACTTGATCCTTTTCTCTTTGCTTTTAGTTGAACATCTATTTTCAAAAACGCAGTATCGTCATGAAAATCTTAAATGGAAAGTAAAGAGATAAATAAATATGAATCAACCCTGACCCAAGGTACCACGCGTAATACTGCTTTCACATCAATCTGGGTGTTTCTTTTTTCTTTTAGTTTCCCAAGGGATTTTTTTTTCGCATGATGCTTTTAGATACATCTTTTGTAAATATTTTCTGTTTTGGTTTCCTTGCTCTTTGTTTTTCTTTACTAGTTTGTTTTTGTTTTCATTTCTTCTTATCGGTCTTTCTTTTTGAAACAAACATGCCTGCACCATGGGCTATTTCAGATAGAGAAAACAAAATAATTCCCCTCAAAAATAACTGTTAAAAGTTGTTAAAACATTAAGTGTTATATTTCGTGGACTGGTTAAAGATGATTTTTTGTTCGAAAGGCATTCTCTCGGTTTCAATTTGCATTTGAAATTGTTCACGACCATCTTTAAAAATCTTTTAACATTGTCCCTGTTCTTGAAAGTCAGTTTTATTAACAAACTATTTCTAAATCTTGACAAAGGACAGCTAAGAAATTTCTTTAAGGTCTGTGACTTACTGAGATGTGTCCAAAAACTAGAATTTTCAGCGTTACCCTGCTGTATTAAATATCTTTAAAACTAAATAAACCTTCAGAGAGCTGTGGGAAGTGCTTGTAAACCTGCCAGGATACTAAACAGGTCTGCTGGCAACGGGTAAATGCATGCATGACGCCAAGATAACTTCATCGGTGTACTGAATAGGCCCACTAGCAGCGAAGCAATGTCAAGTATATAAAAATTCTCAGATATGGATTATGTTTTGACCTTAGATGTCCTTCGTTCTGATCTAGAACTTCTTGATGGGATACAGATATCGGAGTGGGTTAGTTGACATCCCTGTCGAGGCTATGGACGCCTACTGGTAGCAGTGGCCCTGTCAACAGTATTAGACATTTTAACTTAACATCGTGGCTTTCTTTTGCCAAAGTTTGTCACCGGTTTTAGTTCATTTAAAAATGAAAGTTATCTGAAACTGGATCGCGTCATGATTATTTGAGACGTTTAAATGACTTTTCAGTTATTCTTCGATTTGAAATTTTTCAGATTTTTCTAACCTAAACTCATTCGTGTAACAGAGATAACTGCTTCTCCAAGCGTGCCGCCATTGTTGGCAGCAATATTACAATTGTTATTTTTTAATCTACATACCTGCCTACATAGGGTCATGAAATTTCATTACCCTTCATGAACAGTTTCCAAGATTACAGTTTCAAATCGTCGCTTCTCTTTATTGTCTTTTCAAACTTTGTTTTCATGACTGTAAGCATGAAAACTTGCGACCAGAATTACCATTATGTTTTAAAGACAAATTTCTCGTATGAATTATTATAAAATTGCGATTTCTGGCTATGGACATGTTGCTCTCATTGTTTATGATCGTTTCGATTCTAAGAATGCCTAAGAAGCTTATGGTTGTTTGACTGAAAGACCCCTATCAATTGGTATTTGATTTTTGTACTAATTTTGGTTTGATGATTAACCATATTTCTTTCATGGAAATTTTGGCTTTTCAACTCTTATGAATCACCTATCTTTGCAATTGAATTTGGATGCGTGCACTCTGTCCTAGCATGTACCCAATGCCAAGGTGGCATATGTAGTACAAGATACTATCACTCCCGAGTATGGTCTCAAGATTCATGATTTTGCTCCCACACATAGTGATTAACGCCTCTGCCTGCCATTTTGAACTATCATTGCATTGTTTTGTGGAAACTCGAGGCTATGGATCTGTGGCTTTTTACCAAACCCTGTTATCGTATGATAATGCCAGAGAGGATTCAGAAAGGAACGATTGGTTTTTGTTCATCCAAAAGTTTAAGGGTTTCAATATGAGAGTTTCCCAAGAGTTCGCCTTGACCTTCGATGGCTGCAGGGAAAAGATCGGTCTGTCCAATTGGAAGTAACTGAAGAGCTCTTAAGCTAACCCCGTAATTGCCTGCCAGAGACACGTTTTTGTGTGAGCTATTTTGAGCAAACGGTTTTGAATTAGATCAAACCCTTGAAAACCCAGAACCAAAATGAGCCCTTTTACCTTCATTGTGGGTGGTTTTCCCAGAAATTCGATCATTCCATAGATATAACTCATCCTTTAGAGGTCAAATCTCATATTTTCTCTGTGGCTGAAGGGAGCGTTTTGGTCTGTTTGCAAGTGTTGAAACGTTTGTGACCTCTCCAGGACTGTGCATTAGCATCCCACAACACCCCTCTCACCCATCTAGCCATGTTTCTCAGCCTCCTACTGTGAACCCTTGATCAATCCAAAGGATATTCAACCAGTCTGCCAACAAGTTATACATCTACAGGACATGTGATATTTAAAAGAAAAAACGTAGAAGCAGCTACAACCATCATGATTCGATACGATTTCATGATCAGAGGTATGATTTTGTTTAATTTTAGCACGATTTGGTCACTCTTAAGTTAGGATATACGATTTGATTCAATAAACTATTTTTCTGATTAAGATTAGTTTGTTTTGATTGCATTGGCTATTACAACTAGCTACAGATTCTGTAGCTAGTTAGAAAAATTCGAATTGCTTGATTTCACAATTTGAAATACATCTAAAATCTTCTTATTTTTATTTGTTTTCAGGAACGCATGCTTTTTAAAAAGATATGAAGCCCTATTGGGATCTCCCAGCCATACCATCTTTATGTTTTTATCAAATAGATTAGGCTGTTAGTTTTTTGATATCAAGTAAAATCTGGGAGGTTTCATCCCCCACATTTTTGAACAGATTTGATGTTATTAATAGGAAACATTTTGTTCCTGGAACCTATATAAGCATGTTATTTTGTAAACTTCGAACCATCTCTGCCTGGGGAAAGACTATGTTTTTTTATTTACAAACTTGAATGAAATATAATACTGGTTACAGCTTTAGCTTTTCCATATTGTGGTTTTATTCAAGTTATGATTGTTTCAATTTGTAATTAAGTTATGATTTCTTTCGCTGTTGTGCTTTACTACAGATTGATATGGTAAAAATTTATATGTTATCCATGTCTTATGTTCCATATTTAACATACAGTAATCATTTTGTTCAAACTTGAGATTAAGAGATTTATCTTCATCATTTGTTGAACATTTATACACGAGTTTTTACAGCAAGATTTATCTTAATGTGGCTACTTGTGAAATTATAAGATTGTTGTGACTATATCTCTTATATGTTCAGTCATTCGGATTCAATCATTACTGCTTCATGTTTATGAGAAGCATTTGTAGGATCTGTTGCGGGTTTGCCTCATCAGACAGAGAGATTGGATGCTATACATAGAACAAATATGGGATGCGATAACAGGTTAGCTTGTTAGTTTTATTTCATTAGTTTAATACAGAAATTTCCCGTAATCTAAACATATTCTACTATTTGTTATCTCTGTTTTCAATTAGACAGTATGGTATTTCACTTCTAGAATATAGATAGATTAAATAATAATTTCACTGTTGCTTAACATAAATAAAAATCAATTTATATTCGATTTTCACAGATTTAGATTAAAATTCGTATTGTGTACATATTATACATATATTAGAAATAGAATCAGTTGTATATATTTTACATATAACAAGTAGAGTTATTTTATAAACATTAATCAATTAAACTATAAATATATATTAGATCTGTATATAGTTTTCAGCGATTGTTATCCATCAAGTTATTTTATTTTCTTTAGTCTTGTTTTTCGCTTTCTTTAGGACTTAGATCGGCCAACGGAGACGCTAAATCTGTCGAAGTGGATTAATCCAAATGACTTGGGTTAATTAGACAACCCCGGACCAGATTCACTCCTCCAGTTGATGAGCGTTCAATTTCGCTCGTCAACAAGTGGCACTAGAAGAAGGGCCGACTGAAAAGATGGCCTTGTAGGAGCCTTTATTTTAAATATATTCAATTCCCCCATGGTTCCCCAAATCACTGTGTTGGAACATGATTTCAACTTCTCATTACCCAATGTTCCCAACGAGACAGTCTCTCACTTATCCAAACTCACCTTTGATGGTGGAGGCAATACATCTGCTAAAGACCACCTTAACAAGTTTTGGTGCAAATGCATCAAACATGACATCTCAGATTTAAGAGTTTTATGTAAACTGTTCACTTTTACTTTTAGAGATTGGATTA
>SNQJ01S0004029.1:33654-96189 GCA_010110895.2 Picea sitchensis | reverse complement strand
TGATTTCGATCAATTATGTGAAGAATTTCATACTTCGCTAATCAACGGTGATTCATCTTCATAAGACTTTTTGACAAGAGTCTATCATATCCTCTGTAAATTTAATCTCGATGACATGTCATTTGCATTAAATCTCTTCTATGATGCTTGCATCCCTTCCATCCAGTCATATTCAATCATGAACGAAGAACCAATTGCAAATCCTATCACTCAATTGCAAGAACAATTTTCTTCGCAAGATGAGAAGAATCCTTCCAATAATGTTGAACAAGCTAGGGAGGTAGAATCTATTGACCAGGTTCTGATTGAAAACCAAATTGGTTTTTCCTCTGAATCATTGTATTTTCAGTCTTCGACTAGTATGGAAGAAGATTTGTTTCTGGCTCAAGGTGAATATCCTCATTCTTGTAACTCATGCTCTAATCAATATTTAAAATTAGTCATTGAGGAACACTTAAGCAATGAAAATCATCTTGAACGTTCTAATACTCCTATGAAACTGATTAGAGAAGAAGATAGGCAACTAGAAGAAGAAACCTTAAACCTTCATCCTCAAAATGCACTTTGTTCACAGAAAAGACTAGATGTTTGTCACATAAATTTTGAATTAACTATCACACAAAAGGCAAATCCATATTATCATATTATGTTGAGGAATTCGTCACCAAAACAGAGTAATATTTTTAAAGAAAGTGAAGAGAAATGTCTTGAGAATACCATTGTTAAGTATCATAGTTCAAGAGATTCTTTTCATGTGATTATTTTTGATAACTTTTATTTTTTATATCTTGATCTATTCCTAGACTTTGTTGGACTTGGCATCTTAACTACAACATCCTACTCTTTTCGGCCACAATCATATCCTTTCAATATGCTAAATTTTGGTGAAATAAACTCCAAACCTAACATTGATAAAGTTGGATTTGACGCTTGTTCACTTTCATCACTCATATGGGAAAAGGACATGTTGCGAGATGATTTTACACGGTTTATGGTTGAAAAATAAAATGCACTATATCTTATGGAGATCAAACATTCTACATTTTATATTCGTTCTTTGATTAGCTCGAATCTTAATGTTTATGCTTCACATTTTGAAATTATCAATCTCATCAAAGAAAACATTCAAACCAATGATCTAATTGACGTCACGAATCCTCTTATGACGATTTCCCCATCGATATATTCATTTCACCAAAGTCATGGTTTGCATCCTCATTTTTGTGACAAAATTTCAAGATGGCTTGAATATTCATATATAAAAAAAATTCATAATAAAGATAAAGTTGTGCTTGTTTTCTTTTTACCTAAGTATCTTGGAAATAGGCGTGACATATTTCTTTTAGATCCTCCTTGTGAAGAAATAAATGGACACTTAGAGAATAGTCAAGAGGATGAGACATTTCAGCATTGGCTGATGATTATTTCATTTCCTCGTATTCTTGACAATTTTTTCAAATTCACCTACACTCGCCCATGCCACTATGACCCTTATCACGACAAGATTGCACATTGGCTGGAGGATTCATACATCAAGAATTTTCGAGGGAATGGTAAGATCATGCTTACTTTGTTTCTAAATAATGATTATGAAGGTAAGTGTGATATATTTGTGTCATTTTTTGATATATTACCATTCTTGTTAGTAATGTTTGATTTTGTTTCCGTTGCAGGATTGGAATTACTCTGATGGCTACATTGGAAGCATGACTTCACGTAGTATTTTGATATGTTTAGTAGTTAGGGTAGGGTTAGGAATACGTTTTCTTTCAATTTTATTCCTCGTTATTTCTCTTTCTAATAATGCAGTCATGAACGCAAGTGGGCACACCACGAGAACCATAATATGACTGTTATCAGGGAAGTTCGCTTGATCCTTTTCTCTTTTCTTTTAGTTGAACATTTATTTTCAAAAACGCAGTATCATCATGAAAATATTAAATGGAAAGTAAAGAGATATATAAATCTGAATCAACCCTGACCCAAGGTACCACGAGTAAGACTGCTTTCACATCAATCTAGGTGTTTCTTTTTTCTTTTAGTTTCACAAGGGATTTTTTTTTTGCATGATGCTTTCAGATACATCTTTTGTAAATATTTTCTGTTTTGGTTTCCTTGCTCTTTGTTTTTCTTTGCTGGTTTGTTTTTGTTTTCATTTCCTCTTATCGGTCTTTCTTTTTGAAACAAACATGCCTACAACACGGACTAGTTCAGACAGAGAAAACAGAATACTTCCCCTCGAAAATAACTTCTAAAAGTTGTTAAAACATTAAGTGTTATATTTCGCGGACTGGTTAAAGATGACTTTTCGTTCAAATGGAATTCTCTCAGTTTCAATTTTCGTTTGAAAGTGTTCACAACCATCTTTAAAAATCTTTTAACACTGTCCCTGTTCTTTAACAGAGCAACTCAATGATGTCTCCCTGTTATTGAAAGTCATATTTATTAACATACTATTTCTAAATATTGACGAAGGACAGCTAAGAAATTTCTTTAAGGTCTATAACTTACTAAGATGTGTCCAAAAACTAGAATTTTCAGCGTTACCCTGCTCTATTAAATATCTTTAAAACTAAATAAACCTTCAGAGAGCTGTGGGAAGTGCTTGTAAGCCCGCCAGGATACTGAACAGGTCTGCTGGAAATGGGTAAATGCATGCATGATGCCAAGATAACTTCGTCGGGGTACTGAACAGGTTCGTTAGCAACGAAGCAATGTCAGGTATACGAAAATTCTTAGATATGGATTCTATTTTGACCTTAAATGTCCTTCGTTCTGATCTGGAACTTCTTGACAGGATATAGATATCAGAGTGGGTTAATTGACATCCTTGTCAAGGCTATGGACGCCTGCTAGTAGCAGTGGCCCTGTCAACAGTATTAGAGATTTTAACTTAACATCGTGGCTTTCTTTTGCCAAAGTTTGGCACTAGTTTTTGTTCCTTTAAAAATGAAAGTTATCTGAAACCGGATCGCGTCATGATTATTTGAGATGTTTAAATGACTTTTCAGTTGTTCTTCGATTTGAAACTTTTCAGATTTTTCTAACCTGAACTCGTTCGTGTAACAGAGATAACTGCTTATCCCAGTGTGTCACCATTATTGGCAACAATATTACAATTGTTATTTTTTAATCTACATAGCTACCTACACAGGGTCATGAAATTTCATTACCCTTCATGAACAGTTTCCGAGATTACAGTTTCAAATTGTCGCTTCTCTCTATTGTCTTTTCAAACTTTGTTTTCATGACTGTAAGCATGAAAACTTGCGACCGGAATTACCATTATGTTTTAAAGACAAATTTCTCTTATGAATTATTATAAAATTCCAATTTCTAGCTATGGACATGTTGCTCTCATTGTTTATGATCGTTTCGATTCTAAGAATGCCTAAGAATCTTATGGTTGTCTGAGTGAAAGACCCCTATCAATTGGTATTTTATTTTTGTATTAATTTTGGTTTGATGATTAACCATATTTCTTTCATGGAAATTTTGGCTTTTCAATTCTTATGAATCACCTATCTTTGCAATTAAATTTGGATGCGCGCACTCTGTCCTAGCATGTACCCAATGCCAAGGTGGCATATGTAGTACAAGATACCATCACTCCCGAGTATGGTCTCAGGCTTCACAATTTTTCTCCCACGCATGGTGATTAACGCCTCTGCTTGCCATTTTGAACTGTCATTGCATTGTTTTGTGGAAACTCGGGGCTATGGCTCTGTGGATTTTTACCAAACCCTGTTATCGTATGATAATGCCAGAGAGGATTCAGAAAGGAACGATTGGTTTTTGTTCATCCAAGATTTTAAGGGTTTCAATATGAGAGTTGCCCAAGAGTTTTCCTTGAACTTCGATGGCTGCAGGGAAAATATTGGTCTGTGCAATTGGAGGTAACTGAAGAGCTCTTAAGCTAACCCCGTAATTCCCTACCAGAGACATGATTTTGTGTGAGCTATTCTGATCAAACGGTTTTGAATTAGATCAAACCCGTGAAAAACCAGAACCGAAACGAGCCCTTTTACCTTCATCATGAGCGGATTCCCTAGAAATTGGTTCATTCCAAAGATATAGCTCGTCCTTTAGAGGTCAAATCTCAGATTTTCTCTATGGCTGAAGGGAGCGTTTTGGTCTATTTGCAAGTGTTGAAACGTTTGTGACCTCTCCAAGACTGTGCATTAGCATCCCACATCACCCCCCTCACCGATCCATCCATGTGTCTCAGCCTCCTACTATGAACCCTTGATCAATCCAAAGGATATTCAACCAGTCTACCAACAAGTTATACATCTACAGGACATGTGATATTTAAAAGAAAAAACGTAGAAGCAGCTACAACCATCATGATTCGATTCAATTTCATGATCAGAGGTATGATTTTGTTTAATTTTAGCGCGATTTGGTCACTCTTAAGTTAGGATATACGATTTGATTCAATAAAAAAAAATTCTGATTAAGATTAGTTTGTTTTGATTGCATTGGCTATTACAACTAGCTACAGATTCTGTAGCTAGTTAGAAAAATTTGAATTGCTTGATTTCACAATTTGAAATACATCTAAAATCTTCTTATTTTTATTTGTTTTCAGGAACGCATGCTTTTTAAAAAGATATGAAGCCCTATTGGGATCTCCCAGCCATACCATCTTTATGTTTTTAGCAAATAGATTAGGCTATTAGTTTTTTTATATCAAGTAAAATCTGGGAGGTTGCATCCCCCACATTTTTAAATAGATTTGATGTTATCAACATGAAACATTTTGTTCATGGAACCTATATAAGCATGTTATTTTGTAAACTTCGAACCATCTCTGCCTGGGGCAAGACTATGGTTTTTTATTTACAGACTTGAATGAAATATAATACTGGTTATAGCTTTAGCTTTTCCATATTGTGGTTTTATTCAAGTTATGATTGTTTCAATTTGTAATTAAGTTATGATTGCTTTCGTTGTTGTGATTTACTACAGATTGATATGATAAAAATTTATATGTTATCCATGTCTTATGTTCCAGATTTAACATACAGTAATCATTATGTTCAAACTTGAGATTAAGAGATTTATCTTCATCATTTGTTGAACATTTATACACAAGTTTTTACAGCAGGATTTATCTTAATGTGGCTACTTGTGAAATTATAAGATTGATGTGACTATATCTCTTATATGTTCTGTCATTCGGATTCAATCATTACTGCTTCACATTTATGAGAAGCATTTGTAGGATTTGTTGTAGGTTTGCCTCATCATACAGGTAGATTGGATGATATACACAGAACAAATATGGGATGCGATAACAGGTCAGTTTGTTAGTTTTATTTCATTAGTTTAATACAAAAATTTCCCGCAATCTAAACATATTCTACTATTTGTTATCTTTGTTTTCAATTAAACAGTATGGTATTTCACTTCTAGAATATAGATAGATTAAATAATAATTTCACTGTTGCTTAACATAAATAAAAATCAATTTATATTTGATTTTCGCGGATTTAGATTAAAATTTGTATTGTGTACATATTATACATATATTAGAAATAGAATCAGTTGAATATATTTTAGATATAACAAGTAGAGTTATTTTATAAACATTAGTCAATTAAACTGTAAATATATATTAGATCTATATATATTTTTCAGCGATTGTTATCCATCAAGTTATTTTATTTTCTTTAGTCTTGTTTTTTGCTTTCTTTAGGACTTAGATCAGCCAATGGAGCCTCTAAACCCATCGTAGTGGATTAATCCAAACAGCTTGGGTTAATTAGACAACCCCGGACCTGATTCACTCCTCCATTTGATGAGCGGTCAATTTTTCCCATCAACAAAACTTTAACCTACAACCATTAGGGTTGCATAACCCTAGCTGCTAACTTTCTCCTAACTCCTAAACTAATCCTAGACTAGCTCCTAAATTTTGCTCACTAACCCTACTAAATAGGGCACATATTTTGGACTAATGGTTGGATTATTTTGATGGTATAACTTTCTAATATAAGTGACGGAAGGATACATCCACAACGATACAAATTTCTACAGAAAATACATGTTTGAAACAATCATCTTCTCTTGCCTCGTAAAGGCCATTTTTTATCCCATATTTATTGCTAGTCTTAATGTTGATTTGTTTAACTAGTTTAGATCTTTATATGATTATTTATATGGTTTGTTTTCTGATATAAATTGTCATCTACTGTAGCAAATTATGGAAAACAATCTCAAATTGTTGATCCATACTAACATATATCATTGCAAGGTATCTTTCTTTGTGTCTTGGGAAGGTACAATCATCCAGAGAAGTACTACACGTTTGGGGCAGCAATCACTTGAATTGCAAGGAATATATTTCCACATATCACTCCACTTAGACTTTACCTCTAGGGTCTCCACTTTCATATTTATACATCCCCATCTCATTCCTCATAGGTTCACTGGGATCACCTCCATGGAGTGACCTAGTCACCCTTGAAGTGCAGGACCTACATTGAGGTGACATTGGGTGTAGGTTTCCCAAGTTGTAGAACTTTCTTTTGTGGTTGGGTTGGGATTTTCCCAACCTACAACTTGTGCTATAACATTTTGGCACCATTTCTAAGGAAGATTTGAATTTTCTCCATACCCTAATGACACTTTGGTAAGCTATCCCAAATCCTTTCCCTTGCATTGCATGGCGACTCCACCTAAGGGATGTTGTCTTTCCCTTTTCCTTGATTAGATCATATTGAACCTCATCTGGTGACTCCACCTTCCCAAAACCATTCCTTTCCCAAACATTTTCCCATTGGAGGTTCAAGCCTTCTAAGGCTTACCAAATAAGGCCTCCTTTCAAGTCTCCCATTGTTAAAACTCTTTTCCATAATACCCTTCATTTTTCTCCAATGTCTCACCCTTGGGAGAGGGACCTCTACAAACATATTAACATGGAAAATATCCAAGGTTACCTTAATATAATGCCAAAATAATTCAACAAGTGGTTGTCGAAGTTCCCACGAAACAATGTGATAATTGTCGAGGACCACATTTATGTCATTGGTCATGACATGGATAATGAAGGTATTTAACATGAAGATGTGGCCATGAAGTTATTTTCCTCATCATTGACTGAAGAAGCTCTTGATTGGTTCAGAGGACTCCTTGACAATCATCTCACGTCCTATGATTCTTTTTCCAACTTATTCAAGAGAAGATGGTTGAAAACGGAAGATGATGGGACACTTGGGGATCATTTCAATCAAGTAAAGAAAAGGGAGAATGAAAAAATAAAGGAACTCATTACCATATTTGATAGGTTGTACAATCAAATTCCAACAGATTACCGTCCTACAACATCATCAATTCATCTCCTTTACATGAATTATTTTTAAGGGTAGTTATGATTCATTCTCAAAGATAAAAACCCACATCATTGGTAGAGGCTAAAGAGTTTAGTATCAACATTGAAGATAATATCCTTGATTCAAAAGTAGATCCTTTTCAGTACCCTTGTTCCAAAAAAGAAGCAAGAATGAAGGTTTCCAGCAACAATGTTCCTAATCCGATTGCTCTCCTGAATCTGAAGATAGACCAAATAAATACTCAATTTTTCCAGGTGCATAATCATCTTATGAACCATGTGACTACAGTGGAAAGAAATCAATCTTCTCCTAGACCTTATTTTTCTAGACAAAAGATAAATTCCACCATTTGGAAACAAAGACCTCAACAAGAGGCAAAGGCCCTGGATACTTTGAAACCTGTTGTGACAATTGATATAGAAGCTTGGTGTCTCCCATTCCAAGAACCCCACAGGGAAGATGAGTTCTCTCGACAAGATGAAGATTATCCTGATGATATAAACTTCATTGATATGATTTGAAATTTTGAAGATGAACAAGTTACACAAGAGCATATCAATGAAGCCAGAAGAAGAGGAGAAAGAGAGGGGAGACTCTGGGCCTTAAATAAATTGATAGATGATCAGAGGAAGGAATTAAGGAGGAGGGAAATTATGACCTACACTAGAAGAAGTAATGCTTCAACCCATCCATCACAACCTAATACTCCTCTTCCATTAGCAGAAAAGGTGGCTCCACCACCTCCACCCCTAGTATGTGAGTTTCTTCCTAAGCCAACTCCTACAGATGACATTTGGTTAAATATAGATGTTGCAAGCATGTTTGGAAAACTAAATATGACAGTCCCAGTGACAGATATGTGTAAGATCCCCTCTGTGAAAAGGTAAATTTTGAAATTCTTATAGGTGCCAACATAGAAGGAGGATCCTCTCATAATTTTGAACACTATGTATCTTGATTGACCAAGGGACAAGAACTCTCCTTTCTATATTTCATTAGGAATGAATGGCATTCTCTTGAAAAACAACATGCTCGATTTAGGGTCCTCAAAAAATGTCATGTCATTGAAGGTAATGAAACAACTTGGTTTGAAGACAACCCAACCTTATGGAAATGTTTATGGTATTGACTCACGAAGGGCCAAGTTTTGGGGGGTGTGTGAAGATTTTGAGTTATATTTGATAGATTTTCCACATATCATCGTCCTCATGGACATATTGATGATTGATGTTCTAGATTCCTGGGGGAATCTCTTGTCAAGGACCTGGTCCTGAACCCTTGGAGGTTTCCTTAGCATGAACCTTACATGTGCATATATTCCCATGGGAGATGGAACATATAAGATCTTACATAATAGGGAAAATGAATATACACACGTGATGGATATGAGGGGCCCTAATTATGTCAGTGAAGACTACTATGATATGTCTCCACAAGTTACTAAGTATGATCCATCTGAGTTACCCTTCATATAGGAAGATTCCATAGAGATGTTTCTCCCATGGATAGATAAGATGAAGACTCCAAAATAACATGGGAAGGATATGGGGTCTATTCATATTATGCAGAAAGAAGATGAGAAACATGAAGAAATCTTCAAAGAGACAATCCACACAAAGCCTCCACACGATGAGAATACACCTTGCATCGATTTCAATGAAGGAAGTCTTATGATCATGTGGGACAAAAGAAATGGAAATCCCATATATGCACAGAAAGAAAAACAAACTCATGGCTTGGCCCTTTTATCATCAAAAATAAGTCTAATAAAGAAAGGTACTATCTGGCAACAATAGATGGGAGGAATATGCCACTACCAGTAGATGGATCTCTTTTCCAACCTCACATCCAGGTCACATGAATTCTTCAGGGCCCATGCCCTAGGTAAGTAAGTGAGTCATATTTTTTTCCCCTTCATTTTCATCTTGATTGCGCATGTTAGTTTAGATGCATTTCCTTTTCATTTTTCTCTACTTGCATATTGATTTCATGCTTAGCCTAGAAATTTTTGAAAAAATGTCAAAATTTTCCTTTCTAGTTTAGTTTTCATTTTGGATTTATATATATATGGATGAAGGGTGATAGAACCACCCTATATGCTTTGATCCCTTTTCTTGAGTTTTTTGCAGGAACGGGTCTACCAAGAGAAGTTGTGGTTCTGATGCACTCTACAATGAGCACATGTCCCCAAGTAGGAGCTAGATGTTATCCCCATTTTGTGGATAACTAAGGATATTATGTCTCTAGGCCCTCAGGTTGCATATATGGAGTTTCAAGAGACTACATGACCAACAATAACATTTTTCGTAGTTGGAGACCTCTCTCACCACCACATATGGTCACATATTTCCATATGGCATCCACCACATCAACTGGCTTTCAAAAGGAAGTGGGCCTTTCTCCATGAGGTACAAGTCAGTATTATGGTGAGCATCATTTCAATATTTAAGCCATTTGAGTATTTTGTATTTTAGATTACTCCAAATTTCATGGTATATGGTTGGACATTATACCTTTTTCCCTGCTTCACCTTGGTGGTTGACATTGTTCCCTAGTAAGTGGTCTTCCTTGGGGATGGGTTTACTACTAGGAACTCCCTTATAGAGACATCGTACCATTCTCGACCATACTTACCACTTCCCATCATTGTTCCCCTCCATTTCCTTATATCTTGGGATTTTAGGGTGTATTAACCCAATAAGGGGTTTTCCCTCATTCTATGGGAAGAAGGGGATGAAGGACCAGAGGGATTGATGTTGGGTGAAGAAAAAATCCTTGTATGAACCTTGTATATGCTTCACCTAAGGATCACCAAGAAAGCATCGAAACACTTATCTTTGAGTAAAGGGGGACCCACAATATGATAAAGAATTCTTAAAGGGTTAGTTGAAGGATAGGAGGTCTCATCACGATCCGACCTATCATGTCCATGAATATATAGTGGTATGACATTTCCATCATCTAGTCGCCAAACTAGGGTAATGGATCTCAATTGCATGGATGAGAGAAAGGGAGTCTCATCATGAGCCAACGTTCTCATTTCCACTATGTGTTTGTGGGTGACATTTCGATTATCTGGTCACCACACTAGGGAAATGACCTTCAACCTCTCCTTAAAATATGAAAGAATAAAAGAATGGAAATTAATGGGATTGGAAAAAATGCATTATGGACGAAGTTATTATACACCCTCTACAAAGGAACCTATGAATGAGACACTACGACCTCTTGTATGTCATGATCCCTATGCCCTTTGAGGCTTGACCCCAACCACTTCACCCACTTTACATGGCTTAGAGAGGGATCTCTTGGAAACTTTCCTTGACCTAGGGAAAGATCTACCCAATAGGACACCTTGTCAACCTTCCCATATTCAAGCTTGACAAGTCACACAATGTCTTTGAGAAATTAATCATTTGATTTAGTGATATTTTATGCACATGCTTAGGTGGCTCATTTATTGACTGGATTCACTTATCTTTATTTTATGACTTGATATCCTTGGAGGGCATGCTCATTTGTCTTTGCAGGACCTAGCTAGTGCATAGTTTTGAGAGAAAAAGTCTACCTTAGGCTTCCATGGGGCTACAAGCCCACATGTTGGATGTCAAGGGTAAACATGCTATATCACAGAGATGAAGTAGTGAATACCTAGAAGATTATTTGGAATACTTATCCCATCCCTCACAGGCCAAACGATTTTCCCAAGAGGGGAAAAATGTCTTCTTTTTTAGCTTGATGTCATATTTGGGGGCTATGGTTTGGTGGTGGTGTTACCATTCATTAACACATGGAAATTTTGAGGAGGATGAGGTCTTGGCCATCAGGATATTTCATAGGTGCTTATCATGTGACCTTTGGATACCTACCATAGCTTCTCCAACACCAACAACTTGCTCCAAGAGTCAAAACGTCCCCTAAAGGGGTGACGTCCATGTAAAATTAGGGTTTTATTTATGCAAACGTTAAATTTTAAATGAATTGGTTAATATTACTTTGTTAAAGGAGGAAATATTAGGGGTTTTGACCCCTAGGCTTGTGGCTTACCCCTTAATATGTGGACAAGTCACCTTAGTGACAGTTTGTATAAATAAGAGATCATAAGATCTCATTTGGACATAACTCTCCCTCTTGTGAGAAGACTTGATCTGAAATTTTCACTACACTTGGAATATTTGTCTCTTGTTCACTTGTTTATGGCTATATTTGGTGAATGGTTGATGGAGGAGTGAGGCATTATCCTTGGATGAATGGTTTATAGCTTTTATGGTGGATTATCTTAGCATCTTCTTGATTTGGTATGGTTTTTACTATTATTCTATCATTTGTTTTAAGTCAAGGATTGTTGTGCTAGGAGATAAGTGGGAAGTAAGAGAATTTACACCCCCACTCTAGTCTTGATCATTTGTTGCTTGAAGTTTATTGATGTTTCAAGGGTTTGTTTGAGGAATCAAGAGGATTTACACTCCTCATTCTCAAACCCTAAATAGAGATACTTGGATCCGGAATTAAGAGGATTTATACTCCCAAGGAAGTATAATATATAGTTCATTTACTTGACTCCATTAACCCAATATTTAAGGCACTAGTCATTTTTTAAATTGCATTGGAGATATAAAATAATTTCCTTGTGAAGAGTGATTTTTGCTAGTTTCAAGTCTATCTTTTTGGAGAATTGTTCCCTGATCCTTGAGCTCTCTTTCCTCATTGATGAGTCCCTCTTCTCCCACTACTTTAATTTCTATTACAAACTTTAACCTACATCCATTAGGAATGTATAACCCTAAGTGCTAACTCTCTCCTAACTCCTAAACTAGCTCCTAAATTTTGCTCACTAACTCTACTAACTAGGGCACTTGTTTTGGACTAATTGTTGGCATATTTTGATGGTATAACTTTCTGATATAAGTGAATTAAAGATACATCCACAAGACTGCAATTGTCTACAGAAAATACATGTTTGCAACAATAATCTTATTTTGCCTCTTAAGTGCCACTTTTCAGCCCATATTTATTGCTAGTCTTAATGATGATTTTCTTAACTAGTTTAGATATTTATATGTTTATTTAGATGCTTTATTTTCTGGTATAAAATTTCATATATTTATGCAAATTAGGGACAAAAATATTAACTTGCTGATCCATACTAACATATATCATTACAAGGTGTCTTTGTCTGTGTCTCGGGAAGATACAATCATCCAGAGAAGTACTACACCTTTGGGGGGGAAATCACTTGAATTACAAGGCATCTCTTTCCAAATATCACTCCAATTAGAATTGAACTCTAGGGGATCCACTTTCATCTCTATCCTTTCATATCTCATTCCCCCTAGGGTCACCGAGATTGCCTCCTTAGAGTGACCTAGTCACCCTTGAATTGTGGGACCTACATCGAAGTGACATTAGGTGTAGGATTACCAATTTGTTGCACTTGATTTTGTGGTTGGGTTGGGATTTTTCCAACCTACAACTTGTGCTATAACACACACTACATAAGTGTACTAGTTCTATCAAGGATTCTGGTGTAAAAATATTATCTTTTATAACCTATAGAGCTATGTCTAGCAACGTGGCCTCATCCTCAAAGATGAAAGTTACCTTAAAGTTATGCATTAGATATTCCCACTCTGTTGTTCCTCTATGCACTTCCAATTCTAAGTACCAGTTATTCAGGATCATTTCTAGAGTATGTACAAATAAATGTGTCCATTCTTTCTTAGGTACTACTCTCCATGTCTCTATGCACTATGTAACTAGATTTGTTGGAAAACTCAACCCAATATACTTTTGTGCAGTATACTTTGTTCCAAACCTGACCTGTAATAGCCTTATGCATTGCTTCCAATTCTATTATTTCCTTATGCGCAACACACCATCTCTCCAAGCTCGCTTTTAATGTGACATCTAAAGCTAACAATATCCGATGATCTAGTATCTGCAATTCAAATTATTTCATGAAATAATCTACTTCTGTTAGTCCATTATATTTCAAGGGATCACATACCTCACTTCCAATCCAAGAAATGAGCAGGTGATCTGAGCACATCTTCTTCTGGACACTTCATGCAATATCTGCTACCAATTCTCTAGGGCTTCTTCTAAACCCGAGGTGCAAGAGCTAATAGTTCTCCAACTAAGTGCACCATCAACTATAGGATTCACATAATCATTTGTTGCGCATATGTTGTCATTGATGTCAAAATGTCGATGAATATGGTTAGTTCTAGTGCACAAATAGAAGTTGCCAGAAGGATCAAAGGACAAAAGGATCAATGATGCATAATAATATTTGCAGGTGCAATGGAGTATGGCGAGACGAATTCGGTGTGATAGAGTGGACTACGACAGAACTAGTGGAATCTATGCAGAAGAAAATCTGAAGGGTTCCTTGAGCCAATACGATGAACGACGCAGTCGAGTGTGAAGAAACTAAGCATGTGTGAGAAGCGACAAAGTGGAATGTGATGGAACGAATGGAAGTTAGACAATCCAATGAGAGAATCACTAGGTATCTCTCTCAGTCTTGTGGGGTGACTAGGTGAGCGCGTTGTAGAGAAAGTGTAGCAAGATGAATAATTGCAACTTGAATCTTGTGCCCCTATTATATCTATGTAGTGGACGCTTTGTATACTAGAATGAGAATTGATATGTCAATTTTACTAGATATAATCTTGAGCTCATTCCTCGGAATATTTAATCCGCTATATTTAGTCAAAGAATGTCTAGTCGTAACTAAACAAGAAATATTTTAATTTAAACAGAATTGTGTCCACATATAACTAACTAGACTTTGATCTGGTCAAGGTATGCCCACATTATAACTGTTATGTGTCCACATACTTAATTTGGACAACAATGTGTCCACATTATAACTATTATGTGTGCACATACTTAATTTGGACAACAATGCGCCCCTATTATATCTATGTAGGTGTGCCCACATTACTCGATCATTGCGCTAGATTGGAACGAAGTTATGTGATCCACCCAAGTACAATGGTCTGAATGACATAGGTTATTTTGTAAAGATATTTGAGTTACATATACCCAAACAATAGAGATTGTTGGCATTAGATGTGGTCTTGAGAGCTACTCCATTCAGATGGTGGGTTTCACATAAAGAAGGGATAGAATATTGGAAACAGTATAAAACATTGATGCAAGTTATATTTGGTACCGAGGTTGAGTACATTAGAGTAAGTGATTAGAAATATCATATTGTCCAGTGAAAAAACTTATGGAGATTGATATTGAAGAAGGAATGGATTCATATGTTCATACATACATTGGATATGATCCCTAAGAACTGGTAACTAGAACTAGAAAGGTGTCGAGAAACAACGAACTAGGATGAAATAACTCAAATATTTAAGGTAACATTTACTTTTGAAAATGAATCTCCATTAATAGATCCATTTTTGTAGGGCATTAGAAACAATATTTTTTCAGAAGAAGGGCCTATGGATATAGTACTGGTGTCTAGTGTATATAGAGATTCGATGATAGTTAATGAATTACAAGAATGTTATAATGTTACTCAAGAAGAGAAGGATGAGGAGGATTCAAGGAATATACAAGTACCTGAAGTTTAGGAGGAATACGCAGTAGAAGGTTTATAGCTTGAATTTGCTGCATATGCAAAGCTACTAAGGAAATGAAAGGTAAATGTTGTGACAAAAGAGAACACCAAGTTTGTGTAGATAAGATACTACTAGAATGATGAAATTGTAGAAAAGATTACATACTTGTTGCGTGAGTATCAAAATTTATTTCCAACAACATTTTCAAAAATTAAAGGGATAGTTGGTGACTTAGGAGAAATGAAGATCCCTTTGAAACTAGATGCTAAGCTAGTAAGACAGAGACCCTACAGACTGAATCCAAGGTATAAAGAGAAGGTAAAGGAAAAAATAGATTGAATGTTGGAAGCATGAATCATTGAACCAGTGGTAGAATCAAAATGGATAAGTACAATGGTAATGCAAGATAAGAAAAAAAGAGGAATCGAGATTTGTGTAGATCTAAGGAAGCTAAATGATGCATGTCTGCATGATCCATTTCCAACACCTTTCACTGATGAAGTGATAGAGAATGTAGGAGGGAAGGAGCCTTTTTATTTCATAGATGTTTTCTCGGGATATCACCAGATAAAGATTGCACAGGAAGACAGATACAATATTGCCTTTGCAACTGAATGGGGAAGCTATTAATACATAGTGATTCCTTTTGGGTTGAAGAATACACTTGCAATTTTCTCAAGAGTAGTTGTCACAACCTTTAAGGAATTTATTCATAATTTCCTTGAATTTTATCTAGATGTCTCGATTGTGTTTATTTTATTGAAGGATCACATAGAAGTAATAAGACTAATGTTGGATAGGTGTAGGCGATGTTAGATTTCATTGAACCTGAAGAAATGTATTTTTTCTGCATCGTTTGGAATTTTTTTGGGCCATGTGGTACGTAAGCAGGGTTTAATAATGTATCTTTCCAAGATTGCAGTGATTTTGGACTTACAAACACCCACATCATTCAGATAGTTAAGAGAAACCCTAGCCCATACAGAGTAATATAGGAAGTTCATTAAAATATATGCACATATTACATCACCCAAGGAGACGTTTTTGAAGAAATAAGATAAATTTAAGTGGAATAAGGACTGCCAAAAAGGGTTAGATACATTGAAGTAGAAGTTAGTGACTGCACCAATATTGATATTTCCATATTGAAAGAAGGAATTTCATATTCATGTGGATGCGTCATCCATAGTTTTAGGAGCAATCTTATCTCAACAAGAAGAAGGAGACATAGACCATCCAATTTCATTTGCAAGAAAGAAGATGTCAACAACATAAATGAACTATACTACGATAGAACGTGAAGGATTCGCGATGGTATATTTAATGTGGAAGTTTAGACACTACGTGTTGGTTTGTCATTTCAAGATGTATACAAACCATTGTGCATTAAGATACTTATTGAACATGCTAGTGTTGGGGGGGTGAATATGCAGATGGTTGATGTTGTTCTCGGAAAATGATTTTTAGGTTTTTGTGAAATCGGGGAAGTTGATTATAGGACCTCATCACTTATCATGCATATTATTGAGAGAAGATGCAAAGAATATAGATTAAATTTTTTTGGATGTGCACTTACTTGCATTTTAGATGGTGGAAGACTACTTTGCAGACATTGTGCAATTATTGAGTACGTTGACTCCATCAGATGTGACAATTGCACAAAAGAAACAACTAGTGGTGAAGGAAACAAACTATCAGCTAATTGTAGGAAACTTATACAAGTTAGGTGTAGATGGAATATTAATACAATGTGTGTTGGAGCATGAAATACCAATGATACTCTCAGAAGCGCATGAAGGTATTGTGAGAGGACATTACACAAGTAAAGGAACATCACAAGCGATTTTGTGCACAGAGATCTGGTGGTCCACACTTCACAAGGATGCTAAGGAATATTGTCAGGAATGTGATGTTTTTCAAAAGGTTGGAAATCCATCCAGAAGGGATGAGATTCCTTTGCATACACAAGTTACACTACAGGATTTTGATAAATGGGTGTTAGAATTTGTTGGACCAATCAATACACCAACCAGGAGATTGGGAGCTAGGTATATAATCATTGTGATAGATAATTTGACTAGATGGGAAGAAGCAACACTAGTCATTTACTGTAGTGAGAAGACCGTTGCACAATTTCTTTTTGAGAGTGTAGTCATAATATTTGGATTCCCACACATTTTACTAAGTGATCAAGGGATACACTTCCTGAATAAGACAATTGCAACATTGATTGAGGATTTTCAAATTCACCATCAGCACAACACATCATATCACCCTCGAGCCAATGGAACAGTAGAAGCCTTCAATAAAATTTTAGAGAATGCATTGAAAAATATTTTCAATGAAGGGAGAGATGATTGGGACTTAAGGATTCATGTAGTATTATGGACATATAGGACTACAAGAAAAAATTGACAGGACAGACCCCTTTCATATTTCTATATGGGAAATAAGCAGTAATACCAATGGAATATTGTGTTGAGTTTGTGTGTTGCAGCGATTACTAATATTTTTTACTCTAGCACAGTAGAGAAAATATTTTCACAATTATTACAGCTCGAGGAAGACCGATTTGTCCCAGGGTTCCATCAACAAGTTCAGAATGATAGAGAAAAAGCATGGCATGATAGGAATATTAAACATAAAAAGTTTCAAATGGGAGACTTAGTGTTTCTATATGACAACAAGTTCATGCAACACCCAGGGAAGTTTAGGATGCATTGGTTAGGTCCATATGTGATCAAGTATGTGACAAAAGTAGGTGTTATGTAGTTAGAAACCTTGAATGGTGAAGTCCTGGGAGGATTGTTGAATGGAAGTCGGTTGAAACTCTATAGTTACGGTCAACTATCTTCACATTAATCTGAGTTGCGCAAGAACTTATGTACCATAGTAGTGTTTTATAGTAGGCAAAAGAAAAATAAAAATAAAAGAAAAAAGTGGAAAAAATAAAATAAAAACAAAGATAAAATGGAAAACATTAAGTAGTTTTCAACAAGAGTAAGAGCGTAGAAGAAGTGAGTGTCGTGTAGATGGACTAAAATTGTGTCGAGCAAGTAAATTATGTGCATAATAAATGACTATGCAGTGAATGAATGACTAAACGAGAAAAACTGCGTAGAACATGACCGACAAGATCGTTAAAGGAATTAAAGATTGGAAATGACGGTTAAAAAGATGTAATAACAACCCATCATTGAGACGCATTGTCATAAATGGGAAAAATCAACAGAGATCGTGATAGCCTAGAAAATCAAAGAAACAATCTAGCGAAGTATTTGGCATTAATGTCTCTTTAAAGAATTCATTAAGTCTACAATACTAAGGGAGTTGACAGTTAATTCAGGCATGAAGGGAGGTGGACAACTAGCGAAGGAGAAAACAATTCACAGAGGGTCAACAAACATTGGTGATTGTCATTTGGAGTTGCATGTGAGTAAGAGAGAGAGTCAAGAAAAGTGTTGCAAAGTATGGGAAAAACCACAAAGTCGAAATGGTTGTCGCTAGTAACCAGATTACAGAGATGGAACCACCGAAGGTAGCAACATCCATATTAAAGAAAGCTCGAATGAGAGTATAAAATGCAGAACCAGAGTTTGAGGAAACTCTGAAAGAATCATCATCGGAGCCAAGGTTTCTGAGGGACTACATTACACTGAGAAAGGATGATTCCAAACTAGTTATGTTGAAGAAGGATACCAAATATCCATTGGTGATGCCCAAAATCCCATATGGGGTCATGATCAATGAGGATATGTTAGGAAAGGTACTGCAGCTCAAATGTGTGGACCACGATATCACAGACATGGTGAAGTTCCTTGAACTTTCACCACAATAATACTTGGAACTAAAAATAGATCCAGTGACAAACTAGGCTATACCTGTGCCAAAGGTATGGACCTGAGGGTTGGAATGAGTTGGCATACTAAATCTGTTTGACATTCCACACTTCGGAAGGAGCAATGAGTTCAATGCATGTGTCAAGTTTTTCTTAACCTATGTGTATGGTGGATACTTGTGGTTGTATAGGCCAATTTCCATATACACAGACCTGATTCTGAGAATCATGGGATTACCATCATAAGGGGAATATCCCACCTTGTTTTTTGTAGAAAAAAGGAATGACAAGGCTCTATTAGAAGCCATGAGGGAGAATTTTCAAATAGTCAGAGGGGTGCATGGGTTTGATGTGTCAAGCATATGTGACCTAATTTTATGAATTGTGATGCAATAATTGGCCTGTAAGTTACCATGGAAATGAAGGAAAGATCAAGTTCCCATAGGAGTGATAGAAACAATTGAGAAGTGTGTCGAAGGGGTATCGATGAGATGGGTGTCATTCTTACTAAACTAATTCCTCATAAATTGTGTCGATGCACAGGACAAAGGCATGGAATTCCATTTTCCTTGGTTATTGATTCTGATTGGTTCATAGTGTGGAATGAACCAAAGGATGTGAAGTTTCTGGGTCTGAGAGGTAAGTTGTGCTTGGCTGCCAAGTATCAGAATATCTAGTACGCGGTGAACAAGAGGAGAAATATAAACACCAACATTGAGTTCTTTATATACAACGAAAGGATTATTAGGTTCATTCAGAATACACCACACATTTTTCCACATCTTGCAGAGGTTCACACACCAATTTCTTGGTTTTGGGAAGACCGTCATCACATCTACATACAAGAAAATAAATACTCGAGAGAGGAATGGATCTAGAAATAGTAAAAAATAACAAAGGAACACATCCAATAGATTATGTAGGTTTGGGATCCATACTAGAAGGTTCCTTTGAACGAAACAAAGATAGAGAACCCTAACAATGAATAAGAATACTAAGGAAATGGACAAGGAAATAGCACAAGGGATGTACAACAAACAATACCAAAAGAGGGGGACAAGAGGAAAGATATGGGTAAGGGGATAAAAATATCTTCATAGAAGAAGATGAAATCCCATAAAGGACCAACTATATACACTTTGATGGACTATGATATTAACATGCTCGACTTCCAACTAAGGGATGTCGTAGAGGAGGCATTTCAACAAGAATCGCAGAAACAAGAAGAATTACACCAGAAGGTGTAGGAATAGTTAATGACATTGCATAAGCTATTGGAGGTAGTAAGGATAGCACCAGAGTGAAGATTCTGTGAAGGACCCACAACAAGCACGACTGAGGAAGCAGGGGCCACCACTTCTTACTTGTCAGAGATAGTAGTAGGGCGTAGAGTTGTGAATATCTCGCTAAATGCAATTGAGTTCCCCACACCAAAGATGAAGGAGAAGGCACGAGTAATAAGTCACCTAAACTTAGTTGTTTGTCGGATTCCCATAGACGTACTACAAGGTTTGCAGACAGTTATTGCATAGGAAATAAAATTCCACATAGAATAAATGTCAAGTGAGTTAGATAAGGTAGTGACATATAAGGTAGAACTGTAGAAATATTACACAACTTATTTGTAAGAGAAGAGTGAGTTTGAAAATAAGGTCAAGAGGATATTTAAAGAGAAGGATGAGGTCGAGAGATAGGCATAGAGGATATAGAGGATCATCCATAAATTGTATAAGTATATTCCAAAGGTATCAATGGTGGTAGAAGCTACACTGTAGGAGTAAGTATAAAAAATATGTGAGGTCATTCAACGATTTTGAACCTAAATCGGGGAGTTGGAATCATGCACTACACCACAAACACCACCTGAGGAGAAGGAACAAAGAGAAACAACAACCATAACCTAAGTAGCAATAATTAAGAGTATGGATGAGCAGTGCGCAAAGTTATGCAAAAAAAGCATGCAACTTTGGACAAAGTTCATAGAGTATCTGGAGATGAAGGTTGTGTAGCGAAGATTAAGGAATTCATAGGAGAAGGTATAGAAGGCCACAGAGAATATAATCACACTACCACCATCTAAGTGATAGAGGCCATCCTGGTGAACATGAATTCATACAATGAGATAGAACATCTAAGGGAAGAGCAGAAGAATCTCACACAATAACGGGTACCCCTGTAGTATGAAGCACTCAAGCTGATAGGGGAATTAGCAACTGCACAAGCCATAGTGAGAAAAGAATCACAATATAGTGAGGATAAGTTCATGCCCCTGACTTCCAAGGTAGTAGAGGATATTTTGGAAAAAGAAGCTGAGGTCAAGAAGGAAGTCGCTACAACAAAACAAACTCTTCAAAATTTCATGGAGTCATGGAAGGGCATGAAAAAATAGGGATAAGTGGCTTGGGACAAGCCACATGTGAGTGTTGGGGGTCTATTCGACAAGAATTTTGAATAACTAAGTTTTGAGGAGCATGCAAAAGAAGGAAGAAAAACAGTTAGGCGTGGAAAATTAGCATGCAAGCACAAAGGGAGGAAAAGCAACATGCAGGTGCAAAGGAAGGAAAAGAAGCATGCAAGAGAAAAGTTTGTAAAAGAATGCAAAAACCATAAGGGTGTTGGGGAATGAGTTGTCATGAGTTGTCATGATTTTTCATAGGGTTTTTATCCCTATTTTGATGGATAAATATGTAATGGTTTGGGGAAGAATAGGCTATTGAGAGTAAGAGCTTAGTCTAAGAGTAAGATCTTAGGTTGAGAATAATAGATTAGGATTCTTGTGAGAGAGAGTCTAGGTTTGAGGGTTTAAGAGATGTTTTGTAGAGATATTCTTTCACTGCAGAGTGGCTAGGTAGGATGAACAGTTATTCTATGATGTATCTATTGTAAGCGCAGTGCACAAGCCTGAGATGATCACATGAATAATAATATAGAATCCAACCATTAGGGACGTAGCCCAAGGATTGGGTGAACCACATTAAATCATGTGTCTGAATGTGTACTTTAATGTGGTTTATCATGGATGATATGTTTATGCGTGATTAGTATAAATATGATTAATATTTGGTTTATGTGTAATGACTATGCATATTTCAGTAGGTGAGTTATGTGGTAATCTATGTTATTTAAGTATACATGTTGTTGTTTATGGTACTGAATGAGTCTTGGATGGTTTAATGTCACATAACTGATAAGATTGAGGTAATAACATATAAGTTAAGGAAACTTGACATAGGATCTTCTAACAGATAAAAGGATGTTGAATAAGGATATTGTGTGCAAGATTAATAAGTGTTAACAGTGTTTGGGATTTCCTCACATCCCTTCTTCTCTGCAAAAAAATGGTTCCTACATCCCTATTAGACACTTCAGGTGATACATAACTTACATGTAGGTGATGTCGAAATTGTTGGTATCTGAAGGGTTTTGTTGGTAGAATACCGTGAACCTATGGTATTACAATCACGCACCAACAAGCGTTTAGCTCATTAGGATATTTCCCCCTCGAAGAGGCGAGTGAATAGAATAGGACCCCTCCCATAATAGGATCCAGTGTATGGTGTTTCCCTACCTTAAGGGTTTTATATTAATAAAGTGGTTTTTTTCTATATTGTTCCATATATCTTGTGTGATGATTTTATTCAAATATATTTGGTACTTAACAAAGCACAACATCTGTATTGATTCTTATTCTTCTTCTTCTTCTTCTCATGGACATGCACTTTCTGCTTCTGGTTTCTCCTTCAATTTCACTTATACTTCTTCTTCTTATGAGTTGCTTATTGATTTTGGAGCATCTTATCATATGGATAAAGATAAAGCCATATTTTCTACTCTAAATGAATGTAACACTAAGAAGATATTTGTTGGTGATGATAGATCTCTTAGTGTTGTAGGGTCTAGAATAGTTCAGGTATATAATGGTCATTTCATTAATGTATTATGTCTTCCAATTATTTCCTACAACCTTCTATCAATATATCAAATCATTCATTTAGGTGAAGTTAAAACCATATATTTTTCACCTCACCAAGTTGTAATCAAGGATCTAAAAAGTCCTAATCCTGTTCTCGCAACTTGAATTGTTGATGATATTACCAGGTTGTTTAAGTTTCACAAATTTGGGTCATCATCTTTTCCATCATTTTTTGTTTCTCATAGCGATGACTTGAGGAAAATTTGGCATGAGCAGTTTGGTCATATAAACTATCTCTCATTACGACAACTATGTAATCAAAAAATGGTGACCAATATTCCTCTTGTTTCTTGCATAGATGGTGTTTGTGTTAGTTTTGTTATCAACAAAAATAATCAAGATAATTTTGAGAAACATGCCTCTTGGAATGCCTCGACCCCTTTATAACTTGTTCACAGTGACTTGTGTGGTCCACTTTCTTTGCCTTATTTTTCTAGGTGAAATTATTTCTTAACATTCATTGATGAATTTTCGAGAGGCACTTGGGTTTACTTCCTAAAACTTAAGAGCAGAGTGTCTCGCAAGTTTTTTTCCTACAAGGCCCTTATAGAAAAACAATCTTGACATTGACTTCAAAGGTTAAGAACAGATAATGGAGGTGAATTCGTGAACAACAATTTTACAAGTTATTGCACTACACAAGGCATCCAAATGCAAAACATTGTTCCATATACACAAAAAAGATGGTGTTTCTAAGAGAAAGAATTGGACAATAAAAGAAATGGCTAACTGTATGACCCAATTTAAGGGATTAAGTCTAAATTATTGGGTAGAAGCCATTAACAATGAAAAATACATAGTAAATCATACTCCCACAAAGGATATTAAAAATATAACACCAGAATAATCATGGAATAAAATTAAGCCAATTGTACATCACTTCCATGTATTTGGAAGTGTAGCATGGGCTCACATTCCTAATGAGAAAAGGAAATATTTACATCTTAAAAGGGAGAAGTGTATTTTTTTTTCTTATTTTGAAGATGTCAAAGGTTAAATACTTCCTCAATATCATTCAAATGAAATTGTTATTCTAAGAGATGTTAAATTTGATGAAAATCTCTTGTCCTACGATCCTAATTCGATGTTTGTTTCTTCTTCAAACTACGAGCCATATTCAATGTTTCTATCATATTCTATTTCTATTATGGTTTCTTATCCTTCATATGATTATAGTTAGGATGAAAATCTACCTCCATATTCTCACCTTCCTCCAGATGATTCCATTGAACATGAACCTGCACTAGCACCACCACTTCCTAGATGGGTTTGCTCAACACGAGAAGCAATTGGTGATCTTGCTAGTGATTCTTCAAATCAACATCAAACTCGTTCATAGTTCCAGCGAGCCTATTTTTTTTGGCTCAAGTTTTAGAGACTCGTGATCCAAATACATTTGCAGAAGCTTCAGGTCATCCATATTGGGATACAACAATTAATGAAGAGTATATCTCTTTAATGGAAAATGATACCTGGGATGTTGTACCTCTTTTAAAAGGAAGAAAATATGTCAGATGTAAATGGGTCTACATAACTAACTATGCATCACATGGAAGTGTTGAAAGACACAAGGCTCGGTTAGTTTCCAAATGGTTCTCTCAAGTTTAAGGCATTGACTATAATGAAACATTTTCCCTTGTAACCAAAATGAATTCCATCTTCCTTATTACAACCCTTGTTGCCTCACATAAATGGGAGGTTCATTATATGGATGTCAAATATGTCTTCTTGCATGGGGATTTGCAAGAATACATATCCATGTAACAACCTCTTGGATATGTCCAAAAATGACTCCATCCTTGATTTTTTCCTTAAGAAATCTCTTGATGGTCTTAAGAAATTTCCTCGAACTTGGTATGCCAAATGGAAAACATTCTTCTTGATACCATATTTTCTTGATGTCATTTTAACCCTAATGTATATAACAAGAAAATATGAATTCATCTCATAATATTTTTTCTTTATGTTGATGACCTTATCCTCACTCGTAATGACCCAAAACTTTTAAACCATGTGAAAACCAGTCTTAAGAGAAAATTGCAAATGATTGACTTAGGCTATTTTCACTATTTCATTGAACTCCAGGTTTTGCAAACCAAGCAAGGAATTTTTAGTTCCCAATCTAAGTATGCTTGTGAACTTCTTTGCCGCATTTACGTGGAAGATTTAAAACCAACCCCTTCTCCCTTCTAGTCTGGAGTCAAACTTGTTGTAACTTTTACTTCTCCCGAAGTTTATGCCACCTTGTACCATCAATTAGTTGGAAACCTCTTATACTTGACTCATACCCATACCAATATTTCCACTGTTGTTGGTATTGTTTCCTGATATATGAAACACCCCATGAAATCCATTGGATAGTAGACAAAATAATACTTCAGTATGTATAAGGTACAGTTCAATTCAAGATACATTACAACTCAAGGGGATGTCCTTTATTGGTTGATTTCACTTATTTAGATTGGTGTAGTGACCCTGATGATCAAAATTCTACTACAGGTTATGTTTTCAACCTTGTTTCAAGGCTTTCCACTTGGACCTATAAGAAACAACAAGCTATTTATCTTCCTTTAGAAGAAGCAGAGTACCAAGAAGTGCTTAATGCAATACAAGAAGCCTTGTGTATTTGAAATATCCTTTCATAGATTGGATTCTAGCAACAACATCTGAAAACCTTCTAGTGTGACAATCAGAGTGCCATAAAGCTTGACAAAGGCCTAGTTCAACATCAAAGAAGAAAACCCATCAAGCTACACATGAACTTCATCTAAAAGTTCATTCATGATCAAGTTATTAAAGTTCTCTTTTTCCCTACAGAAGATCAAGTTTTAGACATTTTCACAAAGTCTCTTACAAAAGCAAAGTTTTCCAAACTTTGATCTACGCTAGGATTTCAAGAAGTTGTCATTAAGGGGGGATAGGCTCTAATGCCTCCTTCCTTCTCCTATTATGTTTCCTTTGTAAATCCTTCAATACTGTCCCAAGTTGTTCTTAAGGGGAGATGTTAGTATATTTAGACACTTAGGAGTTAGTTAAGATCAACTTGGTATAATGTGTCGTTAGGTTAAATTATTCTTCTTAGTGTTCTTATTTAGTATGCATTAGTATGCATTTGTAGTTAGGTAATATGACAGTCACGATATGTTCTTGACATAGATTTATTTAATGAACCATATTATCCTTGATCTTAATGGCTACATTGATCCATGGATTAACAAATTATTGGTCCACCATCTCTATTTAAAGAGCATGGAGGGTCATTTGTTGATGATCGATTGTGAGAAACTCTCTTGTAAATATCTCTGTAATATTTTCTTTTTCATTAATAAATTTCTCCAAGTGGCCTCGTTGGTTGGGGCCATGGATGTTTCCTCATACTGGTTTTACCACATCAAAACATCGGTGTGAGGATATTTTATCTAGTTGTGTGAGTGGTTACTGAAGGTGTTCATCCTTCGTTGGAATACCTGTGTTGTTGAACAATGGTGACATTCTCACCTACCTTTTCACTCATAATTTCATCCCACATATCTCTCAAGATGATCATTTCCATTCCACCACCAAGCCCCGTGTTATCTCCTCATAGGGGATGCTCTATATTGGCAAGGAGTTGATACCATTCTACATCGTTTCCTCACCATCGATGATGAAGAGTGCATCCTTAATGATTGTCATAATGGTGCATGTGGTAGGAACCTATATGGTATATCCACCACACATAAAGGCCTGCAAGCCATTTACTTTTATCCTACCTTGTTTCATGATTGCATTCAATTAGTGTACCAACTGACAAATTTTCACACATAAAGCACGAGCCCCATTGAATCCCTTACACCTAGTCATTACAGTTGGCCCCTTCTACAAATAGGGCATAGATTTCATAGAATGTAAGCCCCCATTTAGAAATGGTCACAAGTACATCATTGTGGCCATTGACTACTTCACCAAATGGGTCAAATCCATTCCTACCTTCAACAATACAACAGATACAATGACCTAATTCTTTTTCAATCATTTCATCATTCACTTTGGGGTCCCCCAACAGTTAGTCTCAGATCATGGATTTCTTTTTTAAAATGAAGTCTATGAAGAGCTATCATCATGCCTAGGCTTCACTCATGAGTTCGCTTCACCATTCTACTCGCAATTTAAGGGTCAGTTTAAGTTCATCAACAAAGTCCTCAAAACCATGTTGTAATGAATAGTGAAGAAACTTAAAACCAACTCGCAACACATGTTTTTATATGCACTATGGGAATAACAAATGACAGTCAAAACCACCATGGGTTTTACCCCCTTCCACCTTTTCCATGGGGTAGAAGAAGTATTTCCCATTGGGTGCAAAATCCCAATGCTTCAAACAATAGTCGAACTGTCATCAAAAACCACTCTCCTCGAACAATGCCTCATTGCCTTAGAAACTCTTGACAAGATCGTCATTTCTCATTTCAACAATGAGGCCACAAAAAATCACTCAAAAGACACTTTTGATCACCGAGTCAAGTCTTGTTCCTTTAATTATTGCAATGTTGTCCTACCCTATGATGTCCCCCAAGATACCTCAGACCATGGAAAGTTTGAATCCCTTTGACACAACCCTTTCATCATGAAACACTACCTTGCAAAGGGAGCATACATACTTTCTCACCCCGAAGGCACCGTCCTCAAGGACCTTGTCAATGGGTTATAATTGACAATGTTTCACCCTTAAGTAGTCATTCTACCTCGGGCCATCTCTATGTGCATATTTTTTATTTTGTAAAAAATTTCATATATTTTTTATTCTTTTTACACACACATCAACAATTTTTACATTTATGATCACTTTCTATTGCTTCTTTACCAAATGAATCATTCACCTGAATATCACAATAGTTTTCTCGATGGTGCTATTCAATGGACTTGGAACCTCTCTTTAGAGTCTTGGGATATTTATTCTCCCAATCATGCATTTATTGACTCCATCAATGTCTGCCTAGGTCCAACTACGAATAACCAAGCAGAGTTTGCTACTCATCTCCACATTTTCCACTTCATCATATTATTGGATTCCCATATTTTCATCCTACAATTGAACAATGTATACCATGTTCATGACTTTTTCTTATTTATAAAGTACCTATAAGTTAAAGTTCTATCACGAAATTTTGAATCCATTACATTCACACATATTCCTAGAAGTGAAAACCAAGCTACGGATCACATTGCAAATGAAACTTTAGATTGGAACCTATCACATTAATCAAACCATTGTTTATCATAATTTGTCTATATATCAAATAGATATATGTTTTTTTCCATCATCACATCAATACCATGTATCATAAAGAAAATATAGGAGTATATATATAATTAGAAACACAATCATCTAATCGCATAAGTTACACCATAATGAGACATCAAAAAATGTGTATGTATATATATCATCATTGTCAAAAAATTGTGTACAATACAAATGGCTTACCCACACTAGGAATTTTCTCCCCTGTCATATACAAAATTGGGGCAATACCCTTATACATTTCATATGCAAAAAATGTGTGGGACTAACCCATATACATCAGAAAATACAAAAAATGTAGGGCTCGCCCATACAAATCACAAACCACCACCTCTAAGGTGAACCACGCTCAACAACCCACCCATCCATACACCCCAAGCCAACGAGAGTCCCCCCACCTGTTGGAGGCACTTTGCTAGCTGGCAGTCTCATATGTCAAATGATCTCTTCTCCTTCCACTGCTTTCCATCATAGTAGTGGGTGACAATAAATATCAAGATCGATACATGCCTCTAATACCTCCTCATATTTCACCTCATTCCATCATGCATTAGTAAATCCACACAGTACCTAGTCAAAGCACTAAAATAGGTCATCTAACTGATCTTGGAGCCTCACATCTCCCTCAATGGCTCCCTTATGTATAGGATCCACTTGTGGTTGTAGCACTAGCCTTGCCTCTTCTTCCACATGGTGCCAATGTCTTCCAACCCTCATAGGCCCCTCTTTACCTCCTCCTATTGGCTTCCTCACCACTAGGACCTCTCAACCTCATGGTCCAATATATTCAAACAAAAAAATATTTACCCATCAATACTATGTTAGATAATCAAAACCATGTATGAGAACATAAGAAATAGTAGTAATGTATAAAGAAAAAAAAAACCCATTTGAGTAGTCCCACACCCCCCCTAGGGGGAAGGATCATATCCATATCGTTTCAGTAGTCCATATCAACATATAGATACTTGAGAATAACCTCAGGGGTATACCTTTAGAACGCCTAAAACTCTACCGTAAAATATCTCCCTAGTGGCTCACCACACTCCTAGACCAGTATATGTACCTACCACCTTAAATGTGATAGGGTTGGCCCTATCACATCCAATATAATCCTTGGGTGAAAAAATACCACCCATTGAAAGAAAAAAACTGCATAATATAGATCCAAGATGAAGTCACACTCCTGACTCCATTCACACCTTATCAACTAAGAGAAAATGGACTCCCTCATTAAGAAGCCCTAGTTATAGTTACAACCATGGATCACACACTCCACGATCATGATTTGGGACCTATTAATCCTCTAGGTTCTCAGGGATCCATAGTTCCTCACTACCATAGTAACTTGGGCTAGCGGAACCAAATCCTAGATGCACACCACCTGGATTGATCCTCTGGTGATTCCATCATCATCGTCATAGTAACATCCCAACAAATCCTCCATGGTGACCCCCCAATCCATATGGGGCATCACCTCATGGACCTCTCCTTGATTAGAGATTCCTCTAAAAAAATAGATTCCAATTTTAGCTTATATCTCCAACATTTGACCTCGGACCTCAAAAAATAGATTCCAATTTTGGCTAATATCTCCAACGTGATAGATCACCAAAACATTGTTTGAAGGCCCCACACAACTACAACTAAACTTATTGTCTTGACTTGCGTTATTGTTCAAATAAAAATCACGTTGATCAATGAAGTAGATCACCCTATAGTCATGTTGAGCTTAGTGTGCCTATGTGAAAATATCCCATGCTATACAAAAAGGGAGATCGAATTATAGTTGTGTTGATGTGTGTGGGTATATTTTGATTTCCCATGCATATCATATGGTCTCCCTGAAAAGGGATTTGTATGGCCTTTCATAGCATCCTAGGAAATAAAAATTTACCAAACTAATGGGAGGGTCAAGATCCCTTACCTAGGTCTCCCACTACTCAAATCCACTAGATGATGCATGATAAGAAATAAATACTCACACTAAACCAACAATGAAATAGAAGACATATTAAAACAAGAAATAAATGAAAACCACACACAGAACACAAATATTTTACCTTGGACACCCAAAACTAGAAAAACTATAATTCCTTGAGCATATTGCTCCTTGTTTTCTTATTCATTCAATGAATAAAGAGTTACATACTAACCTTGGTCTACACCTAAGACAATCACCAGCATACTCTATTTATTTACACAAGAAAAACCCTGCATCCAATCTAGATTACATCTACTTGACCAACAACCTTTATCTAAAGATTCATTAAAGATTGATCAACTTAATACAATTAAAACATGCCTTATTTATAGGATTTACAACATTCAAAACCCTAAATCATGGCACCCAAAAATAATTATGGATATACGCAAATGATTGGATGCAATCCCATGAATATAGGGATTCTATTATAATCAATTTTGTTAGTTTATGAGTCGACTACTAATCGACCTCAAGTTGGTTGCCACTTGACCTCTTGGAAACCTCTTGTTGGATAACCCTTCGACTTTACCATTGATCACTTCAACTTTGAATTTCCCATTCGATCACTACAACCTCGAATTAAACATTGAATTGACTTGATTCATTAGTTGATTCTTCACCCAGTTCATCCAGCTCGACTAGATAGTCATATGATTGTTCTATCATTGCAAATAATATAAGAACTCAAAATTCTCCCACTTGTTGTCTTCTTTGTTGACATAGGAGAACATGAACATTTATTCATTGACCTGGGGTAGCAATTCCCATTTCCTCTCTACACAAAGATAATTTCATAGTACTCACAGACATAGTCAATGACTCTTCCATGTTTTCGAAAGTGTCTACCTTCTCGTGAAACACCTTCTTTCTTTCCAGTAAGTCCCTCACGAAATGGTATTTTACATCAATATTTTGTGTCTCGGAATGGTACATTGGGTTATTTTTCAAAAATATTTTTCTTTTACTGTAATAGTTTATCTTCATATCTCTCTGTTGAAACCTGATTCCTAAACATAGTCAATGCATCCATAATGTTTCTTTTCTTCCATGAGTGGACACCATGTATTCATCATATGTCATTGAAAAGGATATGACCACTTGTCACTTACACATCAAGATGATTACCCCTTCGAACATCTTGAACACATATCCACTGGTCAAACTTCGTTAATCTAGATCTCCAACCTAGTCGATGTTGACAAATTCGTGTACATTTACTTACATGTCAACTTCACACTTTCCTTGATAAGATATAGCATAATATTTTATGCCACGCAAATACCTGAAAACTCTCTTGACAACTATCCAGTGCTCTTTCCTAGGTGTTGACATGTATATTCTCAATATTCCCACTACATGAGAAATGTTTGGTTGAGTGTATACAATCACATACATTAGAATACCAATATCACTTTTATAGGAAACACATGTCATGTCCTCTATTTATTCCTATGTCTTTGGACATTGTTCACTAGCTAGTTTTTCTCCCACAAGAATTGACACCTTGACTAGTTTGCAATCTTGCACATTGAAATGCTTGTTGGGAACAGGTATATTTTGAGAAGGAAGCCTATTTTGGGTGTAGACCTATTTTTGTAGAAAGATTTGTTTTCAGAAAGACCTAATTTTGGAGCGCAAGCAATAGGTGGCAAGAAAAAAAGGATAATCAACATGCAAGAGGAAAAGCAACGTGGCGCATAGGAAAACAAGCCTAACCATGATAGGGTTAGGGTTTTAGGAAATATTGTAATGGCTATAATGCTATAAAGTAGTATAAATAATGACCTAGTAGGTCTAGGGAAGAGGAGAAGAAGAGGTATGTGTATATGTGTGTGTGATAGAGAGATACCATATCATAACAGAGAGAGTTGATTATAATCATTTTGTGGAATTCGTGAGTGTAATAAGTCTTGTAGAAGAGTCGAATAAGCTAGTGTTGAGGGTTAGGTCACAGGCTGAGGAGCCTTGTGTGATCTAGTCTGCCTCACAGAGGGTTATCACCCTAATTTTGATTGTATTATTGAATATGTCATGTGCACGGAAAACGATTTTGCAGCAGAATAAATAAAAGAGAAAAGAAGCCAGATCTTTGTGGACATAGCCCCAGGAGGGGGTGAACCACAGTAAAATTTTTGCTATGTGTGATTGTTAATGAATGTTTAGTTTATGTTGATCATTAACTTGTTAATGAATGGTTAAACTGGAAATATCATCATGCATGCATAGTTTTGAAGATGAATAAATCAGGGAATTACTTGAATAATTAATAAGGATAATGCATAAGGAAGAAAGAACACAATCACAGATCCCCACGCATTCCTAGACTACAAAAAATTGAGTATTGGAGTCTCCCATAAAATATATCTCGGGGAGGACTGCGCTGGGAAACCTGTGCACAGCGTTGTCTTCTAGTTTACGAGGAGGGTCGATAGTTGTTTAGGGGTTTTTTGGAAACTTGTTGAGTTCCGAACCTAGGTCAGACCAAGAAGAAGTGAAAGAGACAGCCAAAAAATGGTTCTGTTTCTAGATGGAACTGCATAGGATTGAGTGGATGGGATCCATGGAAGAAACGAGTGAATAATGAAAGTATAGAAGGGAATGTTCAAGCCATGGAATCCAATGAAGGAAGAAATTGAAATATGGTTGAAAATAAAGGAACTTGAGTTTGCACCGAAGGACAACCAACGTTTAGTGGAAGAAATACAATAGGTCATGCATCCAATCAAGGAGCATCAACTGGGGGTGCCAATTCATGAAGTAACAATCAATTATCTACACTACGCGGAGGGAGTAGTTCAACATAGTTCAAAATGGTATGACATGATCCCACGATTAGATTACCAAAATTTCAGGGAGAGGCATCAAAGGACCCTTAAAAGAATTTATTCATCTGTGAGAAGATCTAGGAAGAAAAGTAGATCACAAATGAGGATACAAAGCTCATGAAATTAGATATTACACTAAGATACCACGCACTAGACTGGTACATGAGTCTAGATGTAAATAGTCCATAGGGGATACCAAATACTGTTGCAGACATGAAAAAACTACTAGTAAATGAATTTGAGAAGCCAAACTCAAAAGACAACTACATGAATGAAATGATTGAAATCAAGAAGAAACCAAGTGAGTCTGTTTGTAATATTGATCATAGGTTCAAATAACTAAAAGACAAGTTGAAATATACAATTATTGACATGAAACATAGGCACTTATTTGTGAACTCTCTATTACCACACTTGAAATCCCTCTTAAGCTAGTAGAAGTTCCAAACTCAGGAAAAGGATCTCCAGGAAGCCTTACAACTGGAAGAGAACCAGTATCAGTAGATAGATCCAATAATACATGATATGAAGAAGGATGTTAATAATATAACATTTCAACTTAACCAGAGTAAGGGAAAAGAGAAAAGAGAAGTTGTTTGGTGTACCCTATGCAAGACAGAAGGACACCATAAGAACGAATTTCCAACGTTTGCGTAGTATATGATGACAGCGGTTCCAAACCCATTTCCAATAGGAGGAACATGGTACGATATTTTTAAAACACATGGGAATGATCCATATCATTTCCTAATTATGCAGAAGTATAAGACAATCCCAAAATGTTCATATTGTAATTTTTGCAAATTAGTGGGTCAAGATGATAAGGATTGTAGAATAATCGAACTGATGAGAGAAATAACTTCATATAATTATAGGGTGCAATAAGAAATGATGACAGGACAAGATTCACCTCATTTTATCCAATTACAACCACCATACAACAATGTGCAGTAGAAATGAAAAAAAAAGTGCAGTCGCAGTATAATAATACACAACCACAGTATAACCTTGTGTCGTATTACCGAGTACCCTAGTACAATGCACCATGAGGACATAGAGGTGAATATAGAGGTTGAGGATCAGTAAGAGGAGGATTTGGATGAGGTATAGGACTAGTAGTGTGCCACAACTTCCAAAACATATGACATTATGCAAGGGATAGTCCACTTCCACCAGTGACATGTATGTATTGTCAAGCAGTAGACCATGACCTAGAAGATTGCCCAACATTCTTGGGGAAGATATAGGAAAAATGGAACCAGAACAACAAGAATTTCTAATGGATTTCTGCAAAATCCAAGGATGATGGGAGAAACATCAATATAGTCACTCGAGGAGGATCCAAGATAGGAACTGATGCGGTAACACGAGATCTAGCTCAATACCAATGGGTTAAGAATAACACTGAGCCATAGAAGCAGTTTGACGCATGGAAAGAAAAGGAAACATTTAAGGAGGAAAGACAGGAGGTTCTCAAGAAGAATGTTGCATCTACATAAGTCACACAACTAACGCAGAACCCACCAATATACGTGATTCCATTCTTAATGGACCATACCAATAAAGAACAACCTTTAGAGCAAGTAAGTACCATAAAGAATTTTTTGCAATCCTATGTTAAGTTATTGAATGATCCATCATATTTTAAGGTCTTAAAAAATATTCTAGAAATACGTAACATAGAGGTAGTAGGGAAGTTATAGTACAAAACAAGCAATCATCTCCATACAAGAAGAAGGCCAAGCAAAGAATTTAGACTAAATGCCAACATTGGGGATTTCAACATGGGTGATGTTATATTGTATGTAGGCTCTGAAGTAAATATCTTACCTAAGAAGACGTGGTAGTGTATGGGGGAACCCACCCTAGGCTATTCACATGTCCAGTTGAAACTAGAAAATAAACACATAGTGTTACCTATTGGAAGGATTAAATGTGTGACAATAGATTTGGATGGATTTCACACTATGGAAGATTTTGAAGTGATAGAAATAGTGGATGGCACAAAACCTTACCCAACATTACTTGGATTGGATTGGGAATTTGATAACCGGGATATAATCAAACTAATGAAAAGAAAAAAGAATTTTGAATTAGGCGAATATAGATTCATTGCACCGGATCGTTAGAAGGATAAAGGTTTGTAGAGGCTGCTTGTTTGGATCTTGAAGAAATAAACCAGTTTTATAGAACCACTGCAAGAGAGGAAGATTATGCTAACCCAACTACAGATGGGGTACTCAACTGGATAAGCATTATATCTTATGCTTCTGACTCAAACAGAGGTTTGGGGAATTGGAAACAACATTTGCATGAAGTTTCCATAAGGAGGTGCACAAGAATAGATCATGCAGTAAGAAGGGTTGGTGCAAAAATAAGAGAACCTCCCAGTTTTCATGGGCTAAATGACTTAGAGGAATTCTTTAAAAAATACGAAGAGGAAGTGTTATAAAATCAAAGGCTCTCTGCCCTAGATATTTCACTCAAGGATGCATCTGCAAGATGGTGGGGTGCACACAAAGACACAATCCATGGCTGGTATCAGTGTAAATGACTATTGCGCATTAGATTTGGCACACAATAGGGGAGCAATAAAATGCACAGATATGATGGGAAAGGAAGCCCAGTGGAACACTTAGAGAAGTGAAGAACACAGTGGAGGATGACACCACCAGAGGAATGGCCACATCACTTTATCCATACATTGGAAGGAATCCCAAGAAACTAGTATATAGACCAGGATATGCACAAAGGCACTATGGAATTGACAGGATTACAGAAAACTTTTGTGGTAACCTTGTCATTTTAACATGAGAACACCAACATTGATTCAACACTAAATTTGATATGGGGAATGATATTTGTTGATGAAATGAAGTTTAAAATCATGATCGAATATCAACAACATAATAGACAAACAGTTGAAGAGTTACTCTCATGCTATCATGTTGACGAGGAAGCACCAGATGAAGATGATCCATGGAACATTCAGATTACATAGACTGAGGGAGAAAGAGAGGTGGAAGGTCCATCTATGGAGTCTGAATTATCTTTTGTACCAATCAAATTTAAGAAAGTCAACATTGGGACGAATGAAAATCCTAAAATGGAAAGTATTGGAGACTATTGGGATGAACAAATAGTTGAAAGAATAACAGAGTTACTGTGTGAATACAATGACATGTTTCCAATTACCTTTACATAGATGAAAGACATAGCAGGAGAGCTAGGTGAGAATACAGACTGAATCCAGTGTATAAGCAGAAAGTAAAAGTAGAGATTGATTGAATGTTGGAAGTTGGCATTATAGAACCAGTAGAGGAATCGAAATTGATCAATCCCATGGTATTCCAATAAAATAAGCAAGGGGGGATAAGTATTTGTGTATATCTGAGGAAAATTAATGATGCTTTCTTACATGACCCTTTCCCTAGCCCTTTTATAGATGAGGTCTTATAGAATGTGGGGGGGCAGGAAGCATACTCATTCACAGATGGATTCTCAGGTTACCATCAGATAAAAATAGCTCCAGAGGACAGGTATAAGACTACTTTTGCTATGGAATGGGGAGCCTACCAGTATACAGTTGTGCGATTTGGGTTGAAGAATGCACCAGCTATATTCTCAAGGGTAGTCATAGCTACTTTTAAGGAATTCATACATCAGTTTCTAGAAGTATATCTGGATGACTTGAATATATATAGTCTGTTAAAAGATGTTGGATTTTACTTATTTTACTTAATATTATTTATGGGTTATTTTGATCCTACCTTACTATCATAGATTAACCTTGGTTCAGATTTGATAAGCTCCCAACAAAATCCCTTTAAAACTATAGGCCCCTATGGTAGGCTAGAAGGAAACGCAACACATAGAGTGTACTGCGCAGTCTCACCCGAGATAGCTCTATGGGTGGCTGCAATAATCATGTGTTTGCAACCTAGGAATGAGTGGAGATATTCGGTTGTACTCTGTAAACTTTATTCATTCAGTATAACATATGATTATAGAAGTCATTCGATTTATGCATGTGCAAAACCAGACCTAGATACTTGATTCATTCATCTAACATTCAACATTTAACAACAATGAAGACACATAAATTCATTCACATAACATGGTTTTTACCGTGGTTCACCCCCTCCTAGGCTATGTCCACAAAGATCTGTCTCTCAGGATATTTATTATGATTGAGTAATATATCACACCGTGCGTGTTTACAATCTTAGGTCTTATTCTCTTCAACTGGCTCCTCAATCCCCGTGAGGCTGACTAGATCACACCAAGCTCCTTATCCTTCTATATAACCCTTGGTATCGAGTCGCTCATTTCCTCCCTAGCTCACCATCTTACTGATTAGTAAAATTCCTACAACTTTATCCTCCTCGGTTGACTCTCCTATCTCTCTCTCTCTCTCTGATATCTCTACTCTCAGTTGACTCTCTCCTTCTTCCTCTAAGTACTACCTATTTATATTCCTGACTCATCAACCATTACAATATATTACAAAAAACCTAACCCTAGTGTCGTTAGGTATTCCTTTCATGCACGCCTTGTCTGCTTCCCTTACACATGCTTCTTTTCCTTCCAGTTGTCCTTTACTCCTTACATGCTTCTCTTCCAAAAATAGACTTTTCTCCTAACTAGGCATGCATCCAACATGCCCCCAACACTGACATGTGGCTCATCCCGATCCACTTAGACTTTGTGCACTTCTTCAAAATCTCCTGCGAGAACCTGCAAATTCTTAGTGAGTTCCCTTGCTTGTGTTTGAGCCTGCACAAACTTTTCTTTTAGTGCATCCAATACTTGCATTGTAATCTCGTCGTTGATCCTCTCTACGCATTCTGCCTAAATCTGTGCCATGTTCTTCTTTTCCTCTTATGCCTTCACAATGACCTCCGCTGTCCACTCTTGGAGAGGTTCCATTTGAGATTATTTCTCCTTATTTTGTGTATGTGTGGCTATGAATTCTGATTGCAACTTCTTCATATCTTGTACTCCTTTGAGGCGCTCAGTGATCTTCATCGTCTTCTTCCTCTTCTTGAGGTCTTGGATATATTCACTTATCTTCTCCTCTTCCTGGTCCCACTACTGGACCTGTTGATCCTTGATGGGTGTTCTATATGCACTAAAAACACACTAAAAACCCTCAATTAAATTGTCAACCTGGGGTAAGTAAACTTAGAGTTGTAGCAACATATATGCCAAGGTAGAAGGATTGGAGGTAGTGTAGTCTAACTAAGGAAGTGGCTATCTAAGGGATAATTTATTCAAGCAAAGACTATTAATGAGAAGACCCTACTTAAGAAACTTAAACTGATTACCCTAAGTAACTTTTGAAAAAAGGATCGATGGATAGTCCTAAGAAAGAAAATGAAACCCTACTTAAAGAAAAATAACTTAATCATGACAATAAGCAAAAGAAAACTATCTACCTAATAAGAAATAACAACAACAAACTACTTTTAATTAACCTACTCAAATAAGAAACTATCCTATGAAAGAAAGTAAATAGACAAGCAAGAAACTACCCTATTAAAGAAAGACAGACAAGCAAGCAACTAACTAATTAACCTATGATAACTTATACAGCAAGTAAACTAATTAAGATTACTCAATAAACAACTAATTAAACTAAGAAACAAGTGAACTCTATTCTCAAATTAAACTTCACAACTACTTTTAATTTATGAAAGGAAATCTACTAAATTAAAAACAAGAGGAATTAACAACTAATATTTAATCTATGATAGGAAAACTACTCTTTAATCTACCAAATCAAGAAGACTTTCTATCCTACAAAAGAAAGGAAATTATCTTCTAATCTATGAAAGCAAGAAACTATCCTCTAATATATGAAAGAAAGAAAACTCAAATATAGTATTGATGGTTATGTCTCCGGTGTCTTATAATATCACGATGGAATTTAACAGTGAAAGATAATTCAAGAGGGATAAACTTGATATTGGCTTCTATATCAAAGTGAAAAGTGTGAATTAGGCAATCTAGTGAGAGCTTAGCCATTATGGAAACAACATCAACTATCTTGCATATCCATGTGATTATTCAATCATACATTAATCATCAACAATATAAAGATACTATTCTAGTAAATTCAATTGCATTCTATACTAATTAAGCAAACTCATACTACACTAAACTCAATAATAAACTATGAATTAAAATTGCAACCTAGATCTAAGAAAGAAATTGCATGAAGTAAACTAAACTAGTTCTATTTTGACAATTCAAATTGCAAAAAGAGGAAATACTCATAAACATAAATTAAACACTATTTCAGCATATGACAAGTAACCAAATGAGAAACCTAAATGACAAATTAAATAAATAAATCTAAATAAAAACTATATAGGCAAACTAGGATTGAAAACTAAAGGCTAATGACTATCCATCCACTGAAACCCTGTCAAAGAAATCATGAATTAAAAACTTTGTTTTTATCATCTATTTCATCATAAAGAAAACCTTATTTATCATCTAGTTACACACAGGGTTAGTATCTAAGCTTGCAAGATTGTTTCCTATCAACTAACAAATCATTGTATACTAACATGATCCTTCATAATAACCTGCAAAACTGAACTAGGACAATTAAATCATAAATACCAATTTATATAGAAAATAAAGAGAATAAAACTCATGTACAGGAAATAGACAAAATGATGATTACACTACTCAAATCTACAAGAATATTAACTAAATATTCACCCAGACTGTTGGTGGTCCCCCAACAAGTCTTGGTTACTCTTCAAAGGTGAACCATGAGCTTCAACAACATGAATTCACCATTAAAACCAAAAACACAATCTTTACACAGTTTTGGCAAAATGAAAATAGGAAAATAGAGCTAAATTGTTTTTTTTCTCTCTAACTCTCTACTTAACAATTTTCTGACCACTGAGGTGGTATTTATATTTTTTACAAGCTGAGAGATCGACCACTGGAAGGGTTGACCCTCTCTAAAAACAACAAATCACATTTAAGATGCCCTAACTCTTGGTGGCTTCTAGAAATGAGGCAAGCCAATAATCACCCAACATAACAACCAAAATCGAGTTGTCAAGAGTTCAATAGATGGAGGCAACGAGCACAAGAAAAACCCATATCTTTGATTCACCCATCGCTGACCACTGATACCATAACCGTCGAATCTCCCATCATTTTTTTGCAGGACGGAGTGTCAGACGAAGTGTCAGATGGAGTATCGGATTGAGTTTCGGATGCAAAAACAAGTTGTCATTTTTCCCTATGGAATACAAAACGCGAATTAGTTTCTTGGAATCATAAAAATATGTTGATTTATACTCAGAATCATCACTAAACATGAATTATGCATACCTGGTGTGAATCATAGCGATCTGACACAAAATATCTTTAAAAAATATTCAAAACAGGAAAACGCATATACATATTCGGTAAAAAGGATCTAATTAACGTCATAAAATCAGTCATATCACGGATCCAACATTACCCCCACACCTAAGATTTTGCAGGTCCCACTGCAAACAAAAATAAATTGCCCCTCATGACTAAGCTTGCTGAGGAGGATCAGCTTTAGAAGCTTCTTCTTGTTGTTGTGAATACTTTGTCTTGTGCCTCTTGTGTTGCTTCAATTGTGCTTTGAGGCTGCAGTTGGATTTGGTCATCTCGTCAACCAACCATTGAAGGGAACTTACCTTTTCTTGGAGGACTGCATTATCATGGTGAAGATGTGTATCCAAAGTTTTCCTATCTTCCAATTGTTGCAGCAGCTGAAAATTTTCTCTTTGTAATTTCTCCATGGTTGGAGCAGGATCAGATCTCTTGGAAGAAGGCTTAGATCCCTTGAAATATGTAGAGTGTATATCATTCTTAGGATCTCGGGTAGGCATTGGTGAGGTAGGAGTAATAGGGGGTTGAAGAGGAGAAGTAGGTTCAGATTTTGTCTTCCTTTGATGCTTCAATTCATATGCAAATACTTGCCTAAGTCTTTTGTGAGGACTCTCGAGATCAGAGGACACTTGGATAGGATCCGAAGTAGTCAGGGGTTTTGCATAAGGTTTTCCTCTTGTGCTCTGGGTACTCTTTCTAAAGGGTCCTCTATTGAATCGATTAGCTCCTCTCCTATTGGTGGGAAATGTATGAAAGTCTTGTTGAATTACTTCTTGGATATTTTTGGGTGTAGGATCAAGAGATATTGAAGGTATCAAGGGGTTAACAATAGGATTCTTTGTCTTTTTACCCAATGAGGATGCAAGGGTTTCAACAAGATTCTTGAATTGTTTTGGTAAAGAAATGGCTTGTGTAGGAGGATTTGGAGTTCTTGGAGAGTGGGGTTTGGATGGAGAAATATTCCTTAGGCCAAGTGTCTTTTTGTTGGTCTTGATTGTCAAGTGAGGGTTTGCAAATTGATAAATGAATGCATCCCAAGTTTTCCCCTATTTTTCTAATTCAGCTAGAACAAGGAGTTTTATCAGGCCATGGTGAAAGAGGCTATTATGGGGGTTGGTTAAATTCTTCCTCACTTGAGAGGACATCTTCTCCAAGATCTTTAAAAATTAGAAGGGGAAATTCAATGTCTTATTGAACTGAAAGCGAGCTAACAATCTGAAATGATAGGATTTAAAGGTGGAATATCTACCTTCACATGTGACCAACCTAGTGATTACTATGAGAGGTTTGATCAGTTCCTCTTTTATCCACTAGTTGGAGTATCCTTTAGCTCCAGAGATGTTCTGGAATTCTAGCTTAAAAAACCTGTTATAACTTGAGCACAACAACTGGTGATTTTTAAACCATCTATCTCCCACTCTTGGAAGCTTTGTGGATGCAGATATGGATTCCTTTGAGACCCCAAAGCTGAGAGACCCCATGCACACTGTCTTCCCATCAAAACCAAGGGTGAATTGCATTGAGATGCCATCATCGTGGCCCTACAAGTGGGATAAAAATGTCCCCCAGCCTACGCACAAAAACACCTCCTTGCACTATGCAAACTCAGGAATGGAAAAAAGGTATGCATAGGAAGAGGATTCATACCTCTTGGGCATCGATATGATGTGGAGAAATGAACAGAGGAGAAATTCACCAAGAGAGGATCCGATCAGGTCAAGGAATGGCATGAATTGAACAAAGGCCGAGCACAATTTGAACAGAGCAATGAAAGACATAGGTTGAGTGCATTCTTCAAACAGGGGAAAATGCAAATAGAAGAGGTAAATTGGGATAATAGGAAAACCAATCCCATTTTTGAATGCGCCTAGAGTGGAATTGGTTTCACACATGTGCACACAAGTTGCCATGTGTGAGAAATTTCGAATTCAAAGGCACATTTTTGGGGGGGAAATCTTAATGATGTGAAGTTAGATCAATGTCCAAGTCTTTTGACTTGTGTATTTGATCATGAAAATGTCTAAAGTTTTCATCTTCAATATTGATTGCCTTCAACCAATTCAATTAAATGTCATTGATTCTTGGTTACCTGAAATTGTGGATATTTATTGGTGTGTAAATTCATATGGCACTTTGTTCAGCACCTCATACGACACTTCATACGTCACCTCATATGAAACTTCATACGACACCTTTGTGTTAAATAAATTTTTACCTCCTATAATGGATAGCCTGCAATATTGAAATGCTTTTTACAGTCACGGTGATTAAGAGAAGAGGCAGAATGTTCCATTTTTGTTGATTTTGCCACCATGCTCACTCAGTCCACTTGCATAGAATATGTAATTTCAAACCTACAATGAACAAATTGTAACGAAAATGAACCAATAAAGTGGTTTGTTAAGTATATGTACAACAATTTATAGCACACAGGAGATTTAGGACTTCAAAATAAAATGACTGTTGATGTAATAACCTGTATCATGAAAACAATACAATTTTTTTTACAAAGATTTGATTCTCTAGGAAATAATCATTTGTCAACTCATGAACCCCTCCCCCACACCTAATTATTGTGACACCTCACAATCAAAAGTATAGGAAACCAGTCAGTTCTCCCAATAACCAGAGATTTACAGTTTGTGAAGTGTAAAGATAAATTTCACAGATTGGTCTGACGCGATGGTTAGAAGCAGGGATGATTTTAAGGATGGAAATTTATTTTAAAATGTAGAAACCTTGGTGAATATTACTAATCCTTCATATGTCAACTATAAATGTTTAGCGATGTTTTTGTAAAAATATTCAAATTTCTAAGTATTTTATATAGTTTTTATAAACATTTGGCGATTTTTAAGGTAAAATAATTTTATCCTATAGAATTTGGGCGAATCATTTTTTAAATAACGAATCTCATTTTTGGAAAAACCATGGAAAATTAGCCTATGAGTGAAATTCAGCCGCTAAAATCATCCCTGGTTAGAAGATGGCCCCACCTATAGGATAAGAGATCTTATATATAGATAAGAAGAGGTAGGCAAGAGAGTTTCAAGATAGTCTCAGAGTTAGTTCCCAATGGCAAGTTTATGGAGTTCATTAACCTTAGCTTCACCATATATACTTCATGTCAGCTTTGTCTGCAAGTAATTTCATACATCATAACAAGTTTAAATTTATTATTTATTTTTTGTCATATTACCATCCTCGCTAGGTAAAATGCCCCGCTTCCAGAAAGCTTGTTCAGTACCTCGGCGGGTTTACCTACTCATACCACAGGCCGGTACCTGCTGCCAGCAGACCTGTTCAATATCCTGGTGGGTTAGCCTCTTACACCCTAACGCAACACCCCTACCTCAACAGGCTCTGCTTGACCTCCCGGTCTTTGGATCTCCTTATTTCCTTGAGCCAAAACGGCTCCTTAGTTCCCACTAGAACCTTTAATACAAATAGTACCACATGTCCTTTCTTAGAAGTTATGCCCATGCGAACAAGCACTAGGTGCGAACCTCCACTCCATGTGACCACCCAGCATGACCACTGACCTAACCTGAAAAGGTGTTTCAGATTTCGCGACTTCGTGATTTGTATTGTGAGTGTCCCCAACTCCTTCAATTCCCGAAACCCTGAAATGGGCTAACGGGTATTTATCTCCTCCCTTATGCCTCAACCATATGACCTCCTATCAAATCTTGGGCTCCACCTTCAAGCGCATCAGGATTTCACGACTCATGATTTCACGATGCAACTCTTCCCTTCTTCCTCGAAGTTCGAAATCGTGAATCCTTTTCTACAGATCAATGATCCTGAATTTTCCATGATCTAATGGTCCAGATTGTGTCTGGACTTCGCATATCGTGGATTCCCAAAAAAGACTTCCTCCACACTTCCGACTTCCAAAATGCAGAAATTCAAAATGCCCAAACCAACGGCTCTCCTTGATTCAGATCTAATGGCTGCTAATCCTCCTGATATCGTGAGTGTTGAAAGGCACTCAACCTAACCTCCATGTTGATCCACTGGATCCAATGTTCCATGGGTATCGACGATTCTCCCTCTGAGAGTTTCCACCATCCGTTCAGGTTCTCGATGCTCATGGCCAAATAACTCGACGTCACCCTTATAAAATTGGTTTCTACGAGGTGACTCCAAACCTCATCCTTCCTTCAAACTCTTTGAAGTATCTATCCCTCTTGAGCTTAGTACTCACTGCAAACTCAAGGATTCTAAGGAGTTCTTATGCACAGTCCTTGTGACATAAATTCTTCAACCACTCACCTGGTTGGAAAATTCTAAGACTTCAATCTTCCAGCGCACACCTTGCATGGATCTATGCTATACTTGCACTTCTGCTAGTATGAAAGAAATGTTATCTCTCCTTATATTTCTAAGATAAAACTCAGAATCTTGTCAACGCACTCCTTGTTTATTTTCACTGCACTCCTTGCAGGAATTCTCATGAAGAGAAATAGTTGAAACTCATATTCTTTCTCTCACAGACTTCATACATTAACATGAAATCATATACACAAAGCATTGAAACAAATGCATAACATAACATATAATAAAACTGTAAACATACCATTCAATAGGTGCAAACAGTATTCATCGCAACACCATGAAATTGAGTCAAAACATTCTTATATTAACTCAAGTGTTCTTGTACATGGGTTCTATAGCATCAGCTATCTTCTTCTACAACTTCTATAGTATTTGTTCTCCTCTTCTCTCTTATTTTCTTTCTCTACAACTCTACTCTTACAATTGAGAATAATAAAAATCCATATAATACATACGAGGGATCTTTCTAGATTTTTCCCTCCTACAACTCTAGGTTATCAAATCGAATTAAAGCCTACATATACTTTACATTCATTACATTAATTGTCTACAACCGACAAAAGAGATCAATCGCTCAAGATCTGCGTTACAATTTCCAAAACATTTAAGATCACTTATGTCTCTCCATATATTACATAAATGTTCCATCCTTTTGAAATTCAAAATATCTTCAAAATGTGCATTGGTGCATATCCAGTTGTCCTCCGCTTTGCGCTTGCTTGCGATGCTCCTGCATCATACTCCTCTGGCTGAAAAAATTCATGGACTCTTTCCCATGAGCTCCTGCACCATTTGTCCATGTTTCTGGATATTTACTTCACGTTTCCAACTGGCATCCTCAATCGGGTGTCCTTTCCATTTTACCAAATATTCAAGATATGTCTTCCTCTAGGTCTTCTTATTAATTCTCTGATCAATGATCTTTTCCATATGTGGATTTTTAGCTACAGGAATCTGTTTGACCCACTGAACTTCCCTTTAATTCTCTTCATATTCTCTATAAGGGTACAGATCTGCTACATTGAATATGGTTGATATGCCCACATCATCTGGAAATTCTATCCCATAAGCATTTTCCTCAAATTTTCATAAAATATTACACGGCCCTATATTTTTCATCTTCATCTTGTAATACATTCCCCTTGGGAATATTTCCTTTATGAGGTGAGCTAAGACCAAATATCCCACTTGGAATTGAATCTCTCTTATGTGTTGATCTGCTCTAAGCTTGTACTCCTGGTTGGAATTCTGCAATCGCTCTTTAATCTTACTATGAAGCTCTCACATTTCTTCTGCAAAATCCTCCTATCCAGCACTCCTGAATTCACTCTTCTCTAAGTCTATCAACTCATATAATCCTCTCAGTTGCATTCCATAGATTATCTGGAATGGGATCTGTCCTGTGTTCCTATTAGGTGAGTTATTATATGCAAATTTTGCTTGCGGCAGAATCTGATCCCAATGACTATGATGTTCAGCTACTAATCTCATCAATAAGTCTCCCAAACTTAGATTCACTACCGTAGTATGTCCATCCATATGAGGGTGATATTATGAGATAAAATATAAATCTGTCCCCAGCTTCTTCCATAGTGTCCTCCAGAAATGACCAACAAATTTGGTGTCTCTGTCTGAAACAATACTGGTTTTCTAACATGGACTAAAATGTTCCATTTTTGTGAATCTGTCAACTACCACAAATATGGAATCACAACCTCTATGTGTTCTCGGAAGTCCTAATATAAAATCCATGCTTACCTATTGGCACAGGGGAAAACCCAGGGTTCAATGCTCAAGAGCGCACCAAAAAAAACCTAACTACCGGCCCTTTCGGAAACACCTGCGAAGCACATGAAGTCTCACTTGAGGTAGAGGCAGGGGTGGTTGTAGGACTCAGATGTTTTCAACCTTAGCTGGGACACCGATCTATGATTATATCTTTTACAAGGCACTTAGCATAGATCATTCATCAATATTTAACCCTTATGGTACTTCGCAGATAGCACAAAGCATCGCAGTGAATACTTAGATTAAAGATGATTCAATACTTAGCCACAGAAATATAGATTAGATTCAGTAGATCAAGCACTAAGCATATTATATATCAGATCTAACATTCATTCATATGTCATAAGCATAGAGCATAACTAGATCTATTTAATCACAACAAGCACTTAGCCAAGAAGGAGATAAACACATTATGTCGAAGCACAGAGCACAATACACAAAGTTACCGTGGTTCACCCCCACCCTGGGGCTACGTCCACAAAGTCTTCTTCTTTATATTATCTCGATCAAGCAGTTACAGTATAGATATTTAGTAACCCTTACTTTGTACAGGATAGAAGATCTGTGCAGCTCGCTAGATCCTTCTTCCTTGCACTTCATCACAAAACTACAACAACTTGCACTTATCTTTTCAATATCCTTACAATCATGCACATAGAACTTGCAATATACATCCAATCACACAAATCCAGCTACTAGCACTAAGCTTTTAGCTATACATCACATAGATGTACTAATATCCTCTACTTACATTGCCTAAGTATCTATTTATATATTACAAAATGGTCCTAAGCGTGGGTAAACCCACGGGCTGACATCCCTTTCCCTTTACATCAACCCAAAACCCTAAAAGGGGCCCAAAAATAGGTCTTTCTTCCCTAATTTCTGCTTTGTGTTCCGCTCCATCTTTGGAAAGTTGTCGCAGTCCCAAAAATGGTCAAATATGACCAAGTATTCTTCAAAACTTGGTCAAGGGCCAACAGGCCCCCAACACTCACCTGTGACTCGTCCCGAGTCACTCAGGTCTGATCAATTCTTCCTCGAATGCCTCGAGCTTGGCTCAAGCTACTTCGACCTATTGGAGTGCGACAGCCTCTTGCTCAGTAAATTCTTGTATTATTGTGTCATTGAGTGGTCTTTCCAGGCATTGTTCTGTAGTGATGACAACCTGTTTGAGTTCATCTCCCTGGCTTTCAATTTCAACGAATAGTTGGCATGCCTTTTCTTGGATTGGTTGAAGTTGTTGGGAGACTTCTATCACTTTACTTTGTAGCATATGTACCTGTTGTTGGGCTATGCACTGTTCTGCGAACCTCTTCATTCTTTCGATTGGGGTCAAAGTCTTTATTTGCACCTGTAGCATGTCTGCGTGTTGCTTTGCTTCTTGGAGCTTTGCCTCCAATGTCTACAATTTTGGATTCTCTATGAGGGTTTCATAAGTCTGGGCGCTTCTAGTGCTCAGCTACTTGAATTCCAAGGAAAAGTTTTTTAATCTGCCAACTGCACTTCGAGAAGTGGCCTCTCTTAGATCTCTTATTTCTTGGGGGGTCTCAGGCACGGTGCGGAGCTCCAGATACGTGATGCGTTGTTGGAGTTGTTGGATCACTTCTTCCAGTTGGGTCACCTACTATGGTAGATGGTCTTCCATATTCACTTCTATGACCGTCACAGAGTGTAGTGATTTGTGAACCCTTTCCTGTACTTCAAGTTTCTCTGCTAGCAACTGTGCCTTTTCCTAGTCCCACTTCGCTTTCAGGGAAACATTTTCCCATTCTGCTTCATTCTGTTGTTCTAGAAGTGCTTTATGTTCTTGCATCAAAGCCTAGGTGGATTTTGCTTTGTCTTCTTGAGCTCGTCAAAGGCAAGCTTCGACTTGATCAATGATCTGTTGTAATTGAGTGGGCTCATCGCTTATTCCTGATGTTCTTCTTATCAAGGGAATTGTAGAAACTGCTTGGATGGACTGGAGTGCCTGTTTCACTTCTTTGAGTTCGCCCTTGATTCGATTGAATAGCTCCTCCTGCTTTTCTTCTTTCTTTTCTGCAAGCTCTAGTGAAACATCATTCAATGTGGAAATTAAGAAGTTGAAGTCATATGGATTAAGGGTAGATTTAAGAGTGGTGCAGGTGGCCTTAGCTTTCTTTCGGGAGGAGGGTTTTGGTGGCGTCATCTTTCTTTTCATGGAGGGATCCTCCTCCTCTCTAGGTGGAGTAACCTACCCTCTATTTTGTTCAACTTTTGTACCACCTAGCTCGTCACCATCACCTCCCTACGCAGGTGAGATCGAAGTAGTCTTTGTGGATGTGCTAGGGACATCTTCAACATCGTCATCCTTCTTAATCCTGCTTGGACCAGGTGTATCCGGGATAGCTTCAGGGTTTTCCTCGTCGGACATGTCTGCAGGGTCCACTGCAACAAGGAGGTTTGCCGACCATTCCTTGGTAATCTCCTCCAAGATATCTTCTGTCATCTTGTAGTAGGACTGGATTTGTTGTTTATGCTCATCACCGTGTGTTGTAATATAGGTGAAATGGAGGTCCGCGCTAAATTTCATCAAAAGTATAAACATATGAAGTACGTTTGGGGTGATTCGAGTTGTAGATTGAATTGCATTCTTCAGTTGGTTGAAGTAGGTGTGGAAGACAACATTGGACTGCCACTGCTTGTTCATGTTGCTGGACTACCACTGCGTACAAAACTTTGTGGCTAGTGGTTCGAAAGGTTCGATCTCTAGAAAAGTGGCTCCCTCTAGCAGTGCCCAAGCGATGAAAGTGATGAGTATGAGAAACCAACTAAAGTGGAACTCATACCCTTGGTATTACGCTCCTCTGCAATCCAACTCTAACTGGTTTACAAGATACTATTCCCAATTCATTTGTAGTCCCTCGGTGCACTTCCCTGCGAGGTCAACTATGAATCCAGTCACCTGTGTTGGTATTTTCTTACGAACTAACTTGCCCATGATCATATGACATGCAAGGTGCATTATGCCACTCTAGATAGAGGCTACCTTTTAGCCTCGCATACCCTTCTCTACATTGCCATAAGTTTCCTTTATCCGTTGTGCTAGTGCTCGTTCTAAGGTCTTGCGTGGGTAAAAGTCTTGTGGGTCAGGGCCTTGCATGCTAAGTCCTGTGATTTGATTGATCAGAGTCGGATCCACAGTGATGCCACGGTCCAACCATAAGTATTCACCATGGTAGCAAGACAAAAGTAACCTGACACATGTGTTGACTTCTTGGTGTCTGTCGAAGTGAGGGATCTTCATTACATTGAGCAGTGTGGACTACGTGAGGTTATGGGTCCAGGACTACAAGACAATCTTAGGATTTATGCCTTTGGTCTTGGTTAAGTACTTATGCAAAGCTAACATGTTGTAGGTTTTGTGATCTCCAAGGTTAAAATCATTACATTTCAGTGTTGCGAGCTTATCCTGGTCAACACATACTATGCGCACCCTTTTAAGAAGATACGCGATGATCAAGGTGTACTCAAAGTCTCTGGGTACTGTCACAGTTAATCTCACCACTCAAAGGTGGTATGTAAACTGGAAAAATATGCGAGATCAGCTTGGCATTTGCAATATCATCTATGTACTTTGTTCTTGTCTCGATCGTGGTTCTGGAAGGTCCTACTCCGTGAGCAGTGGAGGGAGAAGCTTGGAATCCTCCTATTGATGATGCTTGCACACCTGCATACATCCTTCTCTCTGACATGACTCTCTCAGCCATTAGGTCAATCAAGACTTCTTCAACTTTTTTCTCAATAGCGCTGAGCTCGTCCGACATACAAGCTTGGGTCCACTAGCTCATGTGTGAAAATGAATTCAAAGACTACGATGAATAGTATGGAAACAAGGAAATGATCATTGGGTGAAGTTATCTCAAGTTTCAGGCTCAAATTATCACTTAGCAAAAAATACTCTCGGTGCATGGCACGATAGACTAAGTAGGGAAACTTAGCAACGGTCTGCTTGCAACAGATATGGGGCCTTCATTAACTCTGTTCTATATGTTTTGGTGTTGTCTAATGGTCTAGTGGGAACCCATAATTGCTTTCTGACCTGTTCCGGGCAGAAGTCGAATGGGTATATTGGTCTAATGTCTATATTGTTGCGCCATGGCGAAGTGTCAGATGTCGTTGTTCTGATATCTCGGTGAAGCTCAATTCTTGTGATTTTTACTTCTGCGAAGTTTCCTCTAGAGTCTTTTGTAGCTTTCCAACTTTGGCCCTCTTCTTACTTAGCTTCCTAGCCTTTTCCTAGTTTGCTTAGTCTTGGTCATCCTTTTTCCATTCTGAGTCTTATCTTCTCTCAACATAGTCACTTCACGTTTCTTAGGTTCTTTCTTTAGATCCAAGGGTAATCCTCCTTCATCATTAGGTATTTTGGTTTTCTATGATTCCTCTAATGCTCTTATAGCTTCGAAATTTAGGTCCCTGGTGTTTAACAGTTGAGATTTGTTCTCTTGTTCCTCCATCAAGTAGGAAATCCTTCTAGTCATAAATTCCATGAGTTCTTGCTTCTTCTGTTCTAGGGAATCCTTTTCTTCTTTCCTCCGGATCTGGTCTTTTTCAATCCATATCTTTCCTAACAAATATGGAAATGGGGCATGTTCCTCAATAAATCTAATGACTTCAAACTCTTCCTCTTTCAAAGTTCCATGGGTACTCATAGATATCTGGGTAATTTTGCCACATAGGGTTACCATTTTTCCTTTAAACAATATGATGGTGCCTAGTGAAGGGACCAGAGCATGCCTTTCTAGGGTTTCCCAAGTGATTTATGTCATAATGTTCATCGACGTTCCCTCATCCAGAGCACAGTCAATGTCGAAGTCTCCTATTCTTACTTTTATTTTCTCCTTTTCTTTGAAGACCTCTGACAAACTAACAGCCTTATGATCATCTAGGGTTTCTTTTATTTTCAGTAACATGATTTCTGATTCTTTCTAGGGTTCTTCCATAATTTTAGTCTCTTGATCTCCTTCAGAGTTTGCTTGTTCTATATTTAGTTTTCCAAGTCTAGCAATCATTCTAGGGAAATCCAATACTTCATGGTCCATAGATTTACAATAGAGGTAGCTAGGGTTTCTCCCATGGCATTCCTTTGCAAGATGTCATGGTCTTCTTCAATTGTAACGAAGAGTTAATCCTCTCTTTCTCGTCCATGATCCCCAACTCTTCTTGTACTACACGCTAGGATCATGATGGCTAGCATGCAAAAATTTATTTCTAGGATCCTGCATCCATTGGTTAGTCCAAAAAATATTTCTATGCATAGGTATAACATATCTTTCACTATTCCTATCAGACCTATTCACATCAAACTTTATTTTATCTAACGATGCTCTAGTTTTTAGGCTAGGACAAAATTTATCAAGCGTACCAAAATTCATGCTTCAGAAACAAAAAATTTCCACTTATCTTACCTATATAGAGCACAAATCTTTCAGATCTAAAACTTGAACTATTCTTACCTTTACTAGAGGCTAGACTTTACAGATCTTACCTCGTTTCTGCAGAAATTTCTACTTTTACCTTTCTTAGAGCATAAAGTGTTCATATCTCACTTCTTTTCTTCAGTATCAACCTCTTTCTTCCAGATCTGACCTCTTTCCTTTAGATCTTAACTTTCTTTCTGGGCACAAAGCTTCGTAGATCAAGTATAATATTGCGCACTAGGGCAACAGATCTACGCATAGAGCTTATTTTGCACAAATATTTTTCTTCTTTAGTTCCCAGCAATCACATTTCCAGGTCCCGAAAACAGAACCGTTTTTTGGCACAAGGGAAGACCCAGGGTTCAATGCTCAAGAGCACACCAACAAAACTTGAAATACCAGCCCTTTCGGCAACACCTACGAAGCAGATGAAGTCTCACCCGAGGTAGAGGCAGTGGTGGTTGCAGGACTTAGATGTCTGCAACCTTATCTGGGACACCGATCTGTGATTATATCTTTTATAGGGCACTTATCATAGATCATTCATCAATATTTAACCCTTATGGTACTTCGCAGACAGCATAGAGCATCACAGTGAATACTTAGAGTAAAGATGATTCAGTACTTAGCCACAGAAATATAGATTAGATTCAGCAGATCAAGCACTAAGCATCTTATATATCAGACCTAACATTAATTCATATTTCATAAGCACAGAGCATAATTAGATCTATTTAATCACAGCAAGCACTTAGACAAGAAGGAGATAAACACGTTAGGTCGAAGCACAGAGCACAATACACAAAGTTATCGTGGTTCACCCCCAGCCTGGGGCTATGTCCACAAAGTCTTCTTCTTTATATTATCTCGATCAAGCGATTACAGCACAGAGCTTCAGTAACCCTTACTTCGTACATGACAAAAGATCTATTCAACTTGCTATATCCTTCTTCCTTGCACTTCAGAACAAAACTACAACAACTTGCACTTAGCTTTTCAATCTCCTTACAATCATGCACAGAGCACTTGAAATATACATCCAATCACACAAATCCAGCTACTAGCACTAAGCTTTTATCTATACATCACATAGATGTACTACTATCCTCTACTTACATTTCCTAAGTATCTATTTATATATTACAAAATGGGCCTAAGCGTGGGTAAACCCACTGGTCGACATCCCTTTCCCTTTACATCAACCCAAAACCCTAAAAGGGGCCCAAAAAAAGGTCGTGCTTCCCTAATTTCCACTTCGTGTTCCGCTCCATCTTTGGCAAGTTGTCGCAGTCCCAAAAATGGTCAAATATGACCAAGTATTCTTCAAAACTTGGTCAAGGGCCAACATTACCGCATCCTACGGCCTCTCTGGTACTGGCAATGTTTGATACAACCCTATATTTTGTCTTTTCCCCTTTGCATGTTGGAAAATCCTACATTTGTTGACAAATTTATTGACATCCATCCACATCCCTAGCCAATAATATAAACTTTTCATTTGCACAAATGTTTTTTCATGGTCGAAATGTCTAGCTAATCCCCCACTATTTTTTTCCTTTAAAAGGTTTTCTCTCATAGAACTCTTTGGGATACACAGTTGATTTCCTTTGAATAATAATCCATCCTGGATAAAGTATTCAACCCATTGGCGTCTATCTCATAGAATAGGATTCTCGCATGCTTCATAAGCATATCTGAATCATCTCTGTACATATCCTTAAGTCTATCAAAACCTACGGTCTTCACATGAAACTCCTGCAGAATCAAACATTTCCTTCTCAATGCTTCAACAACCTTGTTAGCAGTTCCAAAAATGTGTTTATAACAAAAGTAAAGTTATGCATAAACTCAACCCATTTTGCATGTTTCTAGTTCAGTTTCTCTTGTCTGGTAATAAACTATAAGGCATGATTGTCGCTATACAAAACGAACTCCTTAGGAACCAAGTAGTGCCTCCACTTCTTCAGCGTCTGTATGATTGCATAAAAATCGTTATCATATGTGGTATATTTCATCTTGGCCTCGTTCAGATTCTCACTGAAGTATGCAATTGGTCTAATGTCTTGACTTAATACTGCTCCAACCGTGAATCCACTTACGTCACATCTAACTTGAAATGTTTTTTCTGAAATCTAGTACAACCAGAACTGGTTGTCCAGTTATCTTCTCCTTTAACAAATTGAAACTTATTCCTGCTCCCTCTGTCCAATAAAAATATTTATGTCTTTTCTTGACGGTTTCCATCATTCATGCACTAATCCCACTAAAATTTCTGATGAACTTCCTGTAAAAACTAGCTAATCCATGGAAGCTTCTGACCTCAAAGATATTCCTTGGTGATGGCCATTATTTGATCGCTTTTACCTTCACAAGATCCATCTTCAACTCATTCGAAGAGATTACAAAACCCAAATAAATGAGTTATTTGTTCATGAAAAATGACTTCTTCAGATTTATCAACAAATTCTCTTGTTGCAACCTCCTCATCACTACAGTTAGATGTCTCAAATGTTTTTCCTCGGTCTTACTAAAGATTAGTATATCATCAAGATACACAATTACAAATTTTCCATTGAAATCCTTCAAGACTTCATTCATTAATCTCATAAAATTACTTGGCGCATTCGTCAAACCAAACCGCATGACAATCCATTCATATAGCCCTTTATTCATTTTGAATGTTGTCTTCCAATCATCACCTTCCCTCATTCTAATTTGATGATATCCATTTTTTAAATCAATTTTTGAAAAAAAAATTGCTCCACTCAAGCAATCCATTAAGTCATCCATCCTCGGTAAAGGAAATCTATACCTGATGGTGATTTTGTTTATAGACCTTGAGTCTGTACACATTATTCATCCACCATCCTTCTTTGGACTTAACATTGTTGGTACAATGCATGGACTCAATCTTTACCTAATCAATCCTTTGTCCATCAAATCCTGGATTTGCTTCTTGAATTCTTCATTCTCCTGCAGTGTCAATTTGTATGCTTCTTTGTTTGGTAAACTCGCTCCTGGTATAAGGTCAATGTGATGGCTTATACTTATGATGGACGGAAATGAGCAAGGTAAATATTCCACCACTATATCATATAAATTCTCTAGCAGTTCCTGAATTTCCTTGGGTAGATCATCCATTGAAGTACTGGTCAAGATGAATCTAGTTTTTCTCATCACAACAAACTGCATGTCTTCTTCTTTCTTGACTTCATCCAGAAGTTCCTTCCCACTCATGAGAAGTATAGTATTGCGTGTTTCTTCTTTCACCTTCTTGTCTTCAATTGGCAGCAACATATGCATCCTACCATTCTTTTCTAGCGTATACGTGTTCATTCTTCCGTCATGAATAAAATTCCTGTCATAATTTCACGGTCTCCCCAACAAAATATGACAGTCACCCATGGGAATAACATCACACAAAATCTCATCTCTATAACCCCCTATCTTAAATTCAACTAAACATTTTTTAGTGATTGTTACCTAATGTCCCTTTTGCAACCATGAAACCTTATATGGGCTTGGATGTGCAATTGTCCCCAATTCTATCTTCTCCACCATCTCTGTTGATACTAGATTATTTTTTCTTCCACTGTCCACTATCACCTTGCATACCCTATCCTTGGTCTTGCAAGCAGTCCTAAATAAAATGTTCCTCTGGACTATATTCTCTATCTCTTTCTCTAGCTTCAAGAGAATTTTCCTCATCATTAAGGATCTTCTGCCTTCTGCATCTTCTACCTCAACATTTCGCCTTTGTTCTTCTGAAATGTGAGCTTCACCTCCTCCATCTCTTTTTATATCATTACATTCAAAATATTTGTGTCCAATATTCCCATAGACAAAACACTTTATTTCACCTCCTCTGCCTCTTCCTCTTCCTCTTGCTCGAGAAAAAGTGTTCCTATCGGAATATTGTCTTCCCTGTGAACGTCCTCCTCTTTATGGGTGATTATGAGGTTTCTTCTCTTCATCCTTAGGCTTCTATACTCTGTCTTGGGAAACTACTTTGCTTCTTCTCTGACTTCTACCTCTACCCCTGTGCCCTTGCTTTCAGGCCAATTTCTCTTCTGCCTTCAGAGCGATCTGATAAGAATCTTTTGCATTCATGATTGTTATCATGCTCATCTCATCCTGAATGTCATATCTCATACCATTCATATATTTGGCAACCTTTTCATCATCACTCTCACGATGACCTGCTTTGATGTTTATCCTGTAAAACTCCTTAGTGTATTCCTTCACTATCATCCCTTTCTATCTCAAATTATGCATTCTTCGGAATAGATTAATTTTGTAATCTATGGGTATAAACCTGGGTTTCATCTTTGCGACCATCCTATCCAAGATTTTTATTATTTTTTTTCCTTTGTAATGCCTGTCATCCTGCAGTTCATCCCACCATAGTGTTGCAAGCCCTTTCAGTCTAGTGACAGTGTGTTTTACTTTCCTGTCTTCTTCAATATATTCATAATCAAAATATTTATCCAGAGCTCTAAACCAATCTAGCATCTCCTCAACATCTAAGTTTCCTTCATACATCGGGATGTCCATTTTTTCTTTAGCACCTATCCTTGCAATAGCTTTGAATAGGAATTCTTCTGTAGCATCTTTGGCTACAACTTCTTATTCATATCCATATTCATTATCACCTTTGGCCTCAATAACATCTCCAATATCAGGTGTCTGCCTCTGTGTTGTTTCCATAGAATCCAATTGAGCATGAAGTTCACTCATCTCCCTTTCCACGGATGGATCGTGCATAGGTCTCTCCTAACGTCTTCTCAAAGGAATTGTTTTCAATATGTTCATGCAGAATTCAATTACAATTGTCATGTGTCTTCCCTTTACAAAAAAAAAAAGTTGTGAGCTAAGCTTTGATACCACCTGACACAACACCCCTACCTCAGCAGGTTTTGCTTGACCTCCCGGTCTTTGGATATTTCTATTTCATTAAGCCGAAACGGCTCGTTAGTTCCCACTGGAACCTTTAATACAAATAGTACCATTGGTACTTTCTTAGAAGTTACGCCCGCACGAAAAAGAAATAGGCGCAAACCTCCACTCCACATGACCACCCAGCGTGACCCCTGACCTAACCCGAAAAGGTGTTTGGGATTTCACGACTTCACGATTTCTATTGTGAGTCTCCCCAACTCCTTCGATTCCTGAAACCCCAAAATGGGATAATGGGTCTTTAGATCCTACCTTATGCCTCAACCATATGACCTCCTATCAAATCTTGGGCTCCACCTCCGAGCGCGTTGGGATTTCATGACTCGTGAGTTCATGATGAAACTCTTCCCTTCTTCCTCAAATTTTGAACTTGTAACTCCTTTGCTACATATCAATGGTCCTAAACTATCCATGATCTAACGGTCCAGATCATGTCAGGACTTTTCATATCGGGGATTCCGAAAATTACTTCCTCCACACTTCCGACTTCCAAAATGCCGAAATTTAAAATGCCCAAACCAACGGATCTCGTGGATTTAGATCTAACGTCTGCTAATCCTCCTGAGCTCATGAATGTTGAAAGAAACTCAACCTAACCTCCCTGTTGATCCACTATATCCAATGGTCCATAGGTATCGATGATTCTCCCTCTAAGAGTTTCCATCATTCATTCAGGTTCTCGATTCTCATGGCCAAATAACTCAGCGTCACCCTTCTGAACTTGGTTTCTACAAGGTGACTCCAAACCTCGTCCTTCCTTTGAAATCTTCAAAGTATCTATCCCTCCTAAGCTTGGTCCTCACTGAAAACTCAAGGATTCTAAGGATTTCTTATGCACACTCCTTGTGACAGAAATTATTCAACCACTCACCTGGTTGGAAAAGTCTAAGACTTTAACCTGCCTGTGCACAACTTGCGCGTCTATGTGCTATACTTTCACTTATGTTGGTATGAAAACAACACTGTCTCTCCTGAGCTTTCTGAGATAAAACTCTGAATCTTGTCAATGCACTCCTTGCAGACTTTCACTGCACTCCTTGCAAGAATTCTCAGGAAGAGAAACAATTGAAACTCATACTCTTCCTCTCACAGACTTTATACATTAACATGAAATCATACACACAAATCATTGAAACAAATGCATAACAGAACATATAAGCAAATTGTAAACATACCATTCAATAGGTGCAAACAATATTCATCACAACGCCATGAAATTGAGTCAAAGAATTCTTATATTAACTCAAGTGTTCTTGTACATGGTTTTTATAGCATCAGCTATCTACTTATATAAATTCTACAGTCTTTGTTCTCCTCTTCTCTCATATTCTTTTTCTCTACAACTCTACTCTTACAATTGAGAATAATAAAAATCCATACAATACATACGAGGGATCTTTCTAGAGTTTTCCCTCCTACATCTCTAAGCTATCAAATCGAATTAAGGCCTACATCTACTTTACATTCATTTCATTAATTGTCTACAACCAACAGATGAGAGAAATCGCTCAAGATCTGTGTTACAATTTCCAAAACATTTAAGAGCACTTATGTCTCTCCAGATATTACATAAATGTTCCATCCTTTTGAAATTCAAAATATCTTCAAAATGTGCATTGGTGCGTATCTAGTTGTCCTCCACTTTGCGCTTGCTTGCATTGATCCTGCATCACACCCTCAGAGACTGGTCCTCCATCTTTTAAGATTTTAGTATAAGATTTCTTTATGCAAGAAGACGGGGGGACAGCTTTGAAAATAATTGTTTTCTCTTTTTTTCCAATTGGGATCGTATTTGTGTTAGAGGATGACATTCCGTTATATTCCTTAGTGATTTTTCTAATGTAAGGGGTACTTAAGTGGATGTGGCCTATCTAAATATATGATATAATCAATCTATTTAGTGTGTAGTGGATGGTACCATTGAGAAAGAACAGAAAGGTATCTCTTGGCTCAACTCACTTTCTTCTTTTGTAAGTTATTGTGATGTATCCATGACTAACTTCTAATTAGACCTCCTTGTTACTCTTTAATAAGGATACTTTACTGACTTACTTAGGTTTCTTGGGAAAAATGTATTAGAGACCTCTAAGCTTGATGGTTACGGTATCACTTCCTTATACTGTGGTGAATATTTTCAAGAGCAACTACTTTTTAGAATGCCTTAAGAAAAAGAGAAGATGAACATATTTGCAAAAATATGGCTAGTTACAGCAAGTCAATATTCATTTGATGCTTAGTAGACAACAAGGTTCAAGTGTAACAATGTTTTGAAGAAAAATCCTTCTTTTATATTTCTTTGAAACTGTCTATTCCTGGTGAAATAATTACCTACAAAAATCTCTAGAATTGCTTAACAACAAAATTCAAAATTATTTACATATGTATAGTAAAAAATTCAAAAAACTTTCAAGAACAAGGGGTGACTTCCCCATCTACTAAGGCAAATGCCTTGTCAGTTGACATGACTTGTACAAAATCCTCTTTGGAATTTGGCTTATGATAAAACTTGAGTCGGTATCCATTTACTACAAAGGAGACTTGTCGATCGTCAATTATTTTGATTTTCATAGCTCCATTGTCATATACAGTGACTACCTCGTAAGGGCCCAACCATCAGGTGGTGAGTTTTCCTTTGAAGGTTTTAAATCGGGAATCAAACAACAGAGCCCAATCACCAGGTTGGAAGTGTTTCTTCTTAAACTTGTCATGCCACTTGCTCCTCTGGTTTTGGACTAATATTGTTCGTTGGATGGCATCTTTCCTGATCTCATCCAACTCATTCAATTGTAAGGCTCGTTACTTTTGAGCTTCATCTAAGTTTAATCCTAATTCTGTAGCAATACTGAAGGTCCTTACTTGTAATTATATTGGTAGAAGTACTTGTTTCCCATACACTAGCTCATAAGGGATGTGTCTGGTGGTGTTTCTCTAGGTGGTCCAGTAAGTCCTCAAGGCTTCTAGAAGCCTATTGGCCCATTCCCAATGGTGTAATTGAACAATCTTGGTTAAGATAGCTTCTAGAACATTTTTTGTAGACTCTACCTGACCATTATCTTACGGGTGGTATGGAGAATATTTATGGTGTTTAATCCCATATTTCTATGTTAGCTCTCTCATCATATTGGAAGTGAATTGAGTGCCTGGTATGTAACAATTTCACGAGGGACACCGAAGTGGGTAAATATGTCTTCATAAATGAATTCGACAACATACTTTTTTGTTTCCCTGAGTAAGGCTTTTTCCTCTACCCACTTGGTGACATAGTCTGTACAAACCAAAATATAGTTCTTCTTAAGGGACATGGTTAAAATTGGTCCTACAAAGTCAAGGGCCCATTTTTCGAAGGGTTCTATCATAACTTGGGCATGCAAGGGAATTTCGTCAGCCGATGTAGGTCTTCCTATCCTTTGTCAACTATCACAACTCCTCACATACTTGGCATCATCTTTGAAAATGCTAGGCCAACAATATCCTGAATGTAACACCTTATATGTTGTACGTTTTTCAGAAAAATGACCACCACATGGTCCATCATGACAACTTCGTAGTATTTCTAGTACCTTTTCCTCTCAGACATATCTATGAATAATCAAATCAGGACCTGTGTGAAAAAGGTCATGGCCAACCCAAGAGTAATTATCACTTTGCGTAATAATTTTACGCTTTTCATGAGGTGACAAATGAGACGGTAACTTCCTAGTAGCCAGATAGTTTGCCATATCTTAAAACCATGGGGTATTTACAAAGAGGGAAAAAAGGTGCTCATCTGGGAAAATATCATCTACAGGAATATCATCCTCCTCATTTTTTATGCATGAAATAAAATCAGCTACCAAATTCTCCTTTCCTGGTCGGTCAAGAACGGTGATATTAAACTCTTGCAATAGCAGGAGCCACCTAGTCACTCAGACATTAGTTATGGGTTTATTCATGAGAAATATAATGTCAGAATGATCTGTATGTACAAATACTTTGTAACTTGTAATGTAATGACGAAACTTATTGATAACATAAACTATTGCCAAAAATTCATTTTCAGTAACTGTGTAGTTTATCTTGGTAGGGGACAAGTTCTTGCTCACTACTCAGTCCAAACAACATAAACATCCTTTATTAAAAATCCAAACATAGGTGCAACAATCTTTGTAAAATTTTCAATAAATCACCAGTAATATCCGACATGTCCAGGAAATCTTCTCACCTCTTTCTGAGTCTTGAGGGGTGAAAGTATAACGATGACCTCAATCTTTGCAGGATCAACTTTTATCCCTTTATATGAAACATGGTGTCCTAAAACCACTCCTTCAGTCAACAACATTTTACATTTTACATGACTTAGAGACAGGTTCATTTTGTTGGCAGGGCTTGCAGTTTGCACAGGGAAGTTTGCACAGTTTGCACAGGGCTTGGTTTTGTCATTAATGTCAAACTATAAAATTCCAAAGGGGGAGTTTGTTGGTCAGTTTTCACAGGCACAGTGGATCAGTTTTCACAGGCACGGTGGTTCCTAATTTGGAGATCAACATGTCTCTCGAAACACCGAAATGTTGAAGCTGTTAGATCATTTCGGGGATCCTGACTTGGAGTTTCAAAACATTCATCACAAAAACGCCAAAATGTCGAAATGCCGAAATGCGAAATGCCGAAATGTGAAACATCGAAATGTTGAAATGCGAAAACATCGAAATGTTGAAATGCTAAATTCCGTCAGATCATTTCAAGGATCGTGACTTGGAGTGTCAAAACATTTCATCACAGAAACACCAAAATGCCAAAATGTCGAAATGTGAAACATCGAAATGCCGAAATGTGAAAACGTCGAAATGCCGAAATGCTAAAAGACGAAATGTTGAAATGTGAAATATCGAAATGTCGAAATGGAAAACGTCAAAATACATTTTTGTATAGGTTGTAGTCACCGCCATTGGTCATGTGAGAAGGAGGATCTAGCACCAAGTTAAAGCTCTTTTTCATAGATCGCAACATGAAGAGACGAGATGTCTTCACCTCAGGATTACCGATATGTGAATCATGAAAGCGCCTTTTGGTAAAGGCTCGTGGTCACAGCCAATGGGCATATGGAGTAAGCATGAGACCCATCTTCTACACCGAATGGTGCGGATTAAATACTTAAGTTGATCATGTGGTTGTTTTTCTTCTAGATGCCTTGGCCAATAATAATCACTGTAAGATAGTTATTCAATTATTGTAACTGGATCTTCGAAGCCTGAGGGTTCGAGTGTACGCTTTGTATGTATAGGGTAGAAATAAGTGAAATTGAGTTAGATGAATGTTGATGTGTATGTAATTAATGGTACAACCATAGCTCTAAGGTAAAATTCATTTATGTAAGTGAATATAAAACCGAAATAAAATCATACAGGGGCAGTGAGAAGAAATGATGAAGATATAGCAGAGATCAAGGGGAGAAGAATGGATTTTGATATGATTATATAAACAAAGAGGACTTGAATGATGAATCCTTTGCTAGAGAAGATAAAGAGTTGGTTTGCAGGTTCTTAGTGACAAAGAAGGATTCCAAGGTGGTAGGGACGAGCAACGGGAGACTGTAAAAGTCTCCTATACAAGTTGGTGCTTGTACATCTGGGAGTTGTAGCTTCCATTAAGTAGGTGATGAAGAAACAGAGGTAGCAGCCTCATCTAGGTTGTAGCTCAGATAAAATAAGAATGTAAAGAGGAGTTGGAGCTTTCCTTTTATTCATAAGAAGAAGATGTTTTTTCCCTTTTGGGTTTCCTCATGAAAAATCACTGTGTCACTGTTTCATTTATGTG